>JBBBDQ010002136.1:637500-1157500 GCA_037127315.1 Ascarosepion bandense | reverse complement strand
CTAAAAATAAAGTTATGAAAAAATACATACATACAGGCAGATAAACAGACACACACAATCATCTTGCCTTATATATATATATATATATATATATATATATATATATATATATATGATCGATTTTCTGCACTATTGTAAGAACTGCAACCTTGAAACTTCTGAATATCGTTTCTTATATCTTTGTCTATGAGACTATCAAATTTGATTAAAATCGGACCACTCCTTCTATAACCCGATAAGAACACTCGCAGACGGTTATAGTTCAACTGTGTAAATTTGCAAGAATATCGGTTCAGCCGTTTCGGAGTCTATAGGTAACGGACCCTAACACACACACACACACACACACACACACACACACACACACAGACAAAGCTCTATTTATAAATAAGTTTAGATGAATGGTTTTACTGACTTCATTATGAAAAAATTATTTTGCAAAGAAAAATAAAGTAAATGAATATTTTTAATTGATTTTAACATAACTTGATATTGCCTTATGTAACTGTTCCTAAGCCATATATTCCAAAGTAAAATTGATGAAGATTGTTATTTCTTATAAGAATTGGACATCTTTAGATGTTTATCTTACATTAAAGAAATGTTAAACCAGTTTTTAAATTTGCATACATTAATTTATTTCATAGCATGGAATAATCCAGGCTGGTTATATATTTCAGGTAAATGCTGTAACTAGTACCACGATATTAATTTGATTTTAATTTGTTTTAATATTTCCTTAAAATATAAATATTCTGTTTGTAGCTTTATGATACCAGTTCTCAAATATGTAGACTTGTTCAAAACACTAATAATCTACCTACCCTAATATATATATATATATATATATATATATATATATATATATATATATATACTGTACTGTACAGTTATACGTTAAATTTGAATTATATTAGACCAGTAAACAGTTGCATTAGAAAGTGCTCAATACATGTATGGCAGAAGGTGAAGATTCAATAAATAGTGCGTTCAGATTTTTAAGTAGAGAAAATCCGCCGGGTCACACTACCATGATTTTGAGTATTTCAGTTTCGTCAGGTGATTTGTTTTGCTAATTTGATGATATATATATATATATATATATATATATATATATATATATATATATAAACACAAAATCAAGATTTTCCTACTATTTTTAAAACTTGCAACAATAGTTTCACTCAAATAACTGTAATTTGGAAACTAAATGGCCCTAAATTTGTCAGTACCATTTAAAGTTTAGTTTGTGGTCCAGTGGATATCGGCTCGGAACGAGAAATCGGGGAGCCGAGTTCGAATTCCAGTTAAATTCATTGCATTCACTTACGCGCAAATATCCTTGGGAAAGGTATTAATCTGTCTGTTCCCTCCAGTTATGGGTTAAATAACAGGACAGTTTGGGTTCTATAGCCTTGGTCGGCAACCAGTCTAGAGCAGAAAGCAATGGCAACCTACTGCGGGATAATCTTCTGCCCAGTCAGTCATGTCTCTTTCGAGACATGATCGCCCAAGCGTGTTTAACGTATGGCACTTAACTGACTGACTGACTTCATAAAAATTATATAGATTTTTTATTAGTGGCACCCTCTATATGTCAGACGCTGGAATTGTGTGATGTGTTTTAAGTAATGGTTAATAATTGAAGTATATTCCAGAGTTTGATATTTAATTTAAAAGTTTTCAATACATAAGTAAATCATAAATATATGGTATTTATGATGTTGGTATTTTAACGCCGAAACTTTGTAGCTGTTAAGTTGCAGTATGTCATTATAATAATGATATTTATTTATACAATTATATATATATAACTACGAATATAGGGTACGTATGGATGGAATATATTCCTTGTACAAAGAAACCCTATTCTTAAAAAAGTGCTCAATACAAAGTAGAGCTAATAATATTTATTCAGAAATTATAACATGGATATATTATAATATCACTACAAAAGTAGCTATTGTTAAACTTAGAAATTTAAAAAACATTTTTCAATAAAAATCAAGTAGATATAATAGTTAATTAATAATGCTGATCTCAATTTAATCAAATATTAATACCAATGCCCCCCAAAATTATTTTTGAGTCTGCTCACATATTCTTCAAACCAGAAGTTGCTTTAATCTAATTGGTCCACATACAGCAATTGGTCCCTGATTAAAGGGGTTTTGCTTGTTTTTAACCTTTTAAAACCATTCAATTTAAAATAAACCACATCACTTGACAAGACACAAGAAGTGTCGAAACAAAATAGCTACTTTTGTAGTGATATTATAACATATCCATGTTAAAATTTCTGAATAAATAATATACATATATATATGTATATGGCTATGTTTTATGTCTATTTTTTTTTGTTTATGTGATAATATTAACTATATCTCCTTGATTTTTGGCTCTTATTCAGGCGTTTTTTATGTGCTTCGCTAGTCGTCTGTGTAAATGCCACTTTAATCACTGCATTATGAAATATCCAGTCCTACTATTTGTTTGAAATGATTTTTACCACGTAGAAAGAACTTCAAGATAAATAATTTGTCTCGGCTTCCTCCCTAGACAAATAACGGAATAAATGAAGTCAGTTTTATAGATTTATATTTAAAAATACCCAACTGATATCTATCTATCTATCTATCTATCTATCTATATATATATATATATATATATATATATATTTCGATTCGCAATTCCTATTTTTTAAAACCTCATCGCGCAAAAGAAATTTATTATTGTTTTATGAGTAAAACAATCGGGTTACATTTCAAGATTAAACTGATGTAATTTACAAGGGTATATTTATTCAGGAAATATTTATGATGCGACCCTCTCGGGATAGTCAAAGTGTCTTTATCATGACATCTTTGAAAATGAAATATAGGCCCATTCATGCTGCCTAGAATTTGTTGTAGAAAACTGCTGACATTTTGATGAAGTACCGATCATTGCAGTCATTTCAAGGACCAATATGCCATTTGTTGGGAAACAAGAATTTCTTTGAACACATTTCGGTGTACTGTAGAAACCTGAAGTTTTGAAATAGCAGGAAATCGAGAGAAAATAAAACTACAATATAAATGAAATACAACTGATATTTAAATTTTTTTATTGTCTTTTGCGTCACGTTAATTTTCTTTATTTTTTCTTCATAATCGTGTCGCCCCAAGCAAGGCATTTTATTGCCACTATAAAAGAAAAACTTGTGCAGGTGGTTACATGGAATAAAAGTTTGTGAAAAAGCGTGACAAATTACAGGTGGTTTCAAGAAGCGTGTAAGAGAAGGATGAGAATACTGATAAGAGTGGGGTGGACCGAAAAAGGAGCATGCAAGTTAGTGAGACAGGAGATGTCTATTGACTTTACATTTAAATTCTAGAAGATTGTAGCTGTCGGAAAAGCAAGTAAACTGAAGAGAATTCCACAGGCGTGAAGTGCGAGAGAAGAAACTGCTGGAGTAGAATTTGCGTTTACAGATTATTGGTTTCACAGTAAATAGGTGGGACCTGGTTGCTAATCTTGTAGTTCGAGTAAATTCAGATACAGTGGGTAGTTAGCTTATTTCATCGGAGGAGAAGACGAACGTATTTGTAGAAGAGACACAGGGAAGCCACATTTCGTTGGTGAGAAAGTGCGAAATGAATAAGACTCACCGTAGCTAATCGACAAAAAGGGCGAACTATCACCCGAGAATTTCAGTCATCAACCTGACGAGGGCGTAGAGCGCCGAAAATTTGCACACAACCTCGTTGAGAGCTAAAGGCTCGACAATAACCGATAAATAAACAAATAAAAGTGTAAAGTTATCTTAAGAAGAAGTTTCTTCTTTAAAGAGCGAAGAAAAATTATAGATAGATAGATAGATTAAAGTAAGAAGCAAAACTGTAATAGATAGATAGATAGATAGATTAGATTGATAGATTAAAGAGCGAAGAAAAATTATAGATAGATAGATAGATAGATAGATAGATAGATAGATTAGATAGATTAAAGATAGATTGATAGATTAAAGAGCGAAGAAAAATTATAGATAGATAGATAGATAGATAGATTGATAGATTAAAGAGCGAAGAAAAATTATAGATAGATAGATAGATAGATAGATAGATAGATTAAAGAGCGAAGAAAAATTATAGATAGATAGATAGATAGATTAAAGAGCGAAGAAAAATTATAGATTGATAGATAGATAGATAGATAGATAGATTAAAGAGAGCGAAGAAAAATTATAGATAGATAGATAGATAGATTAAAGAGCGAAGAAAAATTATAGATAAATAGATAGATAGATAGATAGATTAAAGAGCGAAGAAAAATTATAGATAGATAGATAGATAGATAGATTAAAGAGCGAAGAAAAATTATAGATAGATAGATAGATAGATAGATAGATAGATAGATAGATAGATTAAAGAGCGAAGAAAAATTATAGATAGATAGATAGATTAAAGAGCGAAGAAAAATTATAGATAGATAGATAGATAGATAGATTAAAGAGCGAAGAAAAATTATAGATAGATAGATAGATAGATTCAAGAGCGAAGAAAAATTATAGATAGATAGATAGATAGATAGATAGATTAACCCTCTAGGGCCATTCGTATCATATTTGATACAGCATGAAAACAAGCCTTGAAAGAAATATTTTCCTGAAAAATTTTTTAAGAGAAATATTTTATAAATTTCAAATGAAAGCAGTACTGACTGCTCAGTCAATGAATACCAAATGTTTCCTTATAGGGAAATGCCAAATGTTTCCTTATAGGGAAATACTGTATCAAATATGATACGAATGGCCCTAGAGGGTTAACGCTACTGTGTTCATTCACGTGAAGCCAAATTTGAACAATATTATCTGAAAACATATTCATTCTGAGGATGTTCCAAAGATTTGAATGATGGACGTAACAACAACAATAGATATATCGAAACTATACTGAATCTTGACTCAATTTCATAGATTATTTAATTTTTAATCTTGCGTTCATTCTATGTTTATTTCTTTATTTTCTTTGGATACATATATTATAACTGAACAATACAACGATAGTTTTAGGAGTTTACTGTTTATTCCAAATTTATGATGGATTTAAATCAAACACTGATTTTATTTCAATTTTAGATGATAGCTTTTGTCTTGAAAATGTTTATCATAATATTTGACTATATTTCTGAGATGAGGTAGTATTTACAGTATTTACATCATCGGACTATTGTGCTCATATTTGTGGCCATTTGTGCGACGTTTAATAATAGATCATTCTATTTGTCTATATTTCTGAGATGAGGTAGTACTTATAGTATTTACATTTTTCGGACAATTGTCCTCATCTTTGTTGCCATTTGTATTACGTTTAATAATAGATCATTCTATTTGTCTATATTTCTGAGATGAGGTAGTGTTTACAGTATTTACATTATTTGGATTATTGTCCTCATCTTTTTTGCCATTTGTACGAGGTCTCGGCTGTTGTACGCTCCGGCCTTCTTCAGGTGCTAGGAATTTCGAACCTAACCCTTTATTACAATTACTGGGGTATATCATTCTCATTGCTTGCGTAAAGCTGGATTAGAAGTCATGAGTTATCTCTCTCTAACCCTGCAAGTTACTACAGCAGTGGTGAACAAGTAACTTGCAAGGATCTTCTTCAGGGATTTGAGTTATGGTAACAAATGAAACCGTATATATATATATATATATATATATATATATATATATATATGGATTGCAAGTAAGCAGTAAATATAATGAGATAGAACTTGGTAACATCAAGCCTTCTATGGCTATATAAACAGTGAATACTCTTAAATAAACTCAAACCGTTTTCCTTATTTAATAATTTAGTCAGATTTTATGTACATCTTCAAATCAGACACAGACAAACGTGTGTTGGGATGTATTTGTGTGTGATTGATCATGTGTGATTGATTATATATATATATATATATATATATATATATATATATATATATGTATGAAACACATTTGTTCAATAAATTCTAAGCTTGTTTTTACTGTTGTAAAGGATAGCTTCGCAGCTGGTGCCTATATTTTGCTCAATTTTTTGCCCGATTACAAGCGGCAGAAGTCAAGGATAAATAAATAAATCATTTTGATTCTTGTGAAAATTTTATGTAGTCTGCTCTTCGTTTTTCAGAGCTCACCTTCACGAGCTCGAGTTGTTATTCAAAAATTTTCTATGAAAAATAAAAAGAAAGAAAAATATTTCAAAACCACATCACCTGCGCTTATCAACGTTTAAATATCTACCAATGTTGATGAAGAACTCTCAACGTTCGAAGACTTGTTTTTCACATTGTTAGAAGCCAATGGAACTCTTGCCGTTTTTATATTCCTTATAAAAATGAAAGTGACACAAGAGAAGTAAAGAAAATTACAGTAAAAATGTTTTCGTCAAATAGTCAAATGGCAGAGTATTACAGACAAATGAAGAAACGTTAAAAAATATATAACTTTTACGCTTCAATCATTAAACTCCTAACCCTGTGAAGAAATTATCTAACATTTACTGCCAAATAGGATGACTGATATTTCATAGAAGTTCTGCCATGTTTTCTTTGTATCAAGTCTCCTCTTCATCAGTGAGGAAATTGTCCAGCATTTACTGCCATATTGAAGGGTTGATATTACGTAGGAGTTTAGCGCTCTTTCTTATACTTTTAAAGAAATATTCTAAGTATTTTAGTTTATGGATGTACGCTGTGGTCCAGTGGATATCGGCTCCGAACGAGAAATCGGGAAGTCGAGTTCGAATTCCAGTTGAATTCATTGCATTCACTTACGCGCAAATACCCTTGGGAAAGGTATTAATCCGTCTCTTCCCTCCAGTTATGGGTTAAATAACAGGACAGATTGGGTTCTATAGCCTTGGCCGGCAACCAGTCGACCGCAGAAAGCAATGGCAACCTACTGCGGGATAATCTTCTGCCGAGTCAGTCATGTCTCTTTCGAGACATGATCGCCCAAGCGTGTTTCACGTATGGCACTTAGTGAATAATTGATTTTCTGCATTTCAGTATATTTGTCATGTTTGCACATTTATAGGAATTCTTTAAACATGTTTTTAATTAATTACCCAGAAATTTCATTCTCGCATCCTTCTATATAAAAGCTAAAATTGTTAGATGTTAATATTCAACACTACTTCAATTAACATGTTTGAGAGGAAAGCTTCCATCAATACAGGAAAAGGCGATATCAGATACTGGGTTTGAGAAAACTAGTTTTATGAAAAATTGCTTTAAATGAAGGATTATATAAATTGAACCTAGCTGCTTGGTCAATAAATACCGAATTTTTTTTTAAAGAAATGACCAGTATTGCCATTATATTATTATTATTATTATCATTATTATTATTATTCGCTTATCACTTCAGGACGTAGATGATCATGGCTTTCCATGTTTCCCTATCCGTGGTGGCACTCGGCGTGCTTTCGCCTGTTACACCGCGCAACCCTCGTTTTGCCAGCCACCCGCACAGGCCAGTTACGTGCGTTACACGCTGTTTTCCCCTGTCTCTCCTTCTCTCTATCTAGCCTGTGAGCATCAAGTTCTCAAAGCCCTCATTCCTTATCACATGTCCCAGAAACTTCAGCTGTCTTTTCCTGATATTCAGTAATAATTCTCTCTTCGTTTTCATTCTTTCCAAAACCTCGTCATTGCTCATATGCTCGATCTAATGTATCCGCATCATCCTTCAGTAGAACCGCATTTCAGTTGCCTCATGCTTTTCCTTCATCTTCGATGATATTGTCCCGCATTCACTGCCATCATATTGAAGGACGGACATCACAAAACAATCCAGTATTATCTTCATTGTTTTCCTTCATCTTCGATGAAATTGTTCAACATTCACTGCCATATTAAAGAACTGACATCACATAGCAATACAGTACTCTCTTCTTTGTTTTCCTTCATCTTCGATGATATTGTCCAACATTCACTGTCATATTGAGGAACTGACATCATATAGCAATCCGGTACTCTCTTCTTTGTTTTCCTTCATCTTCGATGATATTGTCCAGCATTCACTGCTATATTGAAGTACTGACATCACATAAAAATCCAGTACTCTCTTCTTTGTTTTCCTTCATCTTTAATGATATTGTCCAACATTCACTGCCATATTGAAGTACTGACATCACATAAAAATCCAGTACTCTCTTCTTTGTTTTCCTTCATCTTTGATGATATTGTCCCGCATTCACTGCCATATTGAGGAACTGACATCATATAGCAATCCAGTACTCTCTTCTTTGTTTTCCTTCATCTTCGATGTTATTGTCCAACATTCACTGCCATATTGAGGAACTGACATCATATAGCAATCCAGTACTCTCTTCTTTGTTTTCCTTCATCTTCGATGATATTGTCCAGCATTCACTGTTATATTGAAGAACTGACAACACATAGCAATCCAGTACTCTCTTCTTTGTTTTCCTTCATCATTGATGATATTGTCCCGCATTCACTGTCATATTGAAGTACTGACATCACATAAAAATCCAGTACTCTCTTCTTTGTTTTCCTTCATCTTTGATGATATTGTCCCATTCACTGCCATATTGAAGAACTGACATCACATAGCAATCCAGTACTCTTCTTTGTTTTTTCCTTCATCTTTGATGATATTGTCCCATTCACTGCCATATTGAAGAACTGACATCACATAGCAATCCAGTACTCTCTTCTTTGTTTTCCTTCATCTTTGATGATATTGTCAACATTCACTGCCATATTGAAGAACTGACATCACATATAAATCCAGTACTCTCTTCTTTGTTTTCCTTCATCTTTGGTAATCTTGTCCATTCACTGTCATATTGTGAAGAACTGTCATCACATAGCAATCCAGTACTCTCTTCTTTGTTTTCCTTCATCTTCGATGATATTGTCCCACATTCACCATATTGAAGAACTGACATATCATAGCAATCCGGTGCTCTCTTCTTTGGTTTCCTTTGTCTTTTGTAGACTGATGTGCTCCACTGATGTACACCATTGAAGGTTGTCCACCATGATCAGTACTATATTGTGTTTTCTTCATCTTTGATGATGGCAATAGCATTACTTCTTGCATTGGAAGAACTTTGACATTTCTTTGCCTACAATTCAATTTTTATTATTTCTTTTGTTTTTCTTTCTGCTGAGCAGTGTTATTTGCAATTCACCTGTATTGAAGACTGTCATCCCCTTACTTAAATCCATTGCTCTTTTTTGTTTTTGTAGTCTTCAGTGGTGCTTATTGCATTCTTTTTTGTATTGAAAGGCTGTTTTCCTTAGCAGCAATCAGTATCTCTTTTGGTTTTCCTTAGCTCTTTGGAGGTGATATGGCATGCATTCTTTGCTGTTGAAGACTGACATCACATAGCAATCCAGTACTCTTTCTTTGTTTTCTTCATCTTCGATGATATTGTCACAATTACACTGCCATATTGAAGAACTGACTGTCCCATAGCAATCCAGTAATACTCTCTTCTTTGTTTCTTCATCTTTGATGATATTGTCTACATTCAGCATGGTGGAGGACGGCGTGGCATGGTGGGATGACTTCTCTTCTTTGTTTTCCCATCCCCAGAGTGATATTCTTAGCATTACTTCTGTATTGAAGAACCTGACATCTGTCTAGCAATCTGAATTTTTCTCTTCTTGGTTTTCCTTCATCTTTGATGATATTGTCCCACATTCACTGCCATATTGAAGAACTGACATCACATAGCAATCCAGTACTCTCTTCTTTGTTTCCTTCATCTTTGATGATATTGTCCCACATTCACTGCCATATTGAAGAACAGCATCACATATCAATCCAGTACTCTCTTCTTTGTTTTCCTTCATCTTCGATGATATTGTCCCATTCACTGCCATATTGAAGAACTGACATATCATAGCAATCCAGTACTCTCTTCTTTGTTTTCCTTCATCTTCGATGATATTGTCCCACATTCACTGCCATATTGAAGAACTGACATATCATAGCAATCCAGTACTCTCTTCTTGGTTTTCCTTCATCTTTGATGATATTGTCCCACATTCACTGCCATATTGAAGAACTGACATCACATAGCAATCCAGTACTCTTTTCTTTGTTTTCCTTCATCTTCGATGATATTGTCCCACATTCACTGCCATATTGAAGAACTGACATCACATAGCAATCCAGTACTCTCTTCTTTGTTTCCTTCATCTTTGATGATATTGTCCCGCATTCACTGCCATATTGAAGAACTGACATCACATAGCAATCCAGTACTCTCTTCTTTGTTTTCCTTCATCTTTGATGATATTGTCCCACACATTCACTGCCATATTGAAGAACTGACATCACATATCAATCCAGTACTCTCTTCTTTGTTTTCCTTCATCTTCGATGATATTGTCCCACATTCACTGCCATATTGAAGAACTGACATCACATATCAATCAGTACTCTCTTCTTTGTTTTCCTTCATCTTTGATGATATTGTCCCGCATTCACTGCCATATTGAAGAACTGACATCTGTAGCAATCCAGTACTCTCTTCTTTGTTTTCCTTCATCTTCGATGATATTGTCCCGCATTCACTGCCATATTGAAGAACTGACATCACATAGCAATCCAGTACTCTCTTTTTTGTTTTCCTTCATCTTCGATGATATTGTCCCGCATTCACTGCCATATTGAAGAACTGACATATCATAGCAATCCAGTACTCTCTTCTTTGTTTTCCTTCATCTTCGATGATATTGTCCCGCATTCACTGTCATATTGAAGAACTGTCATCACATAGCAATCCAGTACTCTCTTTTTTGTTTTCCTTCATCTTCGATGATATTGTCCAACATTCACTGCCATATTGAAGAACTAACATCATATAGCGATCCAGTACTCACTTCTTTTTTAATGCAGAGTAAAAAAAAAGTCTTAAAGTGCTAAACATTATTTTTCTCTAGTCTCTCGATCACATGTATTTACCAATATTACTAGATTAATTTCAATGACCCATAATTTTACAGTCGAAATAATTAAATGTAACAGACGCTGCTACACTAATAGTTTCTTTTCTCGCAAAATTTTTTTCTCGTTTGTGGAACTTCATTCCTTTTGCTTGCGTTTCTGATAGTTGCAATTTCCAAAAGATTAAACGCAACGTCAGGTACCAAATTCCATCAATTTTATTCTCATCCATCTCATCCTTTCTTCGACATCCTTTGTAACTTGTTTTTTTTTTTTTTTACTGTTACACCCTGCACCCGAATATCATTCTTGCCTTGCCCCGGGTGAAATTATTATAAGAAAGAGAAAAAGTAGTAACATAACTTACTTATAAGAACAGTTATTTTGGCCTGAAATTTTGCGCACATCTAATACATTTAATTTTAGGAAGAGAGCCTGGAAAATGTGAAGGAGAAATTAGATGAGTTCTGTTCGGATACAGATAGAGATTCTTGGGATTTTAGAATAACTTTTTTCTTTGAAATCTTTATTTAAATTCTATTTAATCAAACCAATATCGAACCAACCATTCCAATACACACCGCGTTCCGTAACATTGTTCCAAACTTAGCCACACTGACAATAGATAACTATTTTTACTTTGGTATTCAAAACCTTTTAAAACAATGCAAGAACTTTTATTTCTATTTGAATTGAAAAGAGAAAAAAAATCGCTGGGGATTTTTCAAAACTATTCAGAATGAATCCTCATCACGGTTTTGATTCACGTAAAAGGATTCTAGAGTGGACTTCACGGCTGTTGCTTGTCGGCCAAAGCATTCACTATAGAAATACTATTCTGTAATTACTGTATCAACTGGAGTAGTGATTATTATGAACCCTATGTCTTATCAGTTTTGCCCTGAGACATTGATTACGTGCAATGAGGGTAGTGTCCGTGATCTGCCGTTGTGGCCAATAGCAAAGTAGACGAGTGTCAGTTTTATGCAATGACGATATCATGTGTGTGTGTGTTTTTTTTCCAGTAATCAACAAATGTGTGTCTATAGATACATTATTTACAATAAAATTCGTTTAACCCTCTAGGGCCATTCGTATCATATTTGATACAGTATGAAAACAAGCCTTGAAAGAAATATTTTCCTGAAAAATTTTTTAAGTGAAATATTTTATAAATTTCAAATGAAAGCAGTACTGACTGCTCAGTCAATGAATACCAAATGTTTCCTTATAGGGAAATACCAAATGCTTCCTTATAGGGAAATACTGTATCAAATATGATACGAATGGCCCTAGAGGGTTAATAGATAGATATATAGATAAACAGACTGAGATTAACCCTCTAGGGCCATTCGTATCATATTTGATACAGTATGAAAACAAGCCTTGAAAGAAATATTTTCCTGAAAAATTTTTTAAGAGAAATATTTTATAAATTTCAAATGAAAGCAGTACTGACTGCTCAGTCAATGAATACCAAATGTTTCCTTATAGGGAAATACCAAATGCTTCCTTATAGGGAAATACTGTATCAAATATGATACGAATGGCCCTAGAGGGTTAATAGATAGATATATAGATAAACAGACTGAGATTAACCCTCTAGGGCCATTCGTATCATATTTGATACAGTATGAAAACAAGCCTTGAAAGAAATATTTTCCTGAAAAATTTTTTAAGAGAAATATTTTATAAATTTCAAATGAAAGCAGTACTGACTGCTCAGTCAATGAATACCAAATGTTTCCTTATAGGGAAATACCAAATGCTTCCTTATAGGGAAATACTGTATCAAATATGATACGAATGGCCCTAGAGGGTTAATAGATAGATATATAGATAAACAGACTGAGATTAACCCTCTAGGGCCATTCGTATCATATTTGATACAGTATGAAAACAAGCCTTGAAAGAAATATTTTCCTGAAAAATTTTTTAAGAGAAATATTTTATAAATTTCAAATGAAAGCAGTACTGACTGCTCAGTCAATGAATACCAAATGTTTCCTTATAGGGAAATACCAAATGCTTCCTTATAGGGAAATACTGTATCAAATATGATACGAATGGCCCTAGAGGGTTAATAGATAGATATATAGATAAACAGACTGAGATTAACCCTCTAGGGCCATTCGTATCATATTTGATACAGTATGAAAACAAGCCTTGAAAGAATATTTTCCTGAAAAATTTTTTAAGAGAAATATTTTATAAATTTCAAATGAAAGCAGTACTGACTGCTCAGTCAGTGAATACCAAATGTTTCCTTATAGGGAAATACCAAATGTTTCCTTATAGGGAAATACTGTATCAAATATGATACGAATGGCCCTAGAGGGTTAATTTCTTTGCCTCGATAAAATTCATCAGTGAACGAAATGCGTAGACGGAAACAGTTTTCCTCATTTCTTCATTTGTAAAGATGCTGTTCTTTTCCTATGATCATAACTAACAATTTGCACACACACACACACACACACACACACACACACACACACACATACACACACATATATATATTTATACATACATACATATATATATATATATATATATAGTTATCCGCTCATCAGTACGGTTAGACAGCCGATTGCTTTTTACCCAGGATTGGAACTCGACCGAATTGGCGTCAGGCGGCGATTCTACCTCTGGGCTACGGGCGCTTGTTAGAAGGAGGCAGACTTTTAGCGTGTATATTATCATTATACACGCCCAATAGCTTAGAGTGTTCTAATTCATTGCTGAATGAACGATGCGTATATACCAGAATAGCTATTGTTTTTCAAAGTCTACTCTTCTTCCCGAGTGCTCAATCAGTGTGAGAGCGTAAATAGTCATCCGCAGATAGATCTGTTTCGCTGTATCACAGCTCATCAGTAAGGTTAGTAACTTAGAATTCCACCTCTGTTTGGCATTAAAAAACACAGAGGTGTGTTATTTAATGCCAAAAAGAAGTGGAAATTTAAGTTATTTTTTGATGTGAGAAGGTTGATTTAGTGAGATTTTAATGATTTTCTTTGTTTTTGTTCTTTTTTATTTTTGAAAATGTTTTCAAGTTTTGTATTCAAAAATGTTTTGCTGAGAACAATTTTTTGCTTCAAAAATGTGTTATGGTATTTTTTCTTCAAAAATGTATTGTTTGTAATAGTTTCTTTCAAAACTGTATATTTTTCCATAAAAGTAATTTTATGAATATATTTCTATAAAAGAGTATTTTTATGAATACATTTCTATAAAAGAGTATTTTTATACTTCCAATGTGGTTTGACTCAAGTTTGGGGTTAACTAAATTCATAGCTGGAACCCTAACCACTTTGGGTCAGGGTGGATCTATGAACAACAGCAATTAAGAGGTGGTTCCATGCACCGCACAACCTCCCAATCAGAGGCCTTACTGCCGGATGCAGTTTACCCCTTTGTTTTTGAGTTAATAAGATTTAAGGTAGATGGCGCTGTGTTTCCATATAGATTAGGTTACATTTGTCAATCGCGTATATTTTTGGCTAGTCTATTTTCAATGTTTAACCTGTGAAATAGTAAGTTAGCTGAGAAGTGTTTCGTTTAACAATGGCAGAATATTCATTTTTTGCATAGGCAGATACTACTTTTACTGTCCTGGTAATGAACGCGAGATCTCACGTGTGTATGAAAATGTTTTTTCAGATTGAAGGCAGCCAATTCATCCAAACTTGGCTGGTAATATCGCGGCATTGTTAATATGGGATCTGTGAATCTGAGATAACTCGCACACCTAACCACGAAGAACACATTCTACAGTCTGACTTAGACCATCCAGGTCTAAGTACACATCAAGTGTCCCTAGAATCCTGTACATTTCAGAGTAACACATGGAAGGTAATTCAGGAACAACTTCTGTATTCGTATCATTTGAAACGTTACAGGGTTTTTTCTCCCTCTGGTCACTCACCACCTGAGAACTATTGCCGATATTTTATTGCACAAACTGATAATTCGTAGTTTGTCTCTTCAGTTATTTTTAAAGATGAGGTAACATTTAAAAAGAAGGAATAAGTCATTTACACAATCAATATTTCATGGCAGATCAGAATCCGTATGATACAATGCAGGTTGAACACAGGCATCAATTTATGTTTAATGTTTCGGCTAGTATTTTAGATGACTGTCTGATAGGTTCATAAATTGTTACAGCACGTCTTATATTACGGGGACATTATCCCGAACACTCTTCCAAACCTGAGAAATTAAGTACTCCTGTTAATATGAAAATGCATGCGATTTTTAAAAAATGGTACTTCAACAATTTTTCTTCACATTGTTCAGGATGTACAGGCTGACATCTATCAGGGAACGGTTGCATGAACTGCACGTTCTCCTGACTTCAGTTCTTTTGGATTTTCATCTGTGGAGTCACTTAAAACAGTTTATGCAGCGGACATAAATAATGCTGAGATACTTTATGAATGTGTATGCTGGGTCAGTCAGTTAAGTGCCATAAGTGATACACTCTTTGGGCGATCATGTCTCGAAGGAGACATGACTGGATGGGCAGAAGATTATCCCGCAGTAGGTTGCCATTACATTCTGCGGTAGACTGGTTGCCAATCAAGGCTATAGAACCCAATCTGTCCTATTATTTAACCCATAACTGGAGGGAAGAAACAGATTGATACCTTTAACAAGAGCGTAAGTGAATGCTAGGAATTTAACTAGAATTCTAACTCGGCTCCTCGATTTGCCGTTCCGAGTCGTTATCCACTGCACCACAACTCACCAGTTATCACCATATCAGATGCTGATGAATGGTTTCTTTCCAAGCGGTTTAGTTTTTTGTAGTTTTGTAAAGGAAACATTCGTATTATAGAAATGTATTTACCTTTCTGTTACTATTGGAAGTCCTTAGGTTGTAGCGATACAAGATACGATTATTCCCCTTTGGTGGAGATAAGACACGTGGGTCCTGTAGTAACCGTTTAGTTATGTCACTTTATACAGTGATGAGAGTTATCAGTCATTCAGTAGCCAAGGCTATAGAATCCTATTATCTAATCCATAACTGGAGGGAAGAGACGCATTAATACATTTCCCAAGTAAGTAAATGCAAGGAATTCAACTGGAATTCGAACTCTGCATCCCGATCTCTAGTTCCGAGTCGATATCCACTGCACCACAACGCACATCCCTAGAATGAGTTATAGAGGCCTTTAAAAGTATTGGATACTGTTTTGGAGTATTTGAAATGGTCTGTCAGTCAAATATTAAAAAAATGAACGAGTTTGGAGAAGCTAGCAGAGAATATTTTGTCTGGTAAGTCCCTACATTATCACAGCACGTCTTATATGAGCTGTTTACGGGGACATTATCACGGGGACACTCTTCCAACCCTGCTAGATTATGTACTCTTGTTGATACGAATAACTATGTGGTTAATAAATAATGGGCATTCAGCAATTTTTCCTCATATTGTCCGGGATGCACAGGCTAACATCTAACAGAGAATGGATATTGGATACTCTTTGGAAGTATTTGAAATGGACGGTCTTCTTCTTCTTCTTCTATGTGCCCTGTCCCTTCAGGACGTAGGCGATCATGGATCTCCACGTCTCCCTATCCCTTGTGGCTCTTA
Source organism: Ascarosepion bandense (assembly GCA_037127315.1). Lineage (NCBI taxonomy): Eukaryota > Metazoa > Mollusca > Cephalopoda > Sepiida > Sepiidae > Ascarosepion > Ascarosepion bandense. The sequence continues at coordinate 1,140,938 of JBBBDQ010002136.1, read as the reverse complement.
GTATGTTTGCTCCTGTTGCTCCTGGCAACCGCCGTTCCGTCATCCACCTGATCAGACCCTGCAAATATGTTATCCGCTGCCTTCCTCTGTCTCTCCTTCCTTCTATCTGTCCAGTCAGTATCAGGTTCTCCAGGCTCTCCTTCCTCATTGCATGTCCCAGGAACTTCAGTTTTCTCTTCCTGATGCTCAGCATCAATTTCCTTTTTGTTGCCATTCTTTCTAACACCTCGTCGTTGCTTGTATGCTCAGTCCACGATATCCGTAGCATCCTTCTAAAACTGAGTGCATGGTCATCAGCAAAAGATACAACCGAAAATGGACGGTCAGTCAATAAAAATTCACCAGATGTACAAGTTTGGAGAAACTAGAGGAGAACATTTTTTTAATTTTGTTATGAGTTGCTGTGTCATGGTACAGTGATGACTTTTGGGAATACTTTTGGATTTGTTTATCTTGTTTTGGTGAGAAACCGTCTCCAAAGTTTGTAAAAAAAAAAGCGTCTACCGTAAACATTAAATTTAAAAAGTATTTGCAGACATATATTTTTATGGAATTCTTTCGTTATTATTTCATTTTATGATCCTTTATTTATTTATTATATTTTTCGTGTGAAGAACTGGTCACCAATGTTTGTTAAATTATATTTTATACTCTATTGATACCGTTTGTATGTATATTGTAACATTGTGGAATTTTTTTTCTAAAACTATTTCTCATAATTTCTGATGAACGGATAAGTTCGCAAACACAGACATGCACACAGATAGAAACATATACACACACACCGAATTGTGGTGCGATGGATAGTGCCTTGGAAAGTGGTATCGAAGGATTGTGTTCAAATTCCAGTTGGGATCGTTACAATGTCCTACTTGAAAACAACTTTTGAGGAAAATGCTGCTAATCGTTTCTTTACACAGTAGGCATTAAATAGTAAGATTCGGAAATATCGCTGTTTGTGTCAAAATTACATTAATGTATTTGTAGCGGATAAGAAACGAATTAAAATCAACCTTCTATTTGATGTATTAATTAATAGTAGCATGAATTAGATTGGCAATCGACATTCATCTTATTAGAGTTTAATTTGTTCAGTCCGCGTCTTCTACTTCTCCATTAAGAAAAAAGGTCGATTATGTTGACATATTGAAGGCAAGGGAAACAGAGGAATACTACCCATAAGCTGTATAGTTTGTTTAAATAAATAGAGCAATACAGGGGTTAGGAGAGATCACAACATGAGAAAATATATTAAGAGCCATAAAGGACGGAACAGTGAGGAAATCATGTGGGGTAGGAAATTGAGAATTAAAATCATCCTTCATCTTTGCTTTTACAAAAATTCACAATGAGATGTGAAATCCTGGTTCTCCCAAATAGAAAAAGGATTGACCATATGCTTAACCAAAAAGTCGGAACCTGATTTCGCAAGTAGGTGTTAAAATGATTTTTGTCAAATGGGAGCGACTTGCAAATTCCAAAAAAAAAAAAAAACTTTGCGAGTAAGTGCGAAAAATCTAGCTTACAATAAAAGGACTTCACTAGCGTCAGACAGAAACCGATGGAAGCCGCGAGACGAAACAACTAACATGTAACGGCAACTTCAAATCGACCCGGAGATAAGGTCTGGTCTCACCTTGTTCTCTTTCTCCTTTATCCTTTTCAACCATTACTGCTATGAACATTTTCTACGAATCTTGATACCCTTAACTCAACTTTATCATTGAACACGAACTCTACTCATAATTTCTCAATAATGTTTCTAATTGAACATTAACTTCTACAACTTGTGTTATTCTTTCCTTTTAATAAATTTCTATTTTAAAATGCAAAACGTATATTTATTCTTCTTACACTATTCCACACTATTGCCGACAAACAACCTTCTGATGATGATAATTCTGATGATGATAATTCAGCATAAATTCTGTAAGCTGTGGGGAGTTCGATTAAGTCTGACACAAGGCCAAAGCAAAGAAACATTAACCACTCCCACTACGATAGACTGGTGACTCCCAAAGTACAAAGGACACGCATCGTAGGCTACATATGAAAACATCCAGGAATTTTCTTCCGTACATACTCACATGACGAGGGTTGTTAATCCATAACTACAAACAACTGTAATACTCTCTCATACAAAAACAATCACGCTTAAAATTCAAAACGATTCTTTCTTTAAAATCTAAAAAAAGATTCTTTTATTTAATTCTATGGACCGTGTCCCTTCAGTACTTCACATCTTCCTATCCCTTGTTGATCTTCATACGTCCTCTCTTTTTACCCCACTCAATCACAACTCCACCATCCGTCTAGAATGGTCACAAAGTGAGGGATCAGTTTATATATTGATTATAATACAGAATTGATCCCTCCCGCTTTATATTTTACTGGAATGTTATTTAATAGGTTTTCTACGTATACGGAGGCTACTTCTTTCTTCTATGGGCCGTGTCCCTCCACGACTTAGGTGGTCATGGTCATCCACATCTTTCTATCCCTTTTCGCTCTTAGTACTTCTTCTACTGTTATCCCACTGAATCTTCGCTCGAATATCAATCTGCTCAAGTCCATCAAGTAAGTCATGCGTTACTTTCATTCTCTCTATACGTCCCGTGAGTATCAGATTCTGTAAGCCCCCGCTTCCTCTTTACATGTCCCCAAAGCTTCAGCTGTCTTTTCCCGATGTTAAGTATAAGTTATCTTTTTCGTGTTCATCCTCTCCAAAACCGCATAGTTTCTCACGTACTCCATCCAAGGTATTGTAAATTGTCATCATTCTTATGTAAAGATTTTTTTCGGTTAATTCAAGACATTCCTACATCTTTGATGAGATTGTCCATTATTCTCTTTCATATTGAAGGACAGACATTACAATCTAGCACTTTCTTCTTAGTTTCTAGAAAAATTTTTCTAACTTTCAAAACTCTATTCATCCTCTGAAAATTATGCTTGGCTATGCCAATACGTCTTTTGAACGCCTTATCACACTTTTTGTCTTCAGTTAGACCACTTCCCAGGAATATAATGTTCTGCAACTGTTTGATTTTAGTATCACTAACTTACAATCGGAATTATAGGCTACTCATTTTATGATTACCATGTATTCATGAATTTTCTTGAAGTTTACATGTAGTTCTTTCTTATGCTCATATTTTAAAACTAGATCCTGTAGTTTATTTTCTGTCTACTCTCACCACTATACAATCTGTGTACCTTCTGTTGGTCAAAATCGCTAACGAACAAATCATGGCAGGATTTCTAAAGTATTCAATCAGTCAGTCAAGTGGCATACGTGATACACGCTTTGGGCGATCATGGCTTGAAAGAAATTATCTTCATTTTGTTTTCCCCATTCAGTTCTGGAAAGTTTAAGCTGCCCCTAAGTAAGCAGTAAGAGGGAGAAGTGTGAGGGTAGAATACATTGAAGTGGGAGGGGGGAACACCTCAAAGCCGTGTGTCCAGTTAGCAAGGGAGAAATAGGAACAGAGAACAAAAAAAACAAAAAAAAACAAACATGTCCGGTCTTTACTCAGAATTCCTACATATAACCGAAACCCTATATACCAAAACTACATTTGATAATTAAAAACAATTTACACAATCATAGTCGCAGTGCATTACAAGAGCGACTAGTAGAGAACTTAGGTTAGTAACAAAACAAGAACAAAAATTAGACAGAAAATATAAGAACCAAAGGAATAAAAAAAAAAATTCAAAAAATACAGCAAAATAAGATCAGACTGGCTAAAACTTACCAGTTGCAGGCTGACTGACAGAACCCGCCTATCACCCACCCTCTCACATTTCGTATATTTAATCATCCTTTCTCCACTCTATGTAGCCCCCTGTGCAGTAGTGGCAGTGACATGCCTTGCTCGGGGTGAAACGCTTATAATAATAATAATAAACATGACTGATTGGCCAGAAGATTATCCCGCAGTAGGTTGCCATTGCTTTCTGCGGTAGACTGGTTGCCAGCCAAGGCTATAGAACCCAATCTGTCATGTTATTTAAACAATAACTGGAGGGAAAAGACGGATTAATACCCTTCGAAAGAGTATTCGCGCGTAAGTGAATGCAACGAATTCAAGTGGAATTCGAACTCAGCTACCTGATTTCCCGTTCCGAGACGATATCCACTGCACCATGACGCAAATCCATAATAAATAAATAAACAAATAAATAAATAAATAATAGCAATATTTTAAAATCAACATGGCTGTCCAGATTATTCTCTTTTATATCTGATATTTTTGGTTCTTCGATGGCATAGATGTTGATATTTCAGTTCATACACTCTTATGCAAATTAGTTGAAAGAACTGTTTTATTGGATATAGTAATTGTGACTTTCTTAATTTTCATTAATATAGAAGATTAGTGGTACAATTTAATACTGAATAGATTATGTACGCGGTTATTTACTGAGACTAGCAGGATAGCCTGCCGTTGCTCGGGGGTAATGAAAGCTTTAAAACTAATCCATAGTTCTGGAGGTCAGACTCAGCCTAAAGAATATTTGTGTGAAGTTTGGTGAGAATCGGATAAAACTTCTGGATTTGTATAATGAACATACAGAAAAATAAACAGACACAGACACAAACATCTTGCCTTATATATATATTTCCAGTTAAAGCGAAACCGTAGACTGAAAGAAAAATGAATGGATGTAAGTCAAATTTTGATTCCTGGTATCGATATCAAATATGTTTTTGGTCGTAAACTGAATTTTGAAGGCTAAATAAGTCCTCTGAGTAAATGGTATCATGGCTGAGAATAAGAACTACAATTATACCTAATTAGAGCCAAACACGAAGCAAAAACTAAAATAAAAGGGCTGAAAAAATACAGACAAACAGACACACAGACACACACACACAAACATCTTGCCTTATATATATATATATATATATATATATATATATATATATTATCGATTTTCTGCACTATTGTAAGAAGTGCAACCTTGAAACTTTTGAATATCTTTTCTTATGTCTTTGTCTATGTGTGTATCAAATTTGATTAAAATCGGACTTCTCCTTTTGTAACCGGATTTTTTAGATTTTCGATTTCCGATATTTATCGGGGTACTTCGACACAAAACCTAGGTAAGAACATTGGCAGACGCTGAAGTACAATTGTGTAAATTTTAAAGAAAATCGGTTCAGCCGTTTCGGAGTCTATAGGTAATGGACACACAGACACACACACACACACATACACACACAGACATTGTTCCATTTATAAATAAGTTTAGATATGTAAGTATTTATTCCTTAGTTCTATGTTATCGAAATTTACGAAGGAAATCAATTGGAGTAGATAGACTAAACTACCGCCCGGTTCACACTCCGCCCAAGTCTATTGAACAGGTGAAGAGGCTCATCCCTTGTTCCCTGTTTAGGATGTGGTTTCCGGCTTTCTCTTTTCCATTCTTTTTACCCTTACGTAACCCCCTGCGTTATCGACTTGCTTGGGGTGATATGATTAAAAAAAAAAAAATTCTGAAAAAAATAAATATGTGGTTTTTCAACTGGGATGTGTTTCATCCACATACATATTGCATATCGACATTTATGCAGAGAATCTAATTCAGGAGTATTTTCCTATGTATTGCTTTATTTAGGATTTAAATGACAACCATTAATAAGATTGAATATTAAAATTTAATGCTAGAATTTAATTCTAAAATGAATGCATGTGTACTGCTTTGTACGTGCTTCCCCTTTATACGTGCTTCCCCTTTCGTCATACTGCATGTCAAAATTATAGCCATAAGTTAATTTCGTGTAGTGAGCAAAATAAGATCGAGATTGAAATGTTCAAATGCTAAGCACTGACTCATTGACTTTTGTTAAGAATAAAAGAATTTACTCAAATATACAAAACATTGTTTAGCACACATGCAAAAGTAATCCAGAACAAAACTCGTGAAATTTCACACGTTGATGCGAAATGTTTTTCGGCCAATACAAAACTAGGAAACATCTAAAAACAAAATTCAAATAATCTTCAATTATCAGAAACAAAGAAACTAGCAGAGGCGAAGTTTGTTTGTCATCCAATGTTTTTTTATTTTTTTAATCATTTCACCCCGAGCAAGGCAGAAACGCCACTGATGTTCAGGGGGTTACATAAATGTAGAAAGATTAATTAGAAAAGAGTGAGGAGTACAAGCTAGTTAGAAAGGAACAATAGAAAGCTGGGAAAGCAGGTGCAATGACAGATACATGGGCGGAGAGAAAGTGAATATTATACAGGGGAGGGGAGAGAGCTAGAGTCCAGTGGTTACTAGGTGAGTATTAACTTTGCATTTAAATTTCTGGAGGTCGTAGCCGTCAGGAAAGCAAGAATACGGGAGTGAGTTCCACAGGCGGGAAGTGCGAGAGAGGAAGCTGCAGGAGTAGAATTGTCGTCTGCGTTTGGCTAACCTGACTGTGAATGGGTGGGGCCCAGTTGCCAGTCTGGTTGCACGGGTAAACACCTGTTGAGGAGGTATCAGTGACTTAAGCTCATCCGAGCAGAAGCCATGAAAGTATTTATAGAAGAGACAGAGGGAGGCCACATTTCGACGATGGGAAAGTGGCTGAAAGGCCAGAATCACATACGGGAGTGAATTCAGTTAACTTCTAAATACTGTTTTACATTAAACATTAACTTGTACCAATTCACGTTATGTGATACTATCTCCCGCGTGTATATTTTTCTTTTGTTTGGTTTAATACAGCAGAGAGAGAGAGAGAGAGAGAGAGAGAGAGAGAGAGAGAGAGAGAGAGAGAGAAATTAATATTAGTGGTATTATTAGTTGTGCTTTATTGTAATTCGCGATGTGAGATTATGCAAAAAACTATTTTAATACTATCATATACTTGTAAATTCTGGGAAATAGAAAATGTAGCTATTTTAATATTATCATGTACTTGTAAAAACCGGGGAACATATAAATTAGCTGACAATTTGAGGGAAAGAGAGAAATGTAATTTTCTTTCTTTTTCATTATAGTTTTCATTCTTTTTCATATACGATACGCATTATTTTGGGTTAGATGTAAATTTGACCAAATGTTTGCAGTCATAAAAAAATGTCAGGATTACTTGATGAGGTCAAGTAAGGTTAGATCCCTCAACAGATGTTCCCCGAGAACAGAAATTTGTGGGAATTTAAAAATCTAAATATGATGTAATCGAAAGGAAGTGAGCTGTTCATGCCTCATTTGTCGAGCTACGTCCCCACCCACAAATCGTGTGGGTGGAAAAGCTCAGAGTAGAGTTGGAGTGAGTTTCTGGAAATTGCAGTCAAAATGTAGCGACTGTGAAAAAAGGTTCCCAACTGAGAAGCCAAGACCCACGGCTGGTCGCCTACCATAGAACTTATGGCTAAAGTGTTAATGTTGTAGGAAGCCTGCCGCCGATTAAATTAAAACGCTAATGTCGAATGAAGCCTGCCGCCGATTGACTTAAAGATTTAATTCTGAATAATGCGCCTTCGAAAGGAATCCCGAAAAAACGTTATTGTTTTTTTTTAAATGATGGGAAAATCGACATTTCTGATTCCTCGTTCGCTCTACTTCGGTAAACTCCGTTAAACTCCGATAAGAACCCGAAAGGACTTTGTTATTTTAGAAGTTGTATAGCGAATTGACAGCCCTGATTATAAAGAATATGAGAAAAAGACTTTAATGAAAATTTAATGGATACGTGAAAAGTCTTTAGTGAAAATTTGAAGAGCTCTGTTTACTTTAACGAAACTTAGAAAAGACATATTTATTTAAGGATTGAAAGCTCTGATATTTTTAAACGAACTCTCTCTCTCTCTTTACATTATAAAATGGCATTCCATCGGCTGTATTATCAATCTGACGGCCGTATTATCTACTCCTGTGAATAGTAATTGTTTTTTTATACATATATAAAGACATTCCCCGTAACTCTCCAGGCGTATTCGACCTTATTCATTTATATTATTAATTTGTTTTTGGTACTGTGTTTATTTTTAACCACACAAATGTACATCAGTGTCCGGTCTGGTTTTGTGTGAAAAGACGCCTACTAAAATTGCACAGCCTGGATTTCTGAGATCAATTTACAACGTGGGCAGTGGCCCGTTGTTGCAATAGACGTCATGAAAACCAGCTTTTGTGACGACATCATCGGACAAGATCATCCCGACCAGACATTGACCGAACCAACAGGCTAGTCGGGTGGCAGTGTCACAACTGGTGCCGTCACGACAGTCGACGAGAACAAGTGTCACAACGAACAAGCCAGCCTCGGGCATAAGGTGCTACAGTTATTCTTTTCTATTAATAAATTTCCATCTAAACACACACAAAAATGATATACTTTTATTCTTTCACACATCCCAATCTCCAACCTTCTGATGATAGCGAATAATCCTAAGTTGCAGGGCGTTTGGTTATGTTTGACACAAGGCCGGTTTAATAAACATTAACCTTCTCTCTACATGTACATTCGAAATGAATGCGTAAAATTTTTTGAAAAATTGCTTTACTTTTTTTCTTTCACATTACTCCAGTTTTAGACCCACTGGAGTGACAGAGTATAATCGATTTCTTTTTTTTTCTCAGATTAGATTATTTGCAGTTGTTTGTAGCCATAGGAATCTATTTTAGGGGTGTATGATAAAAAATATTTAGCATTAAAAATATTGCATTATCTGTGACTCTTTAAGATTTTTATCACGACCGAACACTATTGTCTCGACTGTCGTTTGTTGTCCTACGCCCATTAACTGTGATGGACATTACTGCAAGGAAACGTACAAAAGCTATGAGGCTGCACGAACACAATGGCCCGCCTTAGCGTAAGATCGCGGATATTGTTGGTTCCTGTATTTCAGTGTAGGTTAATCAAATACACTGGAACAAGTAACTTAGGATGCTCTCCGAAAGGGCAATACAAATGAAGAAGGACATGCACATATGTTTTATTGATTATGCGAAACATTTCGACAAAATACGCCACAAAGAATTGATGGAGATGCTCAGCAATTTCAAAATTTTTGGGAAAATATTAGAGTAATCATGAATCTCTACTGGCAGCAAACTGCCTGCATACGGACAGGTAACAATTTTCAGCAGTTTCACAAAGATAGAAAGGGGCGTAAAACAAGCATGTGTCTTTCACTGGATCTCTTCAACTTGTGCAGCTAGAATATTTTGAGGACTATAGATGATACACCAGGCTTTGTTATTGGGGGCCACAATTTGAACAACATACGGTATGCAGATGGTACAGTGCTGATTGTAGACACCGAAAGAAAACTACAGGATCTACAGAAGGTAACTAAGAAGTTTACTCTCGCCTCCTACAAAAATCTGGTGTAGGCGTCAAAGCTAACCTCGCAGCCGAGATTGAAAAAGACCTCCAATCCATATTGGACTGGGGTAAGAAATGGCTAGTAAATTTTAATGCTTCTAAAACGAAGCTACTCTCAATTAACCATCATCGACAATCTCACCTACCTCCCATTAGCATGGACCAGGCTTGCCTCCCAGAGAGTAAAACCCTACCCCTCCTTGGTCTCACACTTTCAGCGGACCTCAAATGGAATGACTATATCGAATCCATTACTAAATACGCTGCTATGAAAGTCGGTTCTCTGTGTAGGGCCCGGAAGATTTTTCCTCTAAATCTATCCTGCACATTTATAAATCTACCATCCGCCCGTGCATTGAATACTGCTGCCATATCTGGTCGGGTGCCCCTGCTGTTCTCCTCGGGCTTCTCGATAAGGTTCAGAGGAGGGTCTGTAATGTGATAGATACCGACTTGGCTGACCGCCTGCAGTCTCTCTCCAACCGGCGCGACGTGGCTTCCCTGTGTGTCTTCTATAAATACTTTCACGGTTTCTGCTCCGATGAACTTAGATCACTAGTGCCCCCTAAATACGAATTTGAACGAGATACTAGATTAGCAAGTAGATCCCACACTTTTACAGTGAAACCGATAAAATGCAGCCGTAACTGCTACTCCACAGTTTCTTTCCTCGCACTTCACGACTGTGGAATTCACTTCCACATGACTGCTTTCCCGACGGCTACAATCTCCAGGAGTTTAAATGTAAGGTCAATAGACACCTCCTAACACACTAACCTGCTCCCATTCTATCAAACACTCTTCCCATCTGCCCAACCCTCATCCTCGCTATCCTTACTCATCTGTCACCTTCCTCCTAACATTCTCTATGTCTAACCACTCCTTCTCTTTACCTTCCCCTATGTAGCCCCATGCGCAATAGTGGCAGTGGAATGCCTTGCTTGGGGTGAGATGATTAAAAAAAAAAAGAAGTGACAAAAAGGACGACAAATAAACAGCAAGAAAACTGAATGCATTGTCAAAACACAGAGATTCGAAGGCGAATTGGCATTGCGTTCCAAAAGCTAAGTAAAGCACTAAGACAGGAAAATTTCCCTAGAACAAAGAAGAGAGTGCTAGATAGCTGTATGATGTCAGTTCTTCAATACGGCACTGAATGCTGGACAATATCATCGAAGATGAGGAAAAACTTGAAGCAGCAAAAATGTGGTTTTACAGATAGATGTTGCGGATATCATGGACCGAACAGGTGAGCCATGATGAGGTTTTGGAAAGAATGACATTGAAAAGAAAACTAATAGTGAGCATCAGGAAGAGACAACTGAAGTTCCTGGGACATGCAATGAGGAAGGAGAGCTTGGAGAACCTGATAATGACAGGCCAGATAGGAGGAAAAAGAGACAGAGGAAAGCAGCGGATAACATATCTGAAGGGCTTGATCAGGTGGATGACAGTACGGGGGTTGCGTGGAGTAACAAGAGAAAACATACTAAGAGCCACCAGGTATAGGGTGACGTGAAAAGCCATGATCGCCTACGTCCTGATAGGATAGTACACATAGAAAAGGAAGAAGATGTCTTGTCTTCAAACGGAAGAAACACTGGATCTATCAGTGAAAGACGTAAAGGAATATGCGGTCGGAAGAGAAAAACATCTCCATGAGACGACGTGTATGTGATCAGGAAAAGTGTAAAAGAACCCTGGAAGACATTATTTGTTTCGTTTCAATTAATTTGCACAACAGTGTAAATTTATATTAAAAATCGTCGAATCGATTATACCAGCTGTGAAACAAAATGCCTTCCATGTTTTATGCTATCACCTGTGTAATGGTAGTTAAGTTAGGCAAGCACCAGGCGACTTCATTTAGCTCATATCCTAAAAGGAAGCCACCTGTAAACCTCGAAGCGCTCGATTTACGGGTGATGGAAAAATATAGAAATCAACTTCAGAAGTCTACGGCAAATGTGGGGATGTTATTTGGAATATCAAATAGATAAAAACTGTAGCCCTTTGTTGAATCAACAGGAGAAATTATATATTTTTAACTTGTTCTTGCAAACCTTTAAAATGTGGAAATATTTCTGTCGCACTCTCTACGGTTTGAGTTTACTTAATTTTTTATATATTCGATAATTATATTGGTAAGAATTTTTGTCTTCAAGTTATTTTCTAAATAGATGGTGAATTACGGTTTCTTTCTCTTCGACGTTATATTCTTTCCATTTTTAACGCCTTAATTATCATGAACCATTTTTCCGTGCATGGAATATTGCTGTCATATATAGTCAGGCGCCTCTGCTCTTCATCTCAGTGTTCTTGACAGGCTCCAAAGGAGAATCAGTAATGTGATAGGTACCGACTTCGCTGCTCGACTCCAGCCACGGGATGTGGCTTCCTTTGTCTGTTCTATAAATACTTTCATGACTTCTGCTCGAACGAACTTAAGTCACTGTTGCCCCTGCAACAGGTGTTTACACGTGCAACCAGACTGGCAACTGGGTCTCACCCATTCACAGTTAGATCGACCAAATTCAGCCGACAATTCTACTCCTGCAGCTTGTTTTCTCGTACTTCCCGCTTGTGGAACTGGATTCCATATTCTTGCTTTCCTGACAGCTATAACCTCCAGGAATTTAAATGCAATGTCAATACCCATCTCTTAACCATTTGACTCTAGTTCTTTCTACACCACCCTGTATATCCTTTCCTTTCTCTCCGCCTTTGCAACTGTCATTACAGATCTATTCCCATCCTTCTCTTGCTCCTTTCTAACTGGTTCGTCTTTCTCTTTACTCTCCTCCTAATCTTTTTACTCGTATGTAGCCCCCTGCACACCAGTGTCGTTATCACCTTGATATGGGTGATAGGATTAAAAAAATATTAATTTTATTTTTTTGTCAAAGTCAGGTTCAAATCAAACATGATATTGCCTCAAGCGTTCACAAGTTATTAAACACATATAGACAGTGCTCATTGCGGACATGCAAAGGAAATTATAAGACCTCTTAAAGAAGGTAACTGAAGAGAGTGACAAAAAAGGACTAAAAATAAACCGTAAAAAAACTGAATGCATGGCCATCAGCAAAAAGAGCAGACCAGAATGCCAAATACAAGTGGGGGATACCAGAATCAAGCAAGCACTGAGAATTAAATACCTGGGAAGTCTTCTAACAGAAGAAGGAAAATGCGACGCAGAGACTCGAAGGCGAATTGGCATAGCAAAGGACGCGTTCCAGAAGCTAAGTAAAGTATTAAGAGACAGGTAAATTTCGCTAGAAACAAAGAAGAGAGTACTGGATTGCTATGTGATGTCAGTTCTTCAATATGGCAGTGAATGCTGGACAATATCATCGAAAATGAGGACAAAACTTGAAGCAGCCGAAATGTGGTTCTACAGAAACATAGTGGATATATAGAGTGGGGGATCAATTCCATATTACAATCAATATATAAACTGACCCCTCACTTTGTGGTCACTGCAGTTTCTATAAATTTATATTCCTGAGATCCAAAAGAACAAGGATGCATTCCATGGGCTAAGTAGAGTATTAAGAAACAGGAAAATTTCACTAGAAACAAAGAAAAGAGTGCTGCATTGCTATGTGATGTCAGTTCTTCAATATGGCAGTGAATGCTGGACAATATCATCAAAGATGCGGGAAAAACTTGAAACAGCTTAAATTAGATACTAAAAAAAGGAGCAAAAATGTGGTTTTACAGATAGATGTTGCGGATATCATGGACCGAGCATGTGTGGAATGATGAGGTGTTGAAAAGAATGGAAACGAAAAGTAAATTAATATTGAATATCAGGAAGAGACACCTGAAGTTCCTGGGACATTCAATGAAGAAGGAGGGCTTGGATAACCTGATACTAACAAGCCAGATAGAGGGAAAAAAGAGACAGAGAAGGGCCTGAGTAGGTGGATGACAGAACGGCGGTTGCGAGTTGTTACAGGAGAACGTGTGCTAAAAGCCACCATGGATAGGGAGACTTGGATGGCCATGATCGCCTACGTCCTAAAAGGCACATAGATAACGGAGACTCATTTTATAATACATCACTGACCTGTTTTACGATGGATTTGCTCAAGCTCGCCACGTATGATACGCGCTTTTATCGGCCTGTCTTTCTTTCAATCTATCCCATGAGTATCAGATTTTCTGGGCTGTTATTTTTCATTACGTGCCTCAGAAATTTCAAGTGCCTCTTTCTGATGTTAATTATAAGTGTCTTTTTATTTATATTTTCTCTCAAACTTTGTCGTTGCTCACGTGCTCGGTCAATTGTATACTCAGCATCTTTTTTTAAAACCACATTTCTATTGAATCAAGTCTCTTCTTCATCATTGCCAGCACTCAGTGCCTTTTATGGCAAAATTTTTAAACATTAAATATTAACATTTAAATATTTTTAAACCTCCGCCTTTGTCCCCTCATTTTCTTGGCTGTTCACACCTTTCTCCCAAAACTTGCGGGGGCGTTTGGGATTTAATTCTGTTATAAATGGGAATAGGACATACTCTAGACTAGTGTTTTTAACGAGACACAAAGAAATCAAAATTTGTTGACAGATGTTAGTAAATTTAAGAAAGACATTCAGATTGCTTAATTTGGGTTTTCCTTTTTTTTTTAACAGATTGGGAAACCTTTAGCATAAAGGTTCAATACTTTTTTTTGGTTTCGAACAAAGTTTGTCTGTCTTGCAATACTTTGTTTAGCTTTTAGAATGCATCTGTGGCTATCCCAATATGTCTTCAGGTCTTAGTTTAACACATCTGCTTAAATACTTCCCAGATAAGTAAATTTTAGTACTTGTCGGATGTTAGTATTCCAGATTCGTCTATATGTTAGGAAATTCTGAGAGAATTAGAAATCCTAATAGGATTTAATATTGGCAGCCGCAATCTTAAACAACATATGCTATTGTAGTGTTATGGCTCGGCCCTGTTTAGCGATCCCGCCTTTCGGCATGTGCTACTCTTCGGCACGATCCCGCCTCTGCTGTTGATCTGCCCTGGAAGTCGTAACTATACACTGACTCGGCCCTGTTTAAGAATTCCGCCTTCGTCAAGTGCTACTCTTCTGTGTGATCCCGTCTCGTCAATTGATTCGGTCTGGAAGTCCTATCACTACTTGGTCCTGTTTAGGGAATCGTCCTAACTGTCTCAACGCTTATTCTTGCGTCATCGATGAAAGAGCTAATGCATCCGACAATTCTTCAATTCAGCAGACGACCAACACCAATCATTTCAATACTCGTTTCGCCGATACAACTCAAACAACTTCGCAGTCGTACCGGACCGGGTACCGATATAAACATATTTCTCCAGAAAGTACACAATGTTTATTTTGGATAGATAAATATCGACGCTTATTATTTTTTAACCTCTGGCTTTGTCCCCTCATTGTCTTGGCTGTTCACATCTTTCTCCAAAAACTTGAGGGGACGTCATCCTTATTGGCCCCGCAAAAATATGCAGATGATACGGTGTTGATAGCACAGGCAGACAAGAAACTACAAAAGATTCAACAGAAGTTAGTTTTAAACAGGCAAGCAGAAATTTTGAGAGGCGCTTGGGATTTAATTTTGTTATGAATAGGAATAAGACATACTCTGTGCTAGTGTTTCTAACTAGAAACAAAGAAATCAAAATTTGTTGACAGATTTGTTTTAATCGTATCACCCCAAGCAAGGCATTCCACTGCCACTATAGCGCAGGGGGTTACATAGAGCGATTGGGTATAGGGAATGTCAAAAGGAGGGTGATAGACGAATTAGGATGTACATTGGGAAAAAGTTGGAGAGAGTGGGTGTGAGTTAGTGTTTTAGGAGATGTCTATTGACCTTACATTTAAACTCCTGGAGGTTGTAGCCGTCGGGGAAGCAAGCATGCGGTAGGGAATTCCACAGGCGGGAAGTGCGAAGAAAGAAGCTGTTGGAGTAGAAATTGCGGTTATATTTCATCGGTTTGACTGTAAGAGGGTGGGACCTAGTTGTCAATCTAGTATATCGTGCAAATTCAGATCTAGGGGGCACCAGTGATTTAAGTTCATCAGAGCAGAAGCCATGAAAGTATTTATAGAACAAGCACAGGAAAGTCACGTCACGCTGGTGAGAGAGTGATTGCAGGCGGTCAGCCAAGTCGGTACCAATCACATTCCAGATTCTCCGCTGTATTTTGTCAAGAAAGTGAATTTAAGAAAGGCATTGATTGCTCAATTTGAGTTTTCCTTCTTTTTGCTTATTATTAAAACTTTGTCGGTTATAAAAGGTCCAAACATATTTGAGAGTTTTTAATAATAGCTATCTTTTTTTTTTTCGAAAGAAATATTGTTCACAATTTGCTGGAGATAATAACTTTTTACTACCTAAGATTTTCATCTGATGTATCTGGAGATCCCCTCGGGTGCATCACATGTGAATTTAAACGCATATTTCTATTCTAGTGTCCATTATTGTACAATGTGTTTTTACGATATATCAATATTTTATGTTTTATTTAAAACGAAAATACATTTGTTATTAGTAGAATAATATTTTTCTCTTTCCTAATATATATCAGACAAGCAGTATAGCCCGGCGTTGCTCGGGAGTAATGAAAGCTTTAAAACTAATCCATGTTCCTGGAGCTCAGACTCTTTGGACGTTGGCACGAAAGACTAAAATGCATTAGTTGTTTTCAGTTAAAGCGAAACCGTAGATTAATAGACAAATGAATGGATGTAAGTCAAATTTTGATTTCCTGGTATCGATATCAAATAAGTTTTTTTCGTCGTAAACTGAAATAAGTCCTCTGACTAAATGGTATCATGGCTGAGACTAAGAACTACAATTATACCTACTTAGAGCCAAAGCCGAAGCAAAAACTAAAATAAAAGGGCTGAAAAAATACAGACACACAGGCAGATAAATAGACACACACACACACATCTTGCCTATTATATATATATATATATATATATATATTATCGATTTTCTACACTACTGTAATAACTGCAACCTTGAAACTTTTGAATATCATTTCTTATGTCTTTGTCTATAAGTGCATCAAATTTTATTAAAAACGGACCACTCCTTCTATAACCCGATTTTTTCGATTATCGATACCTATCGGGGGTATCTTGACACAAAACCTAACTAAGAACACTCGCAGACGCTTATAGTATAACTGTGTAAATGTTCAAGAAAATAGGTTCAGCCATTTCGGAGTCTATAGGTAACGGACACACAGACACACCCT
The DNA here is from genome assembly GCA_037127315.1 of Ascarosepion bandense. Taxonomy (NCBI): domain Eukaryota; kingdom Metazoa; phylum Mollusca; class Cephalopoda; order Sepiida; family Sepiidae; genus Ascarosepion; species Ascarosepion bandense. The sequence continues at coordinate 1,124,351 of JBBBDQ010002136.1, read as the reverse complement.
CACACACACACACAGAGACAAAGTTCCATTTATAAATAAGTTTAGATAGATTAACGACTTTTTTGAGAATAACAATGAGTTTTCTTTATATAAGTCTCACTGTTTTATCCATATTTGTGGGGAGAGGTGAATTTATGCCTTTCCCAATGTATTCGTACATAAGTGTAAGTATCAAGCTAGACTAAAATTTTAACTCAGTGATTTCTCATTTGATGTGCGTTGTGGTGCAGTGGATATTGGTTCGGAACGAGAAATAGAGGAGGCGTTTTCAAATTCTAGTTGAATTACTTGCATTCACTTACGCGCAAATCACCCTTAGGAAAGGTGATAATCCGTCTCTTCCCTCCAGTTATGGATTAAATAACAGGACAGATTGGGTTCTCTAGCCTTGGTCGGCAACCAGTCTACCGCAGAAAGCAATGGCAACCTAATGTGTAATAATATTCTGCCCAATCAGTCATTTCTCTTTCGAGACATGATCGCCCAAGCGTATATCACGTATGGCACTTGACTGAATATAATAGATGGAGAGAGGGTTAAGGCTTCTACTGGGCATAAAGTGGGGGATTGTTTTCTATTGTTATGAAGTAATTAACTGATCACCCACTAATTACTACTTAATAATATAATACATCTGTTCTCCCTCTAACTATGAGTCAAATAACAGGACGGATTGGGATCTATATATTGTCGGCAACCAGTCTACCGCAGAAAGTAATGGCAACCTACTGGGGGATAATCTTCTGCCCAGTCAGTCATGTCTCTTTCGAGACATGATCGCCCAAGCGTGTATCACGTATGGGAATTAAATCACTGATTTCTCATTACTAGCCCCTATCCATTATATCATCCGCCTATAAAAATTTACAGTACCTAATATTCTCAAGTGGTCACAGATGTGAGTACTGATTAATCTCCATACTAAACTTCGGTGATCAGAATGGAATCATTGTTTCAATGTGAGTGTGCGTCAGCAAAACGAGAATGTAGTCATTAACGGAAAAACAAAATAAGTTGTCATATTTCATATCAAAGCGATAAACTCGCTAACAGGTCACTGATATTTTAAGCGCCATAAGGCCAAAAGTAAAAGGTACCCAGCGAGTATCGAACTCAAGACTCGGTCGTATCAGATTCTAGCGCGACAAGCTTACTAAACATTATACTAAGTCGATATGTCTCTATTGGAATTTTCAGAGTGACTCATACAGAGGAAAACATTACAAAGCTGAGAAGACAAAAATAAAAGAGATTTAAATATTTAAATTTTTTTAATATCATTTTTGATAAGAAATCAAGAGACCGGAAAATAGTCTTTTTTAGTCATTTCACCCCAAGCAATGAGGTAACGCCACTGATGCGCAAGAGGGCTACATTAGAGAAAAAGTTTCGATAGAAGGAGATTTAAGAGAAAGACAAACCAGTTACCGGAGAAGGGAGCACCAGAAGGATGGAAATACAGGTGAGATGACAGTTGCAAAGGTAGAAAGAAAAGAAAATATATACAGGATGATGTAGAAAGAACTAGAGTCAAGTGCTTAAGAGATGGGTATTGACATTTCATTTAAATTCCTGGCGATTGTATCCGCCAGAAAAGCAAGAATATGGAAGCGTGTTCCACAGGCAGGATGTGCGAGAAAAGAAACTATTGAAGTAGAATTGTCGTCTGCATATAGTTGATCTAACTGTGAATGGGTGGGACCCAGTTGCCAGTCATGTAACAGGGGTACCAGTGACTTAAGTTCGTCGAAGCAGAAGCCATGAAAATATTTATAGAACAGAGGGAAGCCATATTCCGTTGGTGAGAAAGTGGTTGGAGTCGAGCCGCCAAGTTGGTACCTATCACATTACTGATTTCATTTGGTGCCTGTCGAGAACACTGAGATGAACAGCGGGTGTGCCTGACCATATATGGCAGCAGTATTCTATGCACGGTCAAATGGTTGATTTGTATATGTGCAAGATGGATTCAGGCGGAAAAAAACATCCTGACCCGACACAGTGATCCAACCTTCCTAGCAGTGGATTTAGCTGAAATAGAGTTATGCGAGTAAAGAAGCAAGGGTAGAAAACTAGCAATATCTTCAGTAAAATGATGTGACGTAAATGCTTCTTAGGTTTAAATTTGTGAATTTGAGGAACGAAAGAGGAAAGCTGAACAGAATATGAAAATATTCATAGATAATGAATTGATAAGCTACGTGTAACATATTAATTTGATCGACAAAAACATGATTTACAAAAATATATTCCGGCCGTGCATGGTGGCGACGGAGTGTAATAACAAAGCGAGAGCCGACAAAGATATGATTGACGTCAAAGAACGAAAATACAGGCTACAGTCGACCAAATTATGATTGACAAAAATATATCCGGTGGTGAATGGTAGTGGCGAAATATAACATGAAAGGCATGAAAGACAATAGCCGACAAAGATATGATTGACGTCAATTAAGCGATAGCAAAAATGAGCAGTTTTAAATTATATGAGTCTGGGGTTTCTGTTCGAAAACAGATACGACAAAAGAAGTCAGAACCCACACAACCACAGAGAGAGATAGAGAGAGAGAGAGAAAGAGAAGAGAGAGAGAGAGAGAGAGAGAACAGAGAACTTTCGCCGGTTAACGACCTTCCGTTGGCTCCCTCATCTGTGCGCAATCACTCCCTGGCCACCAATTACTCCACACCAGTCAATGTCGTTGTCAAGACGATTGCTGATGGTTCAGAGAATCAGACATAATATAAAGTAGTTTAACGGGAAAGGGGAAATGATTGAAGCCGACATGTCAGGTGTGGATCATTGCAAAAAAAAGAAAAGAAAAACGTTGGAAAAAGAAAAGTGAATAATTAAAAACTGAGCAGTTTCATTACAAATAAATCAGACCAACGGATAGTGAGATTTCCGTGACCGGAAAAATAAGAACTACAAAGTTATTGAAAATTAACACCCTATTCTACGTATTATAGTCTCTCAAATCTTGAAAAAATTATTGTTAGAGGGGAAAGCCCATTATAAACAAAATAGAGAGCTACTTTTTTAATAACCCTGTAAAAAGAAAGTTAATTTTTTTCAATTTTTTTGCATTCTTTACAAAAGCTTTTCACTTTAACGACATATCAACCTCTGTGGGTTATTTCATGCCAAAAAGGTAGAGTTTTCAGGTATTTTTTAATGTTCGGTTATGGTGAGAAGGTGGATTTATCAGATTTTGATGAAAGATTTATATATATATATATATATATATGTATATATATATATATGTTTTTAATTTAAATACACTGAACATGTCTTCTAGTTTTTTTTTTCAGAAATGCATTGCTGGTAATAATCTTTCCTTCAAAAATGTATTGTTCGTAAATTTTTCCGTTAAAAATGTATATTTTTTAGTAAAAGTATATTTTTATAATTCCATAAGGTTTTGCCCCCAGTTTGAGTGTTAATTATTTGCCCATAGTTGGGACCCTAACAAGCACTACCACTCCAGGTCAGGGTGGACCTGAAAACAACAGCAATTAAGAGGTGGTCCATTTTCATCACAACCTCCCAATCAGAGGCCTAGCTATCGGATGCAGTTTACCGTCCTACCCAGGACTCTTGCAAAAGCGTCAGTTGACAGTTTGAAGCAGATTTAAAGAGGAGTGAAAGACAGGTAGTATTGCTAATAGCAAATAACATTTTTTTACTATCGATTTTTTATAAAAGACACAAGAACATCTTGAGGTAGTAGTTAATAAATCCGAATATTGTATGACATCAGAGTTGGAAGCTAAAAGTAAAGATTATGAAGGGATATAAGAAAAAAAAAAGAGAGTCGACCTTATAATTCAAGATTATAAAAATAGGGAGACGTAGAAGCATATCCTCGGGCGTCTAGTTCACAAAGTAGCTGTTCTTGTGAAAAGATTGTTGAAATAGAACTTACTTCTTTCTAATATAATACGAAAAGAAAAGATAAGGGTTAAGCCTAGACTTGAAGAGGCCAAGATTTTGTTCAGAAAAGCAGAAGTTTCTTGTGAAGAAACTGTCTGGATTGAACTTTCTCCATGCTAATTAAAACCAGTGTCTTTATTATACATTTGTGAGTATTTAAAGTATTTTTCTCAAAGTAGATGACAACGTTAGGAGGCAGTTTATACTGGTAATGGGAAAAGATTACAGTTAATCCTTGTTTATAAAAAGTTGAGACTGCAATGATTAGGTTTTGAGTTTTGTTTAACGGCATATCAACATGGGTTATTTAATGCCAAAAAAATGGTGTTTAACGGGTTTTTTAATGTGTGATTATAGTGCGAAGGTTGAAGATTTTAATGAACAGTTTTTGCTTTTATTCTTTATTTCAGAAAACTGAAAATGTCTCGAGTTTTGTATTCAAAAATGTTTTGCTGAGAATAGTTTTTCCTTCAGAAATGTATATTTTTCGATAAAAGTCTATTTTTATACTTTCATAGTGTTTTGACCACCACTTCGGGGGCTAACTAATTGCTCATAGCTGGGACCCTAACAGGTGTTATGACTCCGGATCAGGGTGGACCTGGGAATCAGCCACAATTAGGGAGGTGGTTCTATGCACCTCACAACCTCCCAATCGGAGTCCTTGCTGCCAGATGCAGTTTAGCGTCATGCCTAGGACCAAATGATTAGGCAAACATGCTCTTAGGAGTCAGTTCTACAGTTGTCCACGAGAAGTGTGGAACTTACTTCTTGGTGAGTGAGAAGTCAGAATGAGGGAACGTGTTGTTTTCTAAAATATAAGTGGCATGGTGGGTCCTTTCCGTTAAGGTCAGGTCTGACGGTCTTAAAGAATGTAGTTCATTTGAGTACTTCTTTGAACGTAGCGATAGAGCAGCGAGAGTATTGAAACATCTCGCATCCGATAGACAATGTTGAAAATAATTCGTCTCATACAAAGACGAGGGGACGCTTTTAAATTTTATGAACATATTTGAATTTTGTTTAACGGCATATCAACTTCTGTGGGTTATTTAATGCCAAAAAGGTAGAGATTTAAGATATTGTTTAATGTTCAGTTATAGTGAGAAGGTTGATTTAGTCAGATTTTAAGCATAATTTTTTTTTTATCCTATCTTATTTTAGAAAACTAAAAATGTCTTCTAGTTTCGTATTCAAAACAACAGCAATTATGAGGTGGTCCATGCTCCTCACAAACTCCAATCAGAGGCTTTGCTGCCGGATGCAGTTAACCGTCATACCTAGAAAAAATTGAAGATTGTATCAATCATGGATGGATATCATGGTTGCAAGAAAAAACTGTCTGAATGGAATTTCTTTCTTACAAATTGAATACAAATATAAGTAGTGTTTATTTTTCTAGTTGGCTGTCCTTGCTGTGAGGCTCTTAACTGGTCGAAAATACCATATCAATTTTCGATGGAAACACCGAAAGAGTATCAAAAGTTTTCAGACACTTCAACCGTTGGGAAAGAGTTGTAGGGCGAAAAAATAATCCATCAGCCACAAGGCCGCGCATAGCAGATGCTTATAAAATCTCTCAAAGCTGGGAAGAGTTCGGCCCACCTACAGTTCAACTTTGTTTTGGAATGACTCTTGTAAAGAGAAATTTTAGTAGGAAGAGTCGGTGGACTTGAAGCAGACTACCACCACGTTTAATTTCGTTTTGTTTTTTTAATTTTTTTTCAGCGCAGTTCTATCGATTGTTACTTAAACTTTCCGATTATCAAAAAAAAAAAAATTGAAAAATTACCATATTTAAACAAATTTGTCGGGGGCTGTCAGTTTCTCATACAACGTTAAATTAAATCGATCCTCTATTTTCAAACCACTTTAAGGTTGTATGAGAAACTGGTCCCCCCACAAAAAAAAATTGTTAAATATTGAAATTTTTGCAAAATATTTTTGTCATTCGTAATGTTTAAAGTGTAAAAAATAATATTGCACAGAAAAAAGTCCCAGAAATTTGATAATGAACAAATTTACAGGTGGCGGTAATGTCGTAACGGCGACTGGGTCCAAAATGAAGGCTCGATTTACTATAAGGTTGTATGAAAAACTGATCCCCCCCCCCCCTGAAAATGTTTGAATATTGAACTTTTTCAAAATCTTTTGTCAGCCGTAAAGCTAAGTGGGTAATCGATAGGATTGCGCTGAAAAAAAACAAAAAAAAAAACAAAAAAAAACAACAAAAATAAACGTTGTGGTAGTCTGCTTCAGGTCCGCAGAAGAGTCCAGTATTTTTGGAAACAGTGAAAGCAATTGAACCAGTATCTTTAGTGATGAATCGTTTATGACTTCCACTTGATGTTAACTTGTGTTCCAGTGGACGCTCAATGCAAAGAGACTTGTGAAAAGTACGGCACTTCACTTCACTATCACAGGCGAAATTTCATGGTTTTCTAATTGATAATCAAATGTTGCTAGCCTGTATTTCAAAGTACTGAATGTTACAAGCCAGTTATCCATCACTTACATTTGAGAACAACTGCTAGGTTCTGTGCATCAAAACATTTTTGAAGCTGAACCCATACAATGGATGTAATTATATATATATATATATATATATCTGTAGACAGATCTGTTTCGCTGTAACCCAGCTCATAAGTACGCATAGACATCCGATTGTTTTTTACCCAGGTTTGGAACCCGACCGAATTGGCGTCAGTCGCCGATTTTACCTCTGAAATATCGGAGCTCCGTAGAAGGAGGCATACTTTTAGAGTGTAATATATCATGTATTCATACGCCAGTAGTAAGAATGTTCTTATTCATTACTGAAATAACGATGCATAGATACTAGAGTAACTACTGTGTTTGTAAAGTTTGCCATTCTTCCAGAGTGCTCAATCAGGCTGTGAGAGCGTAAATATATATATAGTTATACTCATCTCGAAAACTTTCGAACCTAAGAAAAATCGCTTTAAAAAGAAAAAAAGGATGAGCTTAGGACATGAAAGTCTGTCAAAGTGTTCGAACAGAAATCAGCACGAAGCATAAAGAAAAATGAAGAAAACCAACACGAGTAATCATCTAACAGAAAGTGCTCAATACAAAGGTAGAGTGAACATAATAGAACCTAATGAGCCAGATGAACCTACCTAGGTTTCTCCTAAACGGATCGTCAGGGAAAGCTGACGATCCTTCTAGGAGAAACCTAGGTATGTTCATCTGGCTCATTAGGCTCTCTTTCTCTCTCTCGATATATATATATATATATATATATATATATATATTCGTTTACTAATGATCTCTAGCAATGTTACCATTTTATTAAATAATTATAAATACTCTAACAATTTTATATACAAAAATACGCGTAATGTTGAGAAACAGCAAAACATAGAAGCCCTCCTTCTTCATTGCGTGTCCCAGGAACTGCAGCTGTCTCTTCCTGATGCTCAATATTAATTTCCTTTTTGTTTCCATCCTTTGCAAGATCTCATCATTGCTCACATGCTCGATCCATGATATTTGCAGCATCCTTCTAAAGAACCACATTTCTTTTGTTTCAAGTTTTTCCTTCATCTTTGATGATATTGTCCAGAATTCACTGCCATATTGAAGGACTGACAGCACGTAGCAATCCAGTACTCTCTTCGTAGTTATTAGCGAAATTTTCCTGTTTCTTAATACTTTACTCAACTTCTGGAATGCTTCCTTCGCCATGCCAATTCGCCTTCGGATCTCTGTGTCGCACTTTCCGTTCAATTCTCACAGGTTTAGAATGAGGGAATTAATGATAAAATGGTAGCACTGGGCCTCGGAAAATATCAAACATTGATTTCGTGTGCTTCAAAAAGTGGCCCTTAAATATGAGATATTTCTAAATCATTTCAACCGATGTAAGGCGTTAAGGCCACTGACCTGCAGGGGATTAGGTAAGAGAGTTGAAATATTAGGCAAGAGGAGAGTGAGAACAAAGACGAACCAGCTACAGCGGGTGAAAGAGAAATGATGAGAGAAATATATGAACACAAGAGTGAAAACCATCCGAAAGTAGAGAGAAAGGAAAAGAACAATATATACAGAGCGATGTAGAAATGGCTGGAGTTAATTAGATAAGAGATGGAAATGGAATATGCATTTAAATTACTGGAGGTTATAGCCGTCAAAAAAAGCAAGTATACGGAAGGGAGTTCCATGAGCGGAAAGCGCGAGAACAGAAGCTGAAGTATAGAATTGTCGTTTGCATTTGGTTGATCTAACTGTAAAATGGTGGGACCTTGTCGCCCGTCACTTGCCCGAGTAAATTCTTGTGGAAGGAGCGCCAGTGACCCAAGTTCGTCATTGCAGAAGCCATGAACATATTTAAAGAAGAGACATAACATGCAGGTTTTCATAACTACAAATATATTCCATAGCTGAAGAATTCTGTAGCAATATACTGAAAGACATCTTGTCCAAGACTTTTCAGTTATTTATTAGATAAAAATATGAATTATATTTTTTCTATCATTATAATACAAATTTATGATATCCGATCAAACAATACAAAATAGTGGAAATATATATATTGAATGCTACTTTCACTGGGATGTGTAAATTAAAGAAATACATGTTATAGGGTCATACTATAAAATTAATAGCAATAGAGTAAATATATTTTTGTTTTTCTAAAAAATTATCGTAAATTAAAATAATGCATGTTATTACACCGTTCCATATGTCTTGCGCGTGGGTACCTCGAGGTAGAGTAATGGTTAGCAAGCTTCTCTCGCTAGAACCATTGCAATTGATTAGTGAGTTCGATCCTCGCTGTGTGTCTCGTACTTGTGCCACATCTAAGCTGTGCTTAGAAAATCACCATATGTATTGTGCGAATTTTGATAACGACAGTTTGGATGATATACTTCATTTTCTAACAAGAGTACATGTTAAATAAAGACGTTATAAACACGTCTTCTAAACCAAATGTTAGTAGCTTGTATTTCGAAGTATTGAATGTTGCAAACCAGTTGTTCCTCACTTGCGTTGTGGTACAGTGGATATCGGCTCGGAACGAGAAACCGAGGAGCCGAGTTCGAATTCCAGTTGAATACCATTGTATTCACTTACGCGCAAATAGCCTTGGGAAAGGTATTTATCCGACTATTCCTTCCAGTTATGGGTTAAATAGCAGGACAGATTGGGTTCTATAGGTTTGGTCGGCAACCAGTCTACCGCAGAAAGCAATGGCAACCTACTGCGGGATAATCTTCTGCCCAGTCAGTCATGTCTCTTTCGAGACATGATCGCCCAAGCGTGTATCCCGTATGGCACTTAACTAACTGACTGACACAGTAAAGATCAACTGATAGGGTCTGGGTATCTAAACATTTTTGGAGCTGAATACATACACTGGATGAAAGCATATACATTATATACATATACGTTTTCTAATGATCTCTATTAGAGTTACAACTACTAAATAATTGTAAAATTTTCTAATACAAAAATACTCGTACACAACAAGTCATATAAAACATAACAGCTATTATTTATTATATTTTCTGTAATGTTGGTTATGTAATACCGAGTAAAGTTGTGAGTTTGGGGTCAAATATTGGTAGATAAAAAAGGATCTGAATCTTAGAGAGGGATGAGATAACAAATGAGTTTCTCATTTATTTGTTTTTTATAGATCCGTGTAATGAGTGGCCCAAATTTGAAAATATTTGAAAATATACAAAAAGGGTCTTGTTTTTTGTTTTTTTTTTGCCTCTATTTTTTGTCGAGTGTTAAAAATGTTAATATTATGAAGAAAACGTAGATGAAATATTCGTCGACGTAACGATCTGTTCCAGTAAACTACTTGTGCGACAGATGGAATGTTTCGTGTTTCTGTACAAAGAGGTAAATTCTCGGACCGATTCTCACTTGTCGAGCTGTTATATATCGACAAACAACAAACACGCATATATATAAAAATATAAAGTTATATTTTTATTAATGACGATGAGCCGTGTAGAATAGGGAACAGAGAATTGAGAGAGAGCGCTTCTAATGGGTTGACGGGAGTGTAGTCTTATCTGTTGTGTCTCTCTTCACCGGCCGATCTCTGTTGCTCCTCTACTACTGGCGAATCCGTGTGCCGAGGTCTTTTTATAATCTTCCAGAGCCGGGACTTTTTCTTCCGGTTTTGCCTCGCCCACGCACGCCACGTAATTCTCAGAGACACCTGTTCTGTTTGCCTCTGTAGTTATTTCCGCTGCTGCCGGAAATAAGGTCAAACGACATCCGTTCCTTTCAACGACCGGAAACACCCTCGCTTGCATCAGCCTTCCTCGGGTGGGGCCAGATTGTTATATTACAGAGCCTCCGAAAATATCAAAGATTAATTTCGTGTGTTTCAAAAATAGGTCATTAATTATGAGTTACATAACGCATAACCTACCTAACAAGGTTGGCTGAATAAAGGACTAACTGATATTGCAAAAAATAGGGTGAATTCTAAGAGAGAGGAAGTTATGGAAAGCTATGATCTGACACGTCTTAGTGGGTTTACAGTATATAAAAAAAGAATATATTCACCAATTTCTGAGCGTTTTGTTAAGATTTTACGCTAGCAAACTCTTGTTGGAAAGCGGCTATTTCTGCACAATTAAGAAACATTGTTTACATCATTTTTGTTGTACAAGAATAATGCTACTCACTTCAGAGACCTGATAGTCCGTTTACTTAAAATCTATGTGTGTTAATTGTATATTGTATATTGCCGGAAATAAGGTCAAACGACATCCGTTCCTTTCAACGACCGGAAACACCCTCGCTTGCATCAGCCTTCCTCGGGTGGGGCCAGATTGTTATATTACATTCCTCGCCCTCCCATTTTCCAAAATGTTCACCTAAGAACATTTTAAGCGCAACACCCTCACACTCCTCCCCATGCCACACAAGCCCAACAATTGTATAAAACATGTGCACGCCAAAACAACAAAACATGTGCATGCCGAAACAAAAAAAACAACAAAAAAATATATAGGGGAGCCTACATCGGCAACCCAACAATGTTCGTGTCCATCGTGAAAATTGTTCTACCAGCTCGATGTTTCATTGTTCCTTTTTTTTTCTTTTTTTTTAATATCCATTTTCACAGAATTGGGCAAAGTTCTTAAAAATGTTCATTTTCTTTCTCGACTCTGTCCATAAGCGTAGACGCCTCGATGCACGACCACATGATCATAGGCGGTAACCGCGCCCCAGTTTCTAAACTGACATCGAGTAAATGACCTTTGACCAACACCATGCGTGTTTCTGCTCGAGTTTATTGTTACACATGTAACTTAATTTAATTTAATTTAATTTCAAACATACTATGTTTGAACACAGAAAAATGGCCATTATCTGCAGTACCTATCATTCATAGTCTGACCGAGAAATGTTCAATAGAAAATGAAGAAAATTACCCTGATTCCAACGTTAATCCGCATGCAATTTACTTGTGGAGGATTAGAGGTTTCATCTATATTAATTTAGTCTAAAAAAATGGACCCGTGACTCGTAGTTCCTTAGTTTGTACAATGTTTTCTATTCCTTGAACTACTTCCTCTGGATTCGAATCCAAGCATATCTGATTTGTTGACATCTCTCTGTTTAACGCAGAGACATTTGAGTGTTGAACACCCGTTGACCCCGGAGTACTATTCACAACGGATCACTCCCTTTCCTTTCCCGAAGCACTGTTGCTTCTTTCACACTTAAAAATCCGCTTCCTAGCTATTATTCCAAGGATTATCATAACGCCGACTATGCCAGCAATGACTCCTATCGTCAACTTCTTCGGGAGTTCTTCATATCCTTCACTAAATCTTTCCATATCTATCTGTTCCAAGGTATTTACTAGTTTGCGGATAGGAATCTCCTCCATATCACGCAATTCTACCGGCATGGTGTCCACTGAAAAATTGGGAAATTTCTGCGTAATTGGGGACCAAACCACTGAACCAGAGACGTTTATGGGTGTGAGCTGTAGCTTCCCTACGTTTCTAAATCTTGAGTCACCGTTAACCTGTGCAGCCAACACCATGTGATCATTGTACGCAGTACACCCCTCCTTTATCCGTATACTGGCCAGCGGGGCCTGGGCGACAAGCTTGCTCCGAGACCCGCCACCACAAAGAACTGCAAAGTGCAAATCCCTGGTAGCAGCGACCATCCAAGATTGCCGGTCTACCCTGATTGCGATTGGAAGTCGAGTATTCGTTTTAACTGTGACTCGACAGTTCCTCTCTATTCCTGCTTGATTATGCCGAAAAAGCGACATCTCGCAAGATTCTCTTGAATTGGTAGCATAAACGGGACCGGATACCTCGCACAATCCGTCGGTACTTGCCGAGCACCGTGTCGCTTCAGCCTGGCCCAAGAGAATATAGCGTGTTCCAGCCCTATTTACCGCGATCATTTTTGACTCCATTTCAAACCTGGCCGACAACTTGGATCCGAACGCTGAACCTGATCGTGTGGGCAACGGAAGAGGAAAATTCAAAATGTTATATACTACATAGGAGTGTTCTCTATCCACCAATGGGACGTCCACCACAACCACAATCGATTTTGAGTCAAAAAAGTGTCCTACAACTTAATGTTTTATAATAATACCAGATGTCCTTATCTGGATCGCTTGCTAATTTGAAATTATCTGGGAGCGTCTGAGCTATTTTATGCATCAATCCTCTTAAGTCGTGCGGAGCGATTATGCTAGGAGACAAATGACCAATCGACAATAAGTTGAGCTGCAGTTCCAAATAGCTTAAAGCCATACGGACGTCTAAGAAATATTTCCCAAGTCACATAAATGAAAATTCACAGAGGATGTTGAATTGATGGGAACCTGCACAAAAGCATAATTCACAAACATAGAAATGTAAATCATTTTGTAGTGTACAGTCATTGAAAAGAAATCCAAAAAAAAAAGAAAACCTAACACTGCACAAACCAAAGAAAACATTGTTATCAACAAGTTAATCCAATTATCCACTTTAAAGAGTAGAAGAAACTTCCTTTACATGATTTTACATTTCACTTACTCAATAAAAGTAAGATTAATTAAGCAACATACCAGTAAACTCACTTCACATATATGGTAAAATATTAACAAAAAAAATAAATCATTAACTCAGATGTTTTATACTTACAGATAGGTAAATATCTCAACTTTATTCCTCCCGTCAACCCCAACCTATGCGCTCTCCGCTAGGCGTACTACTCTCTGCATGTAGTCCTGCTCCCCCTCCGTTCTACCCTTAATGTGTTCGACACCGAACAATCCACATTTCTCAATTCTAGGGTCAGATCGGCAAAAGTATGCTGTTCCATTTTTTTTTCTAACTAGACTTATTATAAACACGAGCAGAACACACACACTATCAAATCAAAGAGTCACCTACCTTGGCTGATGTCTATAGTCGTGCGGCTGCTTCTATTTTCGTCTTCCTTTTTTCTTTCTATCTGGTAGTTTTAAGTCCGTTGAATTTCAATCGTCGCCGTGGCAACCAGCTCGCATCTAACTGTTTTGTTGTCTCAAAACAGCAAGTAACTAGGCACCAATTATGCGTCTTAATGACTGAGCCGGTTAGAATAGGGAACAGAGAATTGAGAGAGCGCGCTTCTAATGGGTTGACGGGAGTGTAGTCTTATCTGTTGTGTCTCTCTTCACCGGCCGATCTCTGTTGCTCCTCTACTACTGGCGAATCCGTGTGCCGAGGTCTTTTTATAATCTTCCAGAGCCGGGACTTTTTCTTCCGGTTTTGCCTCGCCCACGCACGCCCACGTAATTCTCAGAGACACCTGTTCTGTTTGCCTCTGTAGTTATTTCCGCTGCTGCCGGAAATAAGGTCAAACGACATCCGTTCCTTTCAACGACCGGAAACACCCTCGCTTGCATCAGCCTTCCTCGGGTGGGGCCAGATTGTTATATTACAGAGCCTCCGAAAATATCAAAGATTAATTTCGTGTGTTTCAAAAATAGGTCATTAATTATGAGTTACATAACGCATAACCTACCTAACAAGGTTGGCTGAATAAAGGACTAACTGATATTGCAAAAAATAGGGTGAATTCTAAGAGAGAGGAAGTTATGGAAAGCTATGATCTGACACGTCTTAGTGGGTTTACAGTATATAAAAAAAGAATATATTCACCAATTTCTGAGCGTTTTGTTAAGATTTTACGCTAGCAAACTCTTGTTGGAAAGCGGCTATTTCTGCACAATTAAGAAACATTGTTTACATCATTTTTGTTGTACAAGAATAATGCTACTCACTTCAGAGACCTGATAGTCCGTTTACTTAAAATCTATGTGTGTTAATTGTATATTGTAGGTAGATACAGGACTAGGTGTTCTTTTTTCCTTCTTTTGGCCAAAAAGGTTTAAGAGAGACTATAAAATGGCACATGTTACTAAGAGCTACAAAGGACATGAAACTTAGGAGAGTCATGAACGCAAACTTCCTAATGGGACACAGTTAATCGAAGTACGATTCACGAAGACATTCTTTCTAACGTGCGACATGTGTTAACAGAATAAACAAAGAGTCACATCGACATTTTATTGCCAGTTACCTTTGTTCTATCTTTGTTTACTTTATAGTAGGTATCTTATCTATTCCTTTTCTAGTTGTAGTGGGATTCCGTTTTAGTGAAGGGTAGTTGTATATTGTTGCAGGTTAACGGAATTTGACCTTGTGGTAGATAGACCACTATGAGTCATAAAATGATTATAAAATCAAGAAAGACAATTTGAGTTAAAAATAACATTTATATATACACATAGCAATTAATGTTTTACAATTAAAACAATACTTGAATATAAGTCCAACGGAGGTTAAAATGTTTATGAAAAGATAATTAGTGCTTAAGAATGTGAGGAGCGGAGGTATGTGAGGAATGTCTTTGAAGTAGTCGCTCCTTATTTCAGTAAGTACTTTTGAGACAGCGAAGAAGTGATGAGAGGTGAATGGAGGCGAACGTAGTAGCCGCTTGACTTAGGTCAAGGGGATTGGTTCTCCTCGGTGTCTGTTTGTCTGCTGGGGTCTTGTCTGAATCCGCTTTTTATATCTGATTTTGGATCAAAAGCAGCTCGTTTTGGAATTTCACACTTGTATTTGATTCTGGGCTTCCCATTGGCTGGTAAATCAAATTCGCGTAAGCTCGCGAAATGGAAATATGATATTTGATTAATTTTTATTTTTCAACCGGAACATCTGTGTGTACTCGGATGCGAAACGGCGACTTTTGTTCATTTGCTTTTTGGTCGGTATAGAGCAAACATCCGGTCCCTCGCTTTTACTCGGTTGGTATTATCACAACTTCCCTTCACCTGTCAAGTTTCGTCATTTTTTGTCCTTCTTCGTTTATCCTGATCAGCTTCGAGGTGGCTGCTTTAAATTTCTTTCTTAAAACTTGACTGTCATCAGTATCTAATCAGTCAGTAATTTGCAATTCTGGCCAGTGGCGGATGAGCTGTCATCTCTCATTTACCGCTTCTGCATTGGGAAAATTGAAAGAAAAAACGGCAAAGCATCCTGACAAATAAATAAATAAATAAATAAATAAATAAAACAAAAAACAGAACAAAAGAGACGAAAAGAAAGCACAAAAAGAAAGTAATCAATTATCGCTGCATCATAAGATTTAGTCGAATGCTTTTAAACACCCAATCCAATGATAATATTTCTATTGTTCAGATTGTTTTCCTAATCTTTGTTGTCTCATTCACGACGTTTCGGTCGATATACTCCAGCCTTTTTCGGGTGTACGGAATTCTAAACTGAACACTTTATTTTGACCACTTGAGTAGATTTTTCTCGTTTCATAAGTCATAATACTATTCCCGAATATCTCTAACTCTAATAAGCTTTCTGTTAACCAATGCTCTAGAACAGTATTGAACTCACAACTCTTTCATTTAAGACACTGGATCTAATGAATACTTTTATCCACTGGGACATGTGTCCTTGTAATGTAAATTATGTAAATAATTACAATATCTTATCTCAGAAATACAGATGAATTGCAAAGATAATATCTTCTCTCGTGCTTATATATTCTTCTTTGATGTAATGTCAATTCTCTAAGACGTGTCAGATCATAGCTTTCCATAACGTCCCGTCTCTTACAGTTCCCATTCTTTTGCTATATCAGTTAATACTTTTTACACAAACTTGTTACGTAGGTTATGCGTAGTTTTGAAACTTTTAGTATGGCTTGTAAGTATCATAAATCAGTGAAACCGGTAAAATGCAACCGCAACTTCTAGTCCAAAAGTTTCTTTTCTCGCACTTCCCAACTGTAGAATTCCCTTCCACATGATTGCTTCCCCGACGGCTACAATCTCCAGGAGTTTAAATGTAAGGTCAATAGACACCTCCTAACACTAACTCGCTCCCATTCTTTCAAACACACTTCCCATCCGCCCAAAGCTCATCCTCGGTATCACCTTCCTTCTGATATCTCCTATATCTAACCATTCCTTCTCTTTACCTTCCCCTATGTAGCCCCATGTGCAATAGTGGCAGTGGAATGCCTTGCTTGGGGTGAAATGATTTAAAAAAAAATATCAAGTTAGGGCAGAAAGTTCTGACTGAAGTTTGTTTAGTAACATACGTGATACACGTTTTGGACGATCATGTCTCAAAAGAGACATGATTGACTGGGCAGAAGATTATTATGCAGTAGGTTGCCATTGTTTTCTGCGGTGGACAGGTTGCCATCCAAGGCTATAGAACCTAAATGTCTTCTATTATACAACCCATAACTGGAGAGAAGAGACGGATTAATACCTTTCTCAAGGGTATTTGTGCGTAAGTGAATGCAAAGAATTCAACTGGAATTCGAACTCGGCTTCCCTTATTTGTTTTTCCGAAATATATATATCGTCTGGTGAAATTTTTAAGGATTACTGCTTTTCTAGTTTATTACAATCAACGTGAAATTTTATTGAAAGTAGTTAAACTGCAAAACTAAGAGTATTCTTATTTAGTTAGCTAAGGTCGAGCTTTGTTTCAGTAAGGAAATGCGAGGCTACACACTGGCACATTTACTATGTAGAAGTTCAAATTAATGGACGCTGTTGAGATTCTTTCACATCCACTGTTCAGTCTCTAGGTTGCTGGAGTGACTATGGCCGATTCCGCTCAGTGACACAACAGTTTTTGGGTATCCGGTATTCGGAACTGAACTTTTAACAACTTGAGTTAATTTTTCTCGTTTCATAATTCATATACTCCCGAATATTTCTATTTAACTCTACTAAGATTTTTGTTCACCACTGCTGTAGCCCGGAATTGAAATCCTTCTTTCAAGACACTGTATCTAATCAATACTTTTATCCACTGGGACACGTGTCCTTGTAAGGTAAATCTAAACTAATTTATAAATAGAACTTTGTCTCTCTCTCTCTCTCTCTCTCTCTCTCTCTCTCTCTCTCTCTGTGTGTATATCCGTTAACTATAGACTCCGAAACGGCTGAACCGATTTTCTTGAAAATTTACACAGTTGTACTATAAGCGTCTGCGAGTGTTCTTAGTTAGGTCTTGTGTCGAGGTACCCCAGATAAATATCGAAAATCGATAATCGAAAAAATCGGTTTATAGAAGGAGTGGTCCGATTTTAATCAAATTTCATACACTCATAGACAAAGATATAAGAAACGATATTCAGAATTTTCAAGGTTGCAGTTTATACAATAGTGCAGAAAATCGATAATACATACATATATATATATATATATATATATATATATATATATATATATATAAATAAAAGGTAAGATGTTTGTGTGTGTGTCTGTTTATCTGTCTGTATGTCCTTTATACAAATCCACAATTTTTATCCGATTCTCACCAAACTTCACACAAACATTCTTTAGGCTGAGTCTGAGCTCCATGCCCATGGATCCGTTTTAAAGCTTTTATTACACCTGAGAAACGCCGGGCTATACTGCTAGTAATGTAAATATTTACAATATCTCTCTCGGAAATACAAATAAACTGTAAAAATAATATCTTCCCTCGTGCTTTTAATTGTGTAGTACTTATAGTTTACTCTGAATGTCAGGTTTACATTTGCGCCAGAAAAGTACGTTCAAAATAAGGAACCTCAACTGTCCATCATGAGTGGAGAAAAATCAATGTCGGATCGGAGGACGGAAAGTGTGAAACTGTGATCCGAAGTCGTATTGGCGTGGCCAAGGATGCATTTGAATAGAGCATTGAGAGAAAAAAAGATTTCACTGGGAACAAAGAAGAGAGTACCGCATTGTTATGTGATGTCTCTATTTTAATATTTTTTTTTCTAATCATATCACTCCGAGCAAGGCGGTAACGCCACTGATGTGCAGGAGGCTACGTAAGAGTGAAAAGATTGGAATAGAGAAAGCCGGAAACCACATACTAAACAGAGAACACGGGATGAGCCTCTTCACCTGTTCAATAGACGTGGGTGAAGTGTGAACCGGGCGATGGCAGTGAATGCTTGACAATCTCATCAAAAATGACGGAAAGACATGAAGGAACCGACATGTAGTTCTACAGACAGATGCTGAGGATACCATTGCCGAATATGTGATCAACGACGAAGTTCTGGAGAGGATAAAAACGAAAAGGGTATGTATATTAACATAAAAAATACCAGCGAAATTTCTGAGATATTCAATGAGGAAAGAGGAGTTGGAGAATGTTACACACACAAGACAGATTGAGGGAAGGAAAGGCAAAGAAAAGTAGATTGATGGCAAAGGTGGGTTTGATCGGGATAACAGGTGAAGTGTTCTTGTGAAGGGATAGGGAAATGTGGAAATCCATAACCATTTTTTTGCTTTTCATTATTTCGATATTTTCTCTGAATTCTTACAATGAGATTTATCATCATATCAGTCAATTAAGTGCCATACGGGACACATGCTCGAGCGATCATGTCTCGAAAGATATATGACTGAGTGAGCTGAAGATTTTCTCACAGTAGGTTGCCATTAATTTCTGCGGTAGACTGATTGCCAACTAAAGCTATAGAATCCAGTCAGTCCTACTATTGAACCCATATCTGAAGGAAGAAACGACGGATTAATACCTTTCCCAAATAGTATTTGCGCATAAAGAAATTCAACGAATTCAACTGTAATTCGAACTCTGTTTTCCAATTTCACGTTCCGAGCAAATACCGGTCGCTCTACCCTTTGAACTTCTTTAGGTGTATATCGATCTTTGTATACTGTATGGGATTCTGATCTGAACATTTTATTTAATCTCCGACTGTTCTACTCACAATTTTAGATATATCGTCTAGTATTTATTTGAATTTAGTGCTGTTCATTTTTGTTCGACTGTTCCCACTGAGCGTTGGACAATCAGTGAGCAAGTCAGTTGAGTGTCATATATGATACACGCTTTGGGCAATCATGTCTCTTTCGAGACATGACTGACCAGGCAGAAAATTTTGCGCAGTAGTTTTCTGTGGTAGACTGGTTGTTACCCAAGGCTTTAGAACCTAATCTATCCATAGCTGATGGAAGAAAAACAGATTAATGCTTTTCCAAAAAGTATTTGGCGTACCTGAATTCAAAGAATTTAACGAATTCAAAGAATTTAACGAATTCAACTGGACTTTGAACAAGGCATCCGATTTCTCGTTTTGAGTTGATATCTACTGTACCACAACGCACAACATAAAAAACTGAACAATGAAATAAGAACTAGATGAAATTAAATGTCAAGATCATCTGCTATATATAATTGTTTTCTCAGCTAAATGATAGAAATGATCACTGAACCCACTAGGGAATAAAAAATCCAATCTTCTATCCGATACTGACTGACGCTATGTTATATATATTATCTGACCTGGTGCATAATTTCACGCAGAAGTGTATTTTTATGAAGCAGAAGATATGCTATTTGTCTAGCAAAGGAGGATAAATTTTGTTTCGAAGAGAAAGAGACCCAGGTCGTAAGATGTGGCAACGAATATGTGTTTATGGTAAAATAGGTGTTACTGCTTTGAATAATTATAATTATAATTTGTGTTGTGTTATGATGGCCGGCCTTTTGTTTTGTGTTGTGTTGTGTTATGATAGACGGCCTTTTGTTTTGTTTTGTGTTATTATGGCCGGCCTTTTGTTTTGTGTTGTGTTATGATGGCCGGCCTTTGTTTTGTGTTGTGTTATGATGGCCGGCCTTTTGTTTTGTGTTGTGTTATGATGGTCGGTCTTTTGTTTTCTGTTGTGTTATGATGGCCGGCCTTTTGTTTTGTGTTGTGTTATGATGGCCGGCCTTTTGTTTTGTTTTGTGTTATGATGGCCGGCCTTTTGTTTTGTGCTGTGTTATGATGGCCGGCCTTTTGTTTTGTGTTGTGTTATGATGGCCGGCCTTTTGTTTTGTGCTGTGTTATCATAGCCGGCCTTTTGTTTTGTGTTGTGTTATGATTGCCGGCCTTTTATTTTCTTTTGTGTTATGATGGCCGGCCTTTTGTTTTGTGTTGTGTTATGATGGCCGGCCTGGCCGATGTGGATGATGAGGGTTTCGAAATCCTTTGTAAACAATGTGCTTAAAAGATGACGTAGTCTTAATAAAAAAAAACTCACTTATACAGATTAGCAGTAAGAAGTCAGTCAGGCGGTTGTGGAGATCGGAAGAGAGAGACAAACAGACAGACAGACGAACAGAGAAATCGGGCTCAGCCCGGCACGCCCCTCGATGCGTGTGTGCTGATCCCCCGAAATGCCTATATTCCATAGTCAACGTCACCAAGATACGAAAAATAAAAAACATTTTGTGTACAGTTATTTATATATATGTGTTACGGTCGTCATTTTATCAACGTGAAAAAGTCAGATGATTTTATAAGAGAGAAGATAACAAGTTTTCGAGCCTTAGATAATTTTCATCGAAGAGTACACAACAACTAAATACTCACAAACAAAGGAGTAAAGGGAGTATATAGCATAGCAAATATACATATATATATATATATATATATATAATCTTGTAACAAAAGCGACAGCTATGTCATAAAAGTTTCTTCTCTAATTAGAAATTTCCTCCGTTATGAGCATAATTTTTTTCCTTGGTGTAATAACAGCGTATTTCACGGATGGAAAAGAATGGATGAAAATAAAAGGAATGTCAAACATGTTTTTTTAACAACGATACTTTTATATCGCTAAGACATGCACAAAACTGTCTATACTGATAGACACGTGACCCAAGAGGAGAATGATATAGCACAAATATTTGCACAGCGTACAGAGTGTAAAGAGACAAGAAAAGGTAAAGTTCTAGCTATAATAAAGAAATTACTGTTTGTTTCTGGAGTTTTTTATGAAACCAAATTCAAAAGCAGGGGATTTATGTACCCTGTCCCAAGCAAGGACATATTTAACGAAATGGTAACAGCGTCTTTTGAGTTTTCCTTAAATTGAGAACTCTGGACAGGAGCACTATTCTCTATCTAGAAAATATATATACGCAAAAGAAGACGGCTTCAGGAGCATTTAAGCTGCATCAGTTTTTGGAAGACGCAGATTTAGCAACAGCCTAAACTGTTCTGAACAAGCTAAAAAACAATTGTTCATTTTGTCTACTGGGAAAAAAAAACTGAATAATTAACCACTCTCACCACTGTATAACGTGACGTCATTAAGCCTTTACCACAGGACCCACGCGTCTTATCTCTACCAAAGGGAGATAATCGCATTTTGTATCGCTACAACCTAAAGACTTCCAATAAAAACAGGATAGTAAATATTTAATTCTTTAATACGAATGTTACAAACTACGAAAAAATAAACCGCTTGGAAGGAACCGTTAATCAGTATTAGATATGGTGATTACATATTGTGGAATATAAACGTTTTTTAAAAGATTTCAACTAACACCAACACTAATTGTTCGGGGAATGAATACTCAATGTTTCCAACATGGAAACATTGATTGAACCACTATAATTATCATCTTTTTTTTTGCTGCAGCAGACATAATAAACTAGTAATAAAACAAAGCCTACTGCAGGAATGGTCTATTTATAACTATCGTAAAGAGAGATGAAGAAAAGGATTTAATTTTTGATGGGTAGGAATTTCAGTTTGTACTTATTATGAATTAAAGATCAAATGCAGATCAAATATAGATTAGAATCCTAGGATGATCAAATAAAGAATAAAGAGAGCAGGTTTATCAATCTAATATATTTCAGTTTTGTGTTGTTTGACTTTCATTGGTCAGTTCTTATATTACGTATTTTTTAGCCGTAATTAATTATGTATGTATGTTTGTAAGAATTTCCTTTGTCTATGCGGGTATCTGCTGATAATGTATATTCTTAATTCTGTGATTCTGTGTGCATGTCTAGCAGGAGAAATTCTGATGTTTTCACTTTTTGTGTTTTGGGATATTCATTGGCTTGTCGTACATCATTTCATAATTGTATGAGTTGGCTCATGTGTGTATCCAGCACGCGCTATTTTGTTTAACTCTTGTTTATATGGGAAAGTTTTTTATATGTGCATTCTGTCTATTTTAACTGGACATGAATTAGATTCGTTAAAAATAAGTTAAAAGAAGGATCTCGATTTAATTTAATGTTTTTGAAGGCTTACTAAAATATAGTTCATTCTTTTCGTCATTGCCAATATTTTCGGCCACAGACGTTGTTTCTGCATGATTTCGCTTTTAATCGAAGAATTTAATGTAAATCATATTCTGTCTTTTGAACAATACATATTTTTCATTTTTTTGCATTCCAGTTGCGATTGAAATTATTGTTGAATTCTTTTACAGCTTTTGACAGAAATAATATTTATTTAATGTAAATTATATTCTGTGCATCACAGACCGCATTTCATTGTTGTATGTTTCATGAATTTTAAAATTAGCGTTTTTTAAACAATACATTTTTAATTTTCTGCAGTCTCGTTACTTTAGAAACCATCACATGATTTCTTTTTCGCTTTTAACAGAAAGTACATTTATTTAAATATGATCGCCGAAGACTTCATTACATATCACTCTTAACTGACCAATAGGAGGACTAATATTATATAAGAATGCTTTACTTTTTACTTTGTTACTAACAAGATTTTCCTCTTTCTTAATATGTTAGTTAGATTTTTGAAAGTATTTCTATTTGTTCCGGTGTTAAGGTTTTTAGTGTAACTTTTTCCATCCTTTGTTAAAAATATATATTTGTAATATTTGTACCTAGTATGTTTGGGATAATAATTAAGAGATACAAATATTAACCTGTTAAAACAAACTTTATTTTACTTCGTCTACATTCTTGTGTGAGTCCCTCGTTGCTAGCTAAAATGTCCGCTGGCTGGTGTGAAATCTTTTGAGGAACTAAAAAACTGAACTGCTACTAGTTGTTGGTTAGTAGGTATAGGCCAGAGAGAGAGAAGGAGATGAAGTGAGACATGAAGGGATTTCTAGGAAGTAGTTCGTGACCTAGGTGGAAGCACCTGGAGAAGAGGAGGGAGAAGAAGACAAAGTTTATATGTTTAGGTAGTATTATTTCTGACCTATAGTAAAGGGGTACTACAAATACTTCTCTACCAGTTAACGGAGTTCTCGTTTTAGTTTAATTTTATTTATTTATTTATTTATTTTTATTAATTGTCTCCGTGGTTTAATAATAAATGTATTTGTTATCTTTTTTATGTAACTGTTCTACCCGAGGTTCTTGCATTCGTTTTATGTTCTTGTACTTTTTCAGGTGGTAAATGATCAGGCTTTTTATTTGTATTGTTGACTTTTGTTTATTTTCAGTGTACGGTTTCAAACGGTCAATTGAAACTTGTGTATGCGTGTTTGGGTTAGTTTTTATTAGGAAATGTTTTGGTGTTCGTTCGAGTACTATGTAAGGACCTGAATAGGGTGCTTCTAGCGGTTTCCGAACGCGATCTATTCTAATCAAAACTTTATCAAAGGTTTGAAGTTGATCTGGCACCTATGATGTTTTTGTTGATTTTTTTCTGTTTAAAAAGTCTGTCAGATCAAATTTTGCCATAGTTTTGTGCAGTTCTCTTGGAAAATCTAGTGTAAGCGTTTCTGTATTTTCTGTATTTATCATTCGTTGTGGCAATAACATCCGCTAGCTTTCCAAGTTGAGTTGGACTTAACACCTTTTGTGAGTCAATGACGGGGAAAATTGTCGCTGATAGGGCATGAAGGAATTTGTGTATTACAATTTCTTCATCGATACCTATCCGTTTTGCTATCGATAGCATTTCCTGTAAGTATGTTGAGGGACGGCCGGTAATGCTAGTTGCTGACATTAATTTGTCGAGCAATTCCGGTTTAGTCCTTTCGTGGGCCTCAACAAATGAACATTTTATTTCTTCGTAGTTTCTTGATTCTAAAGTTGCTGTAGGTATTTTTGCTACCAACTCTGCAGGCAGAGATGATATGACCGTGTAAAATTTTGTTGTGGAGTCCGTTATATTGCGTAGGTGGAATTGTGCTTCCAGAATGGAAAACCAGCCATTCACTGCTGTTTCCATGAACCCTGGTGATTTTATATTAATTTGCTGTAGATAGGCTTCTTCCATTTTTTTTGTATATATATATATATATATATATATATATATATATATATTGTGGTCTTGTAGACGAAGAAAAGAGGAAAATGTCTTTTCCTACTTACGTCGAAGGTTCTCTCTTAAAACGTTTGCGGCATGAAGTTGTAATGTTGCATTTACAGTTAATTTCTCCCATCAAACCTTACTGAAAACTAAAACACATTTCCGTCAGTTAAGTGCCATACGTGATGAACGCTTGGATGATCATGTCTCGCAAGAGACAGGACTGACTGGCCAGAATATTATCCCGTGGTAGGTTGCCATTGCTTTCTGCGGTAGACTGGTCGCCAGCCAAGGCTATAGAACCCAATCTGTCCTGTTTAATCCCTAACTGGAGGGAAAAGATGGATTATTACCTTTCCCAAGGTTATTTGTGCGTAAGTGAGTGCAAGAAATTCAACTGAAATTCGAAATCGGCACCCCGATCTGTCGTTCCGAGTCGATATCCGGTGCACCAAAAAACTTGAGAGATTAATTATCATCACAAACCTTCTTTCCTGCATCGTTTCTTTTTCTCCTTCTTTCTCTTCCTCGAGCCTCGCCTCAAAAAACCAACTCTATCATAGAACTCCAGGGTTCGATCATTAAATCCATACATTTTTCGAAGCTTTCTCTGCTGATTCTGAAACAGTCCCAATGACCTTCTCTTTTTTTTCCACTGACTCCAAGCCAGCATAAAGTCCTGCATAAAGATCCTTCTACAAAACCACGGCATTTAACTTCAATCGGAAGACAGTCCGTCATTTGTGAGGCCTGCACTTCCAGATTCTGCTTCTAAGTTACTGTGTGTTATAATAACCTGCCTGAAGCTCAAAGACCAGATTACTAAATCCGGGCGTAGGGAAGTTGTCGCTATCTGCTGCGGGAATTTCAATTTGCTCCAGAAGTCTAATCTCGATCTCGGGTAGAAGAGAGAATACAAGCTGACGATTTCCAGACCAAAGAGTAGTTGTCGCCTTCATTTCAGGCTTGCAACTACATCTGTTGATTGCTGCGGTCACCATGTTAGCCAATTACTTATGCTCCTTATCATATCTCTACCGGTACCTTTCATCCCCATGAGCCCTGGGACAGACGCTTAGAAGATGCTTTTTTTTAATCATTTCACCCCAAGCAAGGCGGTACTGCCACTCTGATTTGCAGGGCACTACATAAGAGAGTTAAAGTTCAGGTAGGAGGAGAGGAACCAGCAACAGGGGGTGAAAGAGAAAGGGTGAAAGAGAAAGATGTGAACACAGGAGTGAATACATTTGCGGAGGTAGACATAAAAGAAAAAAACAAGACACGGGGTGAAGTAGAGAGGACTGGAGTCAAGTAGATACGAGATGGGAATTGACTTTGCATTTAAATTCCTGGAGGTTGTATCCGCCATAAAAGCAAGTATATGCAAGGGAGTTCCACAGGCGCGAAGCGCGAGAAAATATGCTGATGGAGTAGAAATATCGCGTGCATTTGTTTGATCTAACTGTAAAAGGGTGATACCTTGATGCCAGTCTGGTTGCACGAGTAAATTCTTCTGGATAGGGCGCCAGTGATTTAAGTTCGTCAAAGCAGAAGCCATGAAATTGTTTATAGAAGAGACAGAGGGAAGCTACATCCCGACGTTGAGAATGTAGCTGGCGTCGAACTGTCCTTTCGCGGCACAGAATGGACGTGATGGTGTTTCATTCATCCCCTTAAGTGTACAAGTTTTTACAGGACACGGTAGCACACTATACACGGATTTTACAAGGAATTTTATCCGACTGATAATGACAAATATATATATATATATATATATATATATATATATATTAATCATTTCACCCCAAGCAAGGCATTCCACTGCCACTATTGCGCAAGGGGTTACATAGGGGAAGGTAAAGAGAAAGAGTGGTTAGATATAGGAAATGTCAGAACGAGGGTGATAGACGGGTAAGGATACCGAGGCTGAGGATTGGGTAGATGGGAAGAGTGTTTGAGAGAGTGGATGCGAGTTAGTGTGTTAGGAGGTGTCTATTGACCTTACATTTAAACTCCTGGAGATTATAGCTGTCGGGGAAGCAATCATGTGGAAGGAAATTCCACCGTCGGGAGTGCGAGAAAAGAAGCTGTTAGAGTATAAATTGGGGTTATATTTTATCGGTTTCACTGTAAAAGGGTGGGACCTAGTTTCTAATTAACTACATATAATATAATAAAATATAATAACTACATATAATATAATATAATAATTACATATAATATAATATAATAACTACATATAATATAATATAATATAATATAATAACTACATATAATATAATATAATATAATATAATATAATATAATAAGTACATATAATATAATATAATATAATATCTACATATGATATAATTAACTACATATAATTACATATTAACTCTCTTATTTACATAATTATTAACTCTCTTAAACATACCAAGTTGACGAATGTGCTTAAACATGAAACAAACGGTCTACTTTGGGATTAAATTCAATACCGAATTTTATATTTGCATACGCACTATCCCAGATATTGGGCACTTTAACTTATAATTATAGCACAACGTAAAACTATATTACATCGTCATCATCATCATCATCATCATCATATATATATATATATATATATATATATATATATATATAAAGAAATAAAGGTGTGCAGCTTGATGTTACACATTTTACATGATATTCAAAAGCAAAGCAACCGGTTTCGCTCCCGCTCTTCAGGCCTCCATAAGGGATTTTAATCAAAATAAAAAAAGTGTGTCATGAAAATGAGAAAGATGGGAAAAAAATGTAAATGCTAGAAGCTAATTATATCGAGTCTTAACAACTCACGCTGTTTGCACAACGCAGGATTTCGGCACCCGATATACAAACCTTCCAGAACCTTAAGGTGGAATGAAGAGTGAGATCGGGACACAACAGTGAACCGATCAGCACTAAAATTAGCAGCACACTTTCTATTCTTTATAAGGTGCTTGCATATAGCGGAAACTAGGTGGTCTTTCTTTAATTAAATTCTGTACTTACAGAAAAATTCATATATATATATATATATATATATATTTAGATCTAGGTACATATTGTTTCCTTTCTTCTCCCTCCAGACAGATTATGTTCTATAGCCTAGGTTGGCAACCAGTTTACTGTAAAAAGAATGGCAACCTACTCCGACTCATAGGTGAGACACGCTTGAAAGATCATGTCTCTTTAATCCATGGCTGACTAGGCAAAATATTTTCCCGTATTAGATTGCTATTTCTTTCTATGGTTGGCTATAGAACCAAATCTTTTCCGATATTTAACTCATAGCTGGAGTTATATATATATATATATATATATATATATATATATATATATATATATATATATATATATACTCTACCGGGCATAATTATTAGGCCACCCAAGTTTGCCTTTTTTACGAAATGATGTATTTCATATTATTTTTAGTATTTAATACGAAATGAAAATAGAATGGTTCTTTTGTCATTATTACTTTGCAAATTTCGCAAGACAAGGAAGCAAAGATGAATATAGGTAATTATTAAATATTTGAAAATTGACTCGATGCACATGTTATTGTGCAATATTAACAAAAGAACTATTCTATTTTCATTCACGTAGCAATAAATACTAAAATATATGATGAAATACATATTTTAGTTAAAATAATTTATAAAAGTACTAAGCGAACTTTTTATAAATAAACAAATATATTTTTGAAAAATAACTTGTTAATCGTTAGAATTTTTCAATGAATTAATAAAATTCTAAATATCTATTTATTAAAATTATTACAATATCATAATTAAGTAAAAATATATAAATATCAATAATTATACTAAATCATTACAATATTACAATTAAGCAATACGATATATACAATAATAGATAGTAGTAAAGAAAAAATAATAATAATAAAAAAAGTTATAATAATAATAAAATTAATAAGAAGAAGAAGAAGAAGAAGAAAGAAAATTGAAGAAAAATAGGCCAGACATTATTGTTAACTACCAAAAAGAAAAAAACTTGCTTATTAATTGATATAGCTTGTCCAGCGGATTGTAACATAGCAACGAAGGAATTCGAAAAACTGTCACTCTATCGTGACGATTTTTATATTCATTTGGGGCAAGTACAGAATATCCTGAGATTAGATGGTCTATTATTTCTTGGTATTTATCACAGAACCTGCATTTTGGATCCATATTATGATGTATAATATTTGCCTGAAAGTTCCTAGTGAAAAGACTTTGATCTTGCACTGCAAGAATAAAGCCTCCAGTCTCAGACTTTAATCCAGATGCACGTAGCCATCGACGAGTATTAACTTTATCAACATTGGATTTATTAGCACGTTCTGGATATTGGCCATGTAAAGGTTTATCTTGCCAGCGTTGTTTCATTTGTTCAAAAGATTTATCCTTGGCTTTCTTTTTCATATTTTTGCTGCAATAGTTTGTTTTTGGCTTCAGTTTTGCTCTTCTGTAGAATCTACTAAATTTAAATATTGTTTGTATATACTGCCTTCTTTCAATATTGAATATTTTTTCTTTCTGCTTTCATGTTGTTTAACTAATTGTATCATCCAGTTCTTTGTTATTTCTATGTATTTTAGTAAGCCAATAGTTGTTGTCTTGTATGACAATTCTAGCTGAATAAGACCTCTTCTACGTTCTTTACAGATTTGGATAGACGGTCTATGTCAACCTTTGAATGATGCTTAGAAAGAACCTTTTATGTCGTAGAATCCATTCGTCTGATATCGTTTAAAGTCCATTTCAAGATGATGAAACTATATTGGGCCATTGGGATGGCAAGCCTATTAATTGCCATTATTCTTTTATGAGAACTCAATTTAGTTTTTAATATCAGTCATAGCCTTCTATAGTACTCTTTACGCACTATTTCTTTCATTTTTTATGGTGAATCTTTTCACTCTCATTTACACCTAGGTATTTATAAGCTTCCTCTGGCTCTAAAACTTTCGTTGTTACAGCAAGGTCTAAGCTAATTGAGGATGTCTGTTGTAGCGATCCTCGTAAAACTGTAGCGTTAGCACATTTATTCAAGTTAAATTTCATTCCAATGTCTTCACTGAAGCATTTTCTAGTTTGCAGAAGACCTTCCAGCTCATTATTATTCTTAGCTTACAACTTTAAGTCATCCATATAAAATAGATGGCTTATTTTCTTTTGGGCTATTTTATAACCACATTCTGTCTTGTTAAGTTGACTTGTTAATGCTATTGATGACATGCAAAATAGTAAAGGAGACAAAGAGTCACCTTGAGATATACGTCTTTTCATGTTTATTTCACCAGACTTATAGGTTCTACTTATATGGTTAAGATAAAGGATTGTTTTCCATATCAACATACATTGTTTGATGACATCGATGATGACGGGTGATATCTTGTATATATTTAAAATCTTTAAGATTCAAGAATGTGGTACACTATCGAATGCCTTACGATAAACAATCCAGGCAGTCTAAGATTTTCTTTGCTTTCTAGCAGTTTTCCATGATCGTTCTGTTAATAAGTAATTGTTCTTTACATCCGTAACAACCACGTTTGCACCTTTTTTTGATCTTCTTGTCTGCGAGACAGCCTTGTTTTTACTTTGATGGTCAATTTTTTTTGTTGCAGCTATTTCTGATGCATATATGGAGATTTATATGAGTGTCTTCTTCATCCAAAATTAATTTGAGTGCTGCTTTGTAGAATTTGATTGATTCTAGGTTATGCTTTTTTGGTTGTAATTTTGGGAGTTGTTTTCGTTCCACCATTGCAATATTTTGTATCTGACTTATATGGTTCTTGATTTCTTCCTTGGCTTCTTGTATACTGTTCTAGTTATCCGTAAAATAATTATGTTCAATGTGTTTTTAACTCGTTTTATTGTCGTCTTGTAACTGACTTAGATCACTCCTTTCCATCACCTCTCAACATACAGCTCTATCTTCACAGTGATTTGTGTGTATCACGGTTTCTACATTATGACCTGTGGCTTGTGTGATGTTACTGCTTTTTATTTCTGATTCTTGTTCCCATTCATATTTTGTCGATTCGCCTATTCTGGTTGCAATTCTTTTTATCTCATTAATTTCAGTCTCTGTCAATCGGTTATTTCGCATAATGTATCTTCGTATATTGGCTAATTTATTCTCGTCAATGTACTTTCTATTTGTTTGTCCAACCTTTTCTCGACAAATGTCATATGTTTGTCGAGTGATATTTTTAGAGGGGTTTGAGTAACGCTTCATGAAATGCAGTCATAACGACTTTGTACTCCTCACGAGACCATTTTCTTCTTTCTTTAAATATACGATTATAGATCTAGCTGGAGCATTTTCAGGGCCATCATTAGGATTATCCTGGTTGTGGTGACCTGAAGATTCATTCTTTGTGTAGGTGTTTCTTCCTATTGCAGATTTTTCGACCTCAGGTAGGTTCCCTCCTGAAGGACGGGCTCCCAGTTTATCCACTGGAAGAGCAATACTGGAATTTTTATTTCTATTTTTATTCCTCATATTTTTCCCACGAGTGACGCACGAGTCCAAAGGTCCAACCAAAGTTGCCCTGCACGTTGGGTAACGATCTTTTACAAACAGGGACCCGAAGCCTGTAGGGGATCGTTTGTAACCTCATAACGCAGTAGCCATTCATTCCTCGGCACGCTTAACAACTTGAAATGCGGGTTGTTGTTCTGAGTTTTTCTTCTTCTAAATGTGTTGCCAGGCGACAATTGAGAGTGACGCGATACGAATTCAAAAAGAAAGACGCTGGTTAAAAAATAACAAAAAAGTAACAGCCGGTCAACGAAACAAAGCATCTCTACACTAGAGTAAAAAATTTTTGCTACCATCACTAGTCCTTGTAACAAAAATAATTAAGAAAAAAAAATACAAAATTAATGGGAAAGAGGAAGTTGACATAACTTTAAGTTTATTGATACTGTGAAATTTTAAAATAATAATAATTTTTGTTCGTCCATTGTATATTTAGTTATTTTTTCATTAAAGTTGTCGAAAATAGGCTTCTCAAAAAAAAGAAGTTAAATAAAATGAATAAATAAGTAAATAAAATAAATAAAATAAACAAATACGTATTCTTTTTAAGAAAGAATATCTTAAAAATTGTATCAAACTGTTTTTCATCGTATTTTTTTCTTGTATTTTTTGTTGTTTTTTAAGAAAAATTATCATGTTTCTTTTTAATGTTATTTCACAATATCAAGAACTAAGGGAAATATGAGTAATAAAAAAACTAGTTGATGAATCAGGATCATTTAAAGTAGAAACACATAAATTAAATAATATACGAAGAAAAATTCATGTTTATGTTAAAATAGTAAGAAAATTTTTGTATAAAAAAATTCAAAGAGAAAGACGCTAGTTAAAAAAATCAACTTGGAAGTAACAACCGCTCAACGAAACAAAACATCTGTACACTAGAGTATTTTGTTAAAAAATAATTGTTGCTACTATCACTAGTCCTTGTAACAAAAATGATTGTTAAGAAAAAATAAAAACAAAATTAATGGAAAAGAAAATGTTGACATACGTTCAAGTTTATTACCGCTTTGAAATTTAAAAATACTAATTTGCTCGCCCACTGTATATTGAGTTACTTTTTATTAAAATCTAAACAAAATAACACATTGAAAGAATCCTTGGAAACCGTAGTTTAAGAGATATACCAAAAATTGTCTTGTTAAGTACAGCCAACACACTAAGAAAAACTTTTTCTATGTAACGTTAGGGATGTTAGGGATGTTGGGGAAGATAGAAAAAACATAAAATGGAGCTATAACAATACACCACGACCTGCCTTAGGTCTACCCGCAGACTTGGCAGGTAGTGCGACCATAGCAGAAATTGAAATATGATAAAAAATGACAAATAATTATAATGATAATACTAATAATAAACAATTTTAAAAATATATAATAATAGAGAGAAAAATATATAGGTACTCATAGGGGAAATAGGAAAATAGGGAGAAAACAGAATTAAATTAATTATGAAATTTGCTTCATAAAAAGAAAGCAATATTACTTTGTTAAGAATGCAATGAACTATTTTTAACTTATTTAATAATATCGGTTTATATTTTGAATCCATGAACTGAGTATTTGTGAAAAAATTTGGAAGTAATGGAATGTTTTCATCGGGTGTTTATGTTTGGTAGCGATATTATTTATTAATGTTTTCAAACTACTTTCTCCTCACTGGGTCCTGTTCTATTTTAATTGAACTGGCATTTGAGAATTCAAAATCGTGTCCTACGTTATTTTGATATAATCCTGCTGATTAAAGTGACACACTTCTCCACATTAATCTTATTTACACTCTATCTCTATCTCGACATCGAGCACTTTACGACAAAAAACATTCTTGCCAAAATCTCTTTATTAGTCAAACAGTGAAAAAAGTCTTGTTACTAAACTTCATCATAACTCAACCCACTGAATAAACTTTTTCCATCGTACCGATTGTTTTTACAAATTGTCTTGACATATGAAGAACCATGTATTCCAATTTCTTTCTTAGAATCGGAACGCTTTTACAGGTTCATATTCTGTCAGAGACTTCCGACAAATAATGCGATCAAGGCTGCAAGACGCATCGACAAGTTTGAACTGTTCTGTCTGCGGCAGAACTATTTTCAGCCAACTGATTTGGTGTTACCGAGTCTAAAACAACATGTCGAGCAAAACGGCTATATTTGGATACCTTCATTGTTCATCAATTGTAACCTTTCCTCAACTTGTCTCAGTGCCCGCGTCTTTTTTAGTTGCCATCTATATATATACAAAATCGGCTGTAGAATTTCAGAGGAATTTTCCAGAAAACCAAGATTACCCTTCAATAGTATTAAAAAATTTTATTTTTAACCTGAAAGCAAGATGAAGTAAGTTTGGTGGCAGAGGAAAGTAATGGATAGCGGCTCAGACTGAGGCATCGGAGAGCAGAGTTCGAATGCTAGTCGATTTCATTGAATTTAATTTATTTAATCTAGAGAAGGGTATGAATCTAATTCTTCTAACACCAGCAATCGGCAAATAGTAAGAGAGACTGAGTTCTATCGTTTTGTTTGACAAACAGTTTTCTGAGAAAGAAAACTGATTAATAACCGTATTTTGTCCTCGCTAAGCACATACTTTGTAATTCAGGAAAGGAACGATCACAATGGCTCAATGATCCCATCTACTGTAGAATGGTACAATAAAAACTGAATATATGTAAATGCAAAAGACAGTGTCTAATTAGATAATATAAACAAAAATATATGTAATCACAAAAAATCTTTTTTAGACTGCTGCCACATCTGGTCGGGTGCCCCTGCTATTCCCCTCGGGGTTCTTGACAAAATACAGCAAAGAATCTGTAATGTGATTGATACCGACTTAGCTGACCGCCTTCAGTCACTCTCTCACCGGCGTGACGTGGCTTCCCTGTGCCTCTTCTACAAATACTTTCATGGCTTCTGCTCTGAGGAACTTAAATCACTGGTGCCCCCTAGGTACGAATTTCAACGAGATACTAGATTATCAATTAGGCCCCACCGTTTTACACCGTTTGAAACCGATGAAATGTAACCGCAATTTCTACTCCAACAGCTTCTTTTCTCGCATTTCCCGCATGTGGAATTCCCTTCCGTATGCTTGCTTCCCCGACGGCTACAACCTCCAGGAGTTTAAATGTAGGGTCAATAGACACCTCCTAACACACTAACTCACACCCATTCTCTCCAACTCTCTCCCTATGTGCATCCTAACTCGTCTATCACCCTCCTTCTGACACATATTACACCCAATCGCTCTATGTAACCCCCTGCGCTATAGTGGCAGTGGAATGCCTTGCTTAGGGTGACATGATTAAAAAAAAGTACATCGTCGGTATTCTTTTTAACAAATGTCTTCCATTTTATATGTATACCGGTATGATTTACGTACAAACTTTCTGTTTTATTCTTGTTTTTTTTTTAACCAAAGTTCTAAGTTAGTTTTACACTGACTATATACACCACTGACCATGATTATTAGGCCACCCCAGTGTTTAAAAAAATGATCTATTTCATAATATTTTTTAATATTTATTACCAAATTACTAATTGTCAAATAAAATAGAATGGTTCTTTTGGTAATATTGCGCAATAACACGTGCATCAGATGAATTTGTAAATAACAACCAGCTATTCCCTCCTCTGACATCTTCATCCCTGGTTATCTTCCCCTTTTAAGGAAGGATTCCGCTGTCCACATGCATGGGCTGGGTGTTTATGTCAGCGAACACCTCCCCATAGCTAGGGTGACTTCACTCGAATCTACTGACCACCAATACATATGTCTCCGCCTGTCTCTCCTCAGTTCGGTTAGTTACCTATTCTTTCTTTACCGTTCTCCCTCCTCTCCTGACTGCTCCCTACTAGATAGCATTGCTGACGACATAGATAAGGCTATTTTCTATCACCCATTCGCCCATATATTTGTATTCGGAGACCTCAACGCCCATCACTCTGAGTGGCTTGAAAACGCCGTTACTGCTCCGGCGGGCATTCACGCCATGAACTTTGCTATTTCCCAATCCCTTACGCAAGCGGTGGACTTCCCCACTCGCTTCCCAAGCACTCCCTCGGGTCATTCATCAATGCTAGATATATGTTTCACCTCTGCGCCTGACGCCTGTCAAGTCTCGCAGCTTTGCCCTCTCGGCAACTCCGACCACACTGTAGTCTTTCTCAGTATTTCTTTCCAATCTCACTCCCCCCAGGAGCCCACTACTTATAGAACCTCCTACCTCTACCAAAAAGCTGACTGGAATGCCTTTCGCGATTTCCTCTGCGACGTCCCTTGGGGAAAAGTGTTTGACCTATCCGTTGATGACTGTGCCTCTGAGGTCTCGTCATGGGTGAAAGCTGGCATTGATGCCTTCATACCCACCAGGAAGTATTGCTTAAAACCTCATTGCTCTCCGTGGTTCTCTCCGGCCTGCACAGCCGCCATTGCCCACAGGGACCATTACTTCCTTCTATTCCGGAGACAGCTAACTGTTCACAATAGGCGCCTGTTCACATCTGCTCGCAATGAGTGCAAGAGAACCCTAAATGACGCCAAACAGTTGTTTGCTGAGAGAAAGCGACAGCACATAGCTGACCGCATGTTCGGCTCCAAGGACTAGTGGAGGATTTGTAAACGAGTGCTCAACAATAGGAAATCCTCAATACCTCCTTTAATCCATGGATTTGAGGTTCTCACGTCATCTGCGGACAAAGCTGAGTGCTTTGCCCACAGATTCTCATCCAACTCCACATTCGACTCGTCCGGAGTACACCCATCCGACTTCACTATTAGAACTTAGGTCAAACTGCACGACGTACATATTACCCCGACAGTAGTATCCAGAGTAATTTCAAAACTCGACCCCAATAAGGCGTGTGGAGACGATGGAATTCCGGTGATAGTCCTTAAGAGGTGTGCTCCTGAACTTTCCCCTGTCCTCTCTAAACTATTTAACTACTGCCTTTCTGCTTCCTGCTTTCCTGCATGCTGGAAATTCTCCTCAGTCGTTCCTGTATTTAAGAATTGTGGTGAACCCTCGGACCCTTCCAACTATCGCCCTATCAGTCTTCTACCAATATTCGGGAAAGTATTCGAGGCTATAATCAATGCTGAAACAGTTGATCATCTCACCGCCCACAAACTGTTCTCCGACAGGCAATATGAATTCCGCTTTGCCAGGTCCACGGCCGACCTGCTAACAACCGTAACGGAGTATATGCTACAGGCCCTTGATGAGCCTGACGAAGCTCGCACGGTTGCTCTGGACATCTCCAAGGCCTTCGACAGGGTTTGGCACTCTGGCCTCCTATGCAAACTACGCGGTTATTGTATTACCGGTCGCCTGCTTGACCTAATCCAATCTTTCTTAAATAACCGCAAAATGAAGGTCGTTCTGAATGGGCGTGCCTCTTCGTTCTACAGCACGAATGCTGGTGTCCCACAGGGCTCTATCCTGGGCCCGACGCTCTTCCTTATTTTCATCAACGACCTCCCAGATGAAATCAAGTCCCAAGTAGGCATCTACGCAGATGACACTACAATATACTCCCGCTCCAGTAAGAAACCTGTCGAGGCGGACAGACATAATCTCGCTGCTGACCTTGAGCGGGATCTACACTCTGTGGTGAACTGGGGAAAGAAGTGGCTTGTCAACTTCAATTCATCTAAGACCAAGCTGTTGTCTGTCAACCATTACAGGCAACCTCTTCTGCCTCCCATTAGCATAGACCAAGTGATTCTCCCTGAGAGTAATACACTACGCCTCCTCGGACTTACCCTGTCCTCAGACCTCAAATGGAACCACTATATTGAATCCATAGCAAAATCTACTGCTAAGAAGATTGGGTCACTATGTCGATCCAGGATGTTTTTTCCACCTGAATCCATCCTGCATATATACAAATCAACCATCCGTCCGTGCATGGAGTACTGCTGCCATTTATGGTCCAGTGCCGCTGCCGTTCTCAGTGTTCTTGACAAGCTCCAAAGGAGAGTCTGTAATGTGATAGGTACTGATCTGGCGACTCGACTGCAGCCACTTCCCCATCGGCGAAATGTGGCCTCACTTTGTCTGTTCTATAAATAC
This sequence comes from Ascarosepion bandense, assembly GCA_037127315.1. Lineage (NCBI taxonomy): Eukaryota > Metazoa > Mollusca > Cephalopoda > Sepiida > Sepiidae > Ascarosepion > Ascarosepion bandense. The sequence goes on along the minus strand of JBBBDQ010002136.1, from coordinate 1,087,185 downwards.
TTTCATGGCTTCTGCTCGGACGAGCTTAAGTCACTGATGCCTCCTCAACAGGTGTTTACTCGTGCAACCAGACTGGCAAATGGGTCCCACCCATTCACAGTCAGTTATCCAAATGCAGACGACAATTCTACTCCTGCAGCTTATTCTCTCGCACTTCCCGCCTGTGGAACTCGCTCCCGTATTCTTGCTTTCCTGAAGGCTACAACCTCCAGAAATTTAAATGCAAAGTCAATACTCATCTACTAACCACTGGATTCTAGCTCTCTCCCCACCCCTGTATAACCCTCCCTTTCTCTCCACCAATGTATCTGTCATCGCACCTTCTTTCTCAGCTTTCTATTGTTCCTTTCTAACTAGTTTGTACTCCCCACTCTTTTCTAATTAATCTTTTTACATTTATGTAGCCCCCTGCACATCAGTGGCGTTTCCGCCTTGCTCGGGGTGAAATGATTAAAAAAAACAAAAACAAAAAAAACTTAATAACTATATTGCAGTTTCATCAAAGAAAAAATGAATAGAATTTAGCTTAATTCGGACGAGTCTACCTTTGCTTCCTTGCTTTGTTAAATCTTGCGCAAGTAATAATAACAAAAGAATCATACTATTTTCATTAGGCAATAGTATGAAATAAATCTTCAAAAAAAACTTGGTTAACCTAATAATTATGTCCGATCGTGTACGTCGTATTTTTTGTCATTCTTTTAACTATCTGCCCTGGAGAAACTGGAAAAAATTAAAATCAAAAGGCGGCAAATTTACGCGAATATGGTGAGTGTTGATTGGAATCGATAAAACTCCGCAAGGCCTGTTTTGCAAAATGTGGACTTATGTTTTTGCAGTGAAAAATGACAACGTTTCATTTGGTCAAAATCGGCTGTTTTTCTTGAACCCAAGAATTCACCGTCCGAAGTTTTCGATTATGAGCCAGATAAACATTCTGAATGTATATATATATATATATATATATATATATATATATATATATATATATATATATATTGGGCGCGTATAATGATATGCGCTAAAAAGTCTGCCAACTTCCACCGAACGCCCATAGCCCAGGGGTAGAGTCGCCGACTGACGCCATTTCGGTCGGGTTTCATTTTCGGGTAAAAAAGCAATCGGAGTCTAACCGTACTGATGAGCTGTGATACGGCGAAACAGATCTGTCTGCGGATGACAATATTTACGCTCTCACACCCTGATTGAGCACTCTGGAAAAATAGTAAACTTTGATAAACAGTAGCTACTCTGGCTTGTACGCATCGCTCATTCAGGGAAACGAATTAGAGCACCCTAGCTATTGGGCGCGTATAATGATATGCGCTAAAAAGTCGTCATTCTTACAACATTACAAAGAAAAATTCTGAAAGACTTCCATACGCGTCATCCAGGGATTATAAGTATGAAGATCTATATGCACAGTTATGTATATTGATTCGTTCCACCGAACGCCCATAGCACAGGTGTAGAGACGCCGACTGACGCCATTCCTGGGTAAAAAAGCAATCGGAGTCTAACCGTACTGATGAGCTGTGACACAGAAACAGATCTGTGTGTGTGTGTGTGTTTGTGTGTGTGTGTGTGTGTGTGTGTGTGTCTGTGACCACGTCGCCAAGTTGTTGTGGTCTGTTAGGGCCAGAAATAAGGAGACAAAGCCGGAATAATTTTAAACACATGTATTACAAAGAGAGTTGTACAAAAAGTACCAATATCACATTATTAGCGTGAATATTTAGTCTGACTCAGTGTTTCTTTGGTGGAATAGATTCCGCTTTCACTCTCTGCTACTCTGCTCTACAAAGCAGAACTACTACTTATATATATAGTTTTGAAGAGTTCCATGTCTAATAGTGGTAAGTCTCCGTATCACCAACCTCCTAAGTATTAACACCGCAGGAGTCTTAATAATTTCTTTTTTTTGAATCCTTTGAAAAAATCGATCGATTTTTTTTCACACGGCGCTGTTCCAGTGGTATTGGTATGTCAAAAGTATCCTACATGACATCAATTACTTCTTTTTCTTCAGGAGGACCGCTATCATATAAACAATATTTCCTACTTTTTTGTAAATTGTACCCCTTCCCCAAAAACATTTGTCATCCATGTACATCCTGGAAAAACAGTTCTCCCAAGGTTGATAGCGTTTCGTATGTACCGTGATTGTTCGCCCAGGTTTTGTTTGTTTGAGAAAGTAGCTTGTCAAACATAGAACTGAATTTACGCGCAAACATTACGTCGTCTTTTGGTAATAATGATGGTTTGTTGTTGTTGGCCTTTATTCTATACACCTGTTGTTGGGCTTTTTCTGTGGTTTCTTCGGAACTCTTTTTAATACATCAACGAAGCGCTCGGTTTGTCCATTAAACCTTGGGTGATATAGAGTGATTTTTATATGATTGATCATGAAGGTCTCACAAAAGTTTTAAATTCCTCGGATATAAATTGCGTTCCACTGTCTGACGCTAAACAATCGACTACAGCTAATCTGACGAACAGTTCGCGTAGGACATATCTTGTCACTTCTGTAGTGGGATTTCTATATATCTAAGAATATCAGGCCACTTAGAAAACCTGCATACTACAAAAAGATAGTAGAATCTGTATAGCGGACCAGCAAAGTCTGTATTAATTTGAGACCATTGTCTGTCTGTTTTGTGCCAAGGACTGTTTTTGGTTGGATGTGCTTACGCTGCCAAGACAGGGCGTTTACAGGATTTTCCCATATTTTCGGTCAATATACATAACTGTGCATATGGATCTTCATACTTATAATCCCTGGATGACCCGTATGGAAGTCTTTCAGAATTCGTATTTGTAATGTTGTAAGAATGACGACTCATTCACTATATAGCAATACCGAGACCCTTGGAATAATAACAAGGAGGCTCTCTCGCTACCCGCCATGTTTGTTGTGACGTCACCAAATGTAGTCATTTGAGGAGCTCGTTATACGAACACGTTGATTTCACTTCACTAATAAGTTTCAGTTGACCTGTAAGTTTCATTTTACCTATAACTTTCATTTTACTATTAAGTTTTTTCCACTTAAAAGAAAATGTCATGTCATTGTGTCGTTCTTAACTGCCAAAGAAATTTACCTAAAGAGCCAAGAGGTAGCGTTTTCTTTTTTAATCATATCACCGCGATCAAGGCGGGAACGCCACTGATGTGCAGGGGGCTACATAAGAGTAAAAGGATTAGAGGAGAATGTGGAGAAGGACGAACCCGTTAGAAATGAGCAAGAGAAGGATGGGAATACAGGTGTGATGACAGTTGCGAAGGTGAGAGAAAGGAAAGGGTCTACAGGACAGTGTGGAAAGAAGTAGGGTCAGGTAGTTAAGAGATGAAAATTGACCTTGCATTTAAATTCCTGGAGGTTGTAGCTATCAGGAAAGCAAGAATAAGGAGGCGAGTTTCACAGGCGGGAAGTGCTGGAAAATAAAGCTGCAGGAGTAGAATTGTTGTCTGCATTTGTTTGATCTAACAGTGAATATATGAGACCCAGTTGCCAGTCACCTGTTGCGGAGGCACCAGTGACTCAAGCTCGTTGGAACAGAAGCCATGGAAGTATTTATAGAACAGCCAAAGGGAAGCCACATCTCGTCGGTGGGAAAGTGGCTGTAGCCAAGCCGCCAAGTCAGTACCTATCACATTACTGATTCTCCTTTGGAGCCTGTCAAGAACACGGAGATTAACAGCGGGGGAACCTGACCATATATGCCAGCAGTACTCTATGCACGGACGAATGGTTGATTTGTATATACGCAGGATGGTTTCAGGTGAGAAAAACTACCCGGCCCAACACAGTGACCCAGCCTATCTAGCAGCATATTTCGCTATTGACTTAATGTAGTGGTTCCACTTGAGAACTGAGGAGAAGGTAAGACCGAGGAGGCGCAGAGTATTGCATTCGAGGAGACCCACTTGCTCCATGCTTATGGAAGGCAGGAGAGTTTGCCTGTGATGATTGCGTTCAGAGTTCCTGAAAATCAACAAATGTGCAATAAATGGCTTCGGGCCATCACACGGATAGATTTTTCAGTTACCGGTTAAAGCAGAGTAATTTGTTATTTAGAAACGTTTTTATGTTTTAAAATCAATTTCAGAATTTTATGTGAAGAAAAAATTTCTTGAAGTCCAGATTTTTTAAAATTTTAATATGTTGTTTGAATTGAAATTTCTTTTGTTTTAATCGATTTAAGTAGCAGTAATAATTTTTGAACAGAGTAAAAACTCATTAAAACATTTATTTTCTTTAAAATAATTTCCGACTAGATTTAATCCTTACAAAAATAAACTAAAATTTATAAAAAATCTTTTTTCTTTTTCATGAAATTTTTTATGAGATTCGAATAATTATTTCATTTTTTAGAGATTTTGAGTCTCTTTTTGCACGTAAAAAATGAAATGAATGGATATCCATAAAAATAAAGTTTGAATTTTTTGACGAATGCTAATTGGCCTTGTGTCAGATAATATTGAAGAATATTATTCTCTCACGCGAGACTTTTGTTAATAAAAAAATGAATCGATGTACGTAAAATTTTTTTATGAATGCGTAGTAAATGGCCTTATGTCAATTAGAATAACATTATTCTTTCATTTTAAACATTTTCACCTACAAAAAAAGATAAATTGATGTCCATAAAAAGAATGTTTTAATTTTTTTGTTTTACATTTTATCTGTTCATTTACCTATGGGAGTAGTGTGGATCAATTAATAAGTCATTTACCTTTTTTTTTAGGTGTGTGGACTAAATTTTAATGCTAAGGACATTTTATGGGAAACTTAACATTTTTATGAAAAAGTGGAAAAAGGCTAACAGCCAAGCTTAATTATCTACTCATACAGAAACTAAATTCCCAAATTGTCCCTACTACATGATCTCAACAAACTCTATGAGAGAATCACCAGATTCATGAAAAATACATTTGGAAAACTTGTCATTGGAAAGTGTTTGGCACAAATTATCGCCGATGAGGCAGAATACCAAAAAGTAAAGGGGGTTAAAAACCCTCGACGAAAAAATTAAATTTTCTGGGCCAACAATCAGTCAGTTAAGTGCCATACGTGATACACGCTTGGGCGAATATGTATCGAAACAGACATGACTGACTGGGCAGAAGATTATCCCGCAGTAGGTTGCCATTGCTTTCTGCGGTAGACTGGTTGCCGACCAAGGCTATAGAACCCAATCTGTCCTCCTATTTAACCCATAGCTGGAAGGAATAGACGGATTAATACCTTTCCCAAGGGTATTTGCGTGTAAGTGAATGCAATGAATTCGGCTGGAATTCGAACTCGCCACCCCCCGAATTATTGATCCTAGCCGATATCCAATGCTCCACAACGCACATCCTCAGCAGTACTAGTGTATTATTAGTAAGCAGGTGACACTTTTTATATGTCGCATCACCAAATCCCCATATCCAAAAATAAGTCTTTCTCTTGAGGTTGAAACTGACTGTACACTACATGTTATCTGTGGTGATGTACAAATACAAATTATAGGGTAATATATAATTCCTACACATGTAAGTGACATTATCTCTCTTGAAGATTTACTTAATAATATGAGAAAACTTGATATTGCGGAACACAAAGCCAACTGTCCAAATGTCATTACTTTGCTGAATGTAATAATTTCCTTGTTGTCATTGATTGAAAACCAGTCTTTTAAAAATTTAACAACACTAAAAATTTATATCTGAACCTTTATATCTAATGACAAAAATAAGTTAGAGTGTTCAGCAGAAATGTTAATTTTTGTACTTTACTTTACAACTGCCCCCCAAAAGGTTACAGACAGTTAAGAAATAGTAATAAACTTATTTTGCCTAGTTATTCTACCATAAGAAGATTAACTCTATCAAACTATATGAATCCTGTAGTTGAAGAAGATGACAATATCTTTTTGATGTACATAAAGAATAAATACAAACTATTATCGTAGGAAGATAAGACAGTACCTTTACTTGTCGATGAGATTCATTTAAAGTCATACTTTGATTTTAAAGGTGGGAGTGTAGTTGGCTTAGCCTGCAATAGATATAAAGCTGCAACAAGTGCCTTTGCTTTCATGTTGAACAGGGTCTGTTCAAAATACAAGGATATTATGCACATTATGCCTACTAAATGACTTAAAGCACAAAATTTATTTGACATATTAAAACAGATAATAATTGGATTAGAGATTATTGGGTTCAAAGTAATATCTATTATAACAGATAATAATGCTATTAATAAGAAAGCCATGTCATTATTTTGTATCCCATCAAAACGTTCAATTGTATATCAACACCCATTTCTTAAGTCGAGGCCTCTTTTCTTTATATTTGATTCTGTTCGCATTTTAAAGTGAATAAAAAACAACAGGCTTGGCCAAAAAGATACCAACAAATGCATGAAATTCCCTAAGTTTTACGATAATGAAGATAATCAATCAAATACTCTTCTAGTAGCCCCATTGTCAGGAAATGTATAAATTTGAATCAAAGTCACTTCTTAAATATTACTACCGATTAACCTCAAAGGCCCTTTATCCTAATAATTTAGAAAGGCAAAATGTAAATTTAGTCATGCAAAATTTAGTGAATAGGACTGTTGACCTTGGGGAAAGAGAAATGGTTACCAAACTTTTGCAGAAGTTGCAGAATATATAAATATATTTCATACTTGGTGGACAATATTAAATGTAAAAAAAAAACATTTAATGGTCGCCTGCTTAACAATATATATGCAAACCCATTTACAAATAAAGAAAACGATGCAAATTTTATATTTCTTAATATTTTTACAACTGGTTAGAAAGTTGGAATAATATATCAGAGATTAGTGGGAGGCTAACAAGAGAAACGTTTACAGTTTCTACAATTGGCTATTGCATAGAAAAATTAAAAAAGAAATATATACCAGGAAAATTCCAGAAAGATCACCTTGAGTTAAGATTTGGCCAGTATCGACAATTTGCAAGTGGTTAGTATAACATATCGTTACGTCCATTATTAGAGTGTGAGAAAATATCAGAATGTTGTCAGTTTTCAAAATAAATCATAATAATTAAATCACATAATAACAAATGTATTGATCTAAGTAATTTAGAAGAAACTAACTGGAATGATATAAAAGATGTGCAACAGTTAGATATTCATAGATTTAATATAGATATAACAGGTGATGATATTATAAAATGTCGGTCGATTTTACCTGTTATAGTCTATATCGCGGGTAATTGTGGTCATGCATTTTTCAAGAAAGTAAAATGCAATAGCTGCAAATACTTAACAACAGGAACAATGACAGACAATGCAGAACCAAAACCGTGAAAGTAACTGTTATCTTCAGGGGATTAACAGAGGCTCCCTGCTACACCCCAATTATACGACTGCAAATTTTGTTCTCTACAATTATGTAGTTTTGGATAAACTAACAAAAGACACTTCTTATCGATATTCAATAAATTCAACTTTTAGCTGTGTATATAATATTTTGTCAGATTATGATATTCAGTTTCATGTAGATTCTTGTAATGACGGTCACAATATAGAAAAAATCGAAAAAATCTTGGTGTGGTTTTCTATAAATGCTTTATTGAATAATTTTTGCAAAAAGAAAAATGACAGCATAATGAGAAAAATTTTAAATATAAAGAAAAAAGAAAATAGGACACATTTTATAAATAAACTAGCGGTATAGCCCGACATTGCTCGGGTGTAATGAAAGCTTTAAAACTAATCCATAGTCTTGGAGCTCAGACTCTTTGGACGTTGGCACGAAAGACGAAACAGCAATAGTTGTTTCCAGTTAAAGCCAAACCGTAGACTGAAAGAAAAATGAATGGATGTAAGTCAAATTTTGATTGGTATCGATATCAATAAGTTGTTTTCGTTGTAAACTGAATTTTGAAGACTAAATAAGTCCTCTGAGTAAATGGTATCATGGCTGAGACTAAGAACTACAATTATGCCTACTTAGAGCCAACCCCGAAGCAAAAACTAAAATTAAAGAGCTGAAAAAAATACACATATACAGACAAAGGCATCTAGCCTTATATATATATGGACATGCGCAGACAGATCTGTTTCGCAGCTCTTCAGTAAGGTTAGACTCCGATTGCTACACAACCCAGTCTAGAAACCCGACCGATTTGGTGAGAGTCGGCGACTCTACCCCTAGGCCATGGGGCGTTCGGTGGAAGAAGGCACTCTTTTTAGCGCATATCATATTACGCGCCCAATAGCTAGAGTGCTTAAATTTCATTTTTACTGAAATGAGCGATGCGTACACGCCAGAGTGGCTACTGTTTTTCAAAGTCTACCTTTCTTCTAGAGTGCTCAATCAGGGTGTGAGAGCGTAATTATTGTCATCCGCAGACAGATCTGTTTCGCTGTATCACAGCTCATCAGTACGGTTAGACTCCGATTGCTACACAACCCAGGCTCGAAACCCGACCGATTTGGCGACAGTCGGCCACTCTATATATATATATTATCGATCTTCTGCACTATTGTAAGAATTGCAACCTTGAAACATCTGAATATCGTCTCTTATCTTTGTCTATGAGTGTATCAAATTTAATTAAAATCGGAGCACTTTTTCTGTAACCCTATATTTCGATTATACATTTTCGCAATTTATCGGGGGGTACTTCGACAAAAAACCTAGCTAAGAACACTGGCAGATGCTTATAGTAAAACTGTTTACATTGACTACACCCGATGAGGTCCTATTTGAGTAGAAAGACCTTCTTCTTATAGCGAGGGTCACGGTTAGACAATGTTTTCCTCTGTCTCAACTTTCTTTTTTCTTACCTGTTAGTATCAGGTTCTCCAAGATCTCCTTCCTCATTGCATGTCCCAGCAACTTTAGCTGTGTCTTCCTGATGCTCAGTATTAATTTCCTTTTCGTTTCCATCCTTTCGAAAACCTTATCATTGCTCACATGATTGATCCACGATATCCATAGCATCCTTCTCTAGAACCACATTTCAGTTGCTTTAAGTTTTTCCTCAGAAAAACAGAAAATATGAAAAGAGAAATAAAGAGATTTCGAAAGAGAGTGTGAGAGACAGGGAGGAAGTTTGAGCATTAAAGTGAGTAAAATCAAAGATGAAAATTATATAAACTCGTATATGATAGAGAAAGAGAGTTATGGAGAAAGAGAGAGAGAAAAAGAGGATGAGATCTAATTATATTATAACATTTTATAAATAAATAAAGAAAACATTTATATATATTTATTGTGTTTATCTATTCTTTTATTGTCATTAATTCAATTTTGAAAATTTTAATCACTTGGTAAAACATTGAACTTAACAATCAGTGTCTGCTCTTAAATGAATTGTCTCCCTTTAGCTTGACTACACTTGATGTTGTCGTATTCTTTAGCGAAGGTCAAGACAGTACTCTGTCGCCGAAAGAAAAAATATCCGAACCTTGTCCTTGATTAGTATTTTGATTTTGGTTTAGCTAATCACATCGTTTAGAGCTTCTTGTTTTATCTGGTCGAGAGTTTTTTCTTGCTCGACAATGTGATCTTTTGTGCCCAATACGGCTTCAATTTAGCTATTTTTTTTTTATTTCGGTAGGGGCAGTCTTTATACCAATAATCCACAACTGAAACACGGGTTAGGAAACAAATTGTTTTGCATCTTTTTTATTAGTTTGATTTAGGGAGATAATTAACTTTATTTTACGGCGTATTTTTCTTATGCCAGATTTCTCGATATACTTCGAATCATGGCGTATGTTTACGAATCTCTGACATTCCTCCGCTATTTGTTAGTTTGGCTTATTTTCAAATTTATTCAGAACACTACGTCTAATTTCAGTTTCTTTAGCTGAAACGCGTCCCTAAACAAATATCAGATACTTTAAATTATTTGCACTCAATTCTGACAGATTGAATGCTTATTCACAACCGACGCGAAATCTTCACTATCTTTTCTGATTAAATTCATACATTTCCATCTCTAATGAAACATTGAAATTTTAAGACTAAAAGGTTCTGTAAGAAGTTTAACAGCCTCAGTGAATGTCAATTCGCTTGTTTTAGAGGTAAAAAAATTGGTGTGCTCTGCGGTGCCCAGTTTTTAGAGGTAAAGGTGAACTTTTTTAGAGTTAGAACAATCTATGCTATCTGCGGCGTATAAAGCCTTGAATCTTTTGAAATAAAAGATGAAAGTTATATCTTCACCCGGAGAATATGTAAATGTCTATTGCGCCCCAGATCATGGTTTGTGAGAACGCATTTTCGTTTTCACGAATTTGTCACTAGTTTGCCAGTTTAAGCAAGTTTCTTTGAATTAGAATTCTTTTCGAGTTTCTTATGTATGACTACAATTTGTATTTGACATTCAAGACATTCTTTTTCATCTTGATTTTGAATTTCAAGTTGCTTTTCTTGCCAGTTAAGTTCCTGTTGATTTTACTATTGAAGTTGGAACATAAAACTTCGAGCATGGCCGATTTAAATTCATCCATGTTTATATGTGTCTTTTTTAAAAGATGACCCGAATACAAATTAAATTCAAATGAAAACTTTCCTTTTCTTTGAATGAGAAGAAAAACTTTATTTTCTTACTCAGAGAATCACGAGTGGTATTTTTCTGGAAAAATATGAATTATCGTAGTTTAGCGGCTCGCGTTTAAATACAGTGTAAGTTAGATACACTTTTTTTTCGTTCGGTTTTCTTTTCTGGAATACCAACTATTGTTTAGTTGAACAAAATGTGACGAAAATAAAATTTCATGCGTACAATGTTGAACCAATATTGACAATTTCCATGCCGTATCATTAGTGTTCTCAATGCTATTTAAGAATCTTCGTCGTCCGTAAGACTCCTCGTCACCAAGTTGTTGTGGTCCGTTGAGGCCAGAAATAAAGACAGACGTAATAGTGTTAAACAAATATATTACAAAGAGAGTCAGTCAGTTAAGTGTCATATATGATACACACATTGGGTGATCATGTCTCGAAAGAAACATGACTTACTAGGCAGAAGATTATCTCGCAGAAGATTGCCATTGTTTTCTGCGGTAGACAGGTTGCCATCCAAGGCTACAGATGCCAATCTGTTCTTTTATTTGATTCATAGCTAGAGAGAGAATAGATAGATTATATTTCATTTTTAGCCCATAAAGAAAGGGAACAGACGGATTAATACCTTTCCCAAGGGTATTTGTACTTACGTGAATGCAAGGAATTCAACTGGAATTCGAACTCGGCACTCCGATTTTGCGTTCCAAGTCGATGTCCCCTGCACCACAATGAACTACAAAGAGAGTAGTACAAATATATATAACTGAGCAATTATTAGCTTGACTATTTAGTCGGACCGTGTTATCTACTGGAATTGATTCTGCTCACACTCTTTGCTACTCTGCTCTACAAAGCAAAACTGCTACTTATATATAGTTTGGAAGAGTTCAATGTGTCATATGGGTAAGTCACCATAACAATATGAATGATAGAATAAATAAAGAACAAAATAGGAATTGTCATCATCTGTTTAAATGCATATGTGCGTAATAAAAATCATTGCATCCTTTCAAACAGATTTCTGAAGAACCATAAGAAGTATGAAACATGATAGATGAAGACATTTCTTTGTTATTATCCATCATGTTGGATAATATAAACAACTCACACACACACACACACACACACACACACACACACACACACACACACACATATATATATATATATATATATATATATATAGTCATCCGCAGACAGATCTGTTTCGTTGTATCACAGCTCATCAGTACGGTTAGACTCCGATTGCTTTTTAACCCAGGATTGAAACCCGACCGCATTGGCGTCAGTCGGCGATTCTACACCTGGACTATGGGCGTTCGGTAGAAGAAGTCATAATTTTTAGCGTGTATATTGTCATTATACCCGCCCAATAGCCAGAGTGCTCTAATCCATTACTGAATGAGCGATGCGTACATGCCAGTGTAGCTACTGTTTTTCAAAGTCTACCATTCTTCCAGAGTGCTCAATCAGGGTTTGAGAGCGTCACCTCTGCAGACAAGGTAATATTTTTCTGTTAGCAATCATTATATATAATAAAAATATTACTATATATAATGCTATACAAATTATTGAGCGCATTTAAAAAAGTAAATCACTACAAACAACTGACTGTTAACACACTTGTTTGCCCTATTTTTAGATATAATAATAATAATAATAATAATAATAATAATAATAATAATAATAATAATAATAAATTATTTTGACTCTACATTTGGTTTCCTGGAAATTACTTTCATGCCTGTCTCAAGAGATTTGTTCATAATATACTATAATATAACTTATGTAGAATAATATAATATTTTCAGAAATAATATTTTCTTTTCATAAAAATGACGTTAATTGATTTCCCTAAAAAAACATTTATTTATGAAGTATTTTTTCGCGAAAGTTAATTACCGATTTTTAAGGAAAGCTTAATTTCGGAAAATAAAAACATATTACATTATAAAAACTGAAAACATACAAGATAAATAAACATTTATTTTTATTTATTTAATTAATGTTTTCGTTATAATTTCAAGTATTATAATTAGAAACAGCTCTTGCCAGTAGTAATATATCTTTAGAAATACTCTGGTCCACCATTTACTTATGATAATATATATATATATATATATATATATATATATATATATATATATATATATAGATATTTATCAGGTGTTAATAGAAAAGTGTTCAATGTAAAATAAGAGAATTATTAAGTATATATTAATAAATATACATATTAATCTAGGTCTAAAGCACGATTCAGAGTTTCATGCATTGCGCAGATATCAGGTGCATATTATGAACTGATTATTTGTAGATTTGAATTTATATTTTTGGTACGTTGTAAATTATAAATCATGAGTGTCATTACCATATACAAATACATATATATATATATATATATATATATATATATATTGTGAGAATCCTTGTCACTAAAAAAATGTAAGGAAGACTATGCAGTAAAGTTTTGTCTTAGAATCGAAAGAAATTTCATGAAAATCTACCGGATTTATATCGATTGATTTCTATGAGATGAAGATCTGTATTTTTGTGTGTTTTATTTTTATGGCACATATATTGTAAATAAGATATGTGTCATGTGGGAGGAATAAGGTCATCACAATATCTGTTCTTGTTGACAAAAATCACAATTTTCTGCAAAGAACGTCCTGAGATTTTTTAAAAATCGTTTGGCCCAATAAAGGTGGTAACGCCACTGATTCGCAGAGTAAAGATTAGATAGGAGAAATGTAAAGAGAAAACGAACCATTTACAGGGGGGGGGTCAAACAAGGGAGCAATAGAAGGATGGGAATACAGGTGTGATGACAGTTGCATAGCTAGAGAGAAAGGAAAAGCTATACAGGGTGGTGTAGAAAGATCAAGAGTAAGGCGGTTAAGATATGGGTATTGAAATTGCATTTAAATTCATGACGGTTGTAGCCGTCTGGAAAGCAAGAATATGGAAGAGAGTTCCACAGACGGGAAGTGCGAGAAAGAAGCTATTGGAGTAGAATTGTCAGCTGCATTTGGTTGGTATAACTATCAATGGGTGTGACTCAGTTGCCAGCCTGATTTCTTGTGTAAAGTCCTGTGGCAGGGGCACCAGTGACTTAAGTTCGTCTGAGCAGAAGCTATGCAAATATTTACCGAACAGACATAGGGAATCCACATTCCGTCGATGAGAAAGTGGCTGGAGTCGAGCCGCCAAGTCGGTACCTATCACATTACTGATTCTCCTTTGGAGCATGTCAAGAACACTGAGATGTACAGCGGGTGCGCCTGACCATATATGACAGCAGTATTCGATGTCGGATGGCTTCTTCTTCTATGTTCCTTTAAGATGTATGCGATTATGGCCTTCCACATCACCTTATCTGTTTTAGCTTTTAACAACATTTCACTTGTTTCTCTTTCCAAACCCTGCTCCGACATTTGCTGAAGCTAATTAAGAATGAAGTGGAAATTTCCCCTGTCTCTCTTTTCCTGTATTTGTCTTGTGAGTATCAGGCTTCTTTCCTCTTTACATATACTGTAAAAATTATTAGTACAAGAAATATTTTATCTTCTATGAGAAATCAAAATAAAGTTTAAAATCACCTCTATTCTATCACTTTTGCATACTACCGGTAGTGTGCAAAATTATTAGGACCGGGGTGATTTTCCTAAAAACCTCACTGAAATTCAAATATAGGTTGAAAAGCCAAACCTTTGTTTGAATTATTTAACTAAAAAGGAAGAAGAAGGAAAGCTTCGGAATTTGAATTTGAAATTTGAATTGGCCCCCATGAAGCCCTGATCGCAATCCTATTGAACATCTGTGGGATATTTTGGATAAAAATTTGATAAATCTAATGTTACTTTGCAAGACGCACTTAGGGAACAAATACAATTTGCTTGTCAGGAGATGCTATAAGATACATTGAAGAAGCTTGTGATGTCAGTGCCTGACAGAATGAAGGCTGTGATCAAAGCAAAAGGCTATTATACTAAATATTAAATTTATTTTGTGACAAGTATTGTTTCTTGTAAAAGCATTTGTTGATTAAATCAAATAAAATTACTTTAATTAAATTTTTTACATTCTATCAATATGGCTTATAGAAGATAAAATAGTTCGTGTCCTAATACTTTTGCACAGTACTGTATATACACACACACAAACAAACACACAGATACGGACATACAGTACTAATACTTTCGCACACTACCGCTAGTGTACAAAGGTTTTAGCACAGTGATGACTATAATATTTATTTTTAATCCTCATAAAAGTTAAAATATTTCTTGTCCTAATATATTTCCACAGTACTGTATCTGGAAGTTTGGCTGTCTTTACCTGAAGCTAAGTGTAATTTTATTTTTCATTTCCATCCCCATCTTTGCTTACATATTTAGTCCATAGTATCTGTTGGGATGGCCGCACCGATTCGGCTATAATGGACTATTCCATTACTATGTAAAGTAATGGTGGCATCTACGTAGGAGAGTGTGCCGAGCAGCTGATCGACAAGTCCGTCGTAGACTTCCGGTGACGACCCGGAAGTAACCATTGCTCATACTACGTCTTACGAGGGTTGGGACGATTAACCTTTATTCTTGTATTGGATACTAATAACCTTTGTAAACACTATTTTCACGGAATAAAACAATTAACCTATTCCTGTTGTTGAGTTATTTATTCTTACTCACGACATAACAGTATCCTCAGTATCTTTCTGTATATCTACATTTCAGTTGCATCATAATTTTCCATTATATTTTATGAGACTGCCCAGCATTCAGTGCCATATTGATGGACAGATCACTTAAAAACCCAGTACTACTTTCTTTGTTTCAAACAAAATTTTCCTATCTCTGAATATATTTTTTAGTCGTTTCACCCCAAGCAAGTCGGTACCGCCGCTGATGGGCAAGGGTCTACATAAGAGCAAAAGTTTAGACAAGAGAAAGACGGACCAGTTCCAGAGAAAGATGGAAACACATGTGTGAAGACAGTTGCTAAGGCAGAGAAAAGGACAAGACCGAACAATATATACAGGGTGATGTAGAAAGAACTGGAATCAAGTGGATAAGTGATGGGTATTGACATTGCATTTAAATACCTCGAGATGGTAGCCGTCAGGACAGCAATATACGGAAGGGAATGTCACCAATGCATGTTTGATGGACGCAAAATTGCACTTCACCCGTTATTCAGTCTAGGCAATGCTCTTTGTGATTTTTGTTGTTTTTCAAGCTGAAGGAGTGGGACTTTCAAAGGAAATCGTTTCGAAAATATTGAAAACAGAAAAAGAGACTATTACAAGAGTGTTGCATCTCTCCGTTTTGGATTATTTTCATGTGTTTTTGCTGAAATAGCATCAGCGCTACAATTTACCCCTATCACACCCAGTCGTGCAGAGGCAATCAACGAATACTCGCTTTCGACGAAGCTGTCGTCGATGATCCTGTAACATCTATTTTTATTCTTATTTTTTTTAAAGGTAAGGGTGTTGACACTACTCAAACAACTTAACGGGCGCTGTAGACTGGGTGCCAAACAATGTTATATAACCCAGTCTTTCCTAATTCTTTATCTCTGGAATGAGAAAAAAACGGTTAATACTATTCCAAGGGATATTTGTGCTTAAGTGAATGCAACACATTCAACAGGAATTTGAACTCAGTTCTCCGATTTTTTATTCAGAGACAATATCCAATACGTCGCAGTACTACACCGCATATATTGAATTCAGTGTTTAGAGATTTCTAACATTAGACACACACACACACACACACACACACACACACACACACACACACACACACACACACACACACACACACACACATATATATATATATATATATATATATATATCGGTAGTGAAGTCAAATCTTAAAACAAATAGATCTATTTAACATCATTTTTTTAAATAATTAAAGAGATAAATCAGTACAGAGAGGTATCCAGAGCTATATGATGTACATGCAGAAAAAAGGGAAAATCAACATACATATTCTCATTACCTGATATATATATATATATATATATATATATATATATATGTATGTATAAAACATTTTTATGTATAAGGCTTATTTGCAAGTTTGTGTGCATTGTGTATATATGTGTATATATATTTTTACATATGTGTGTGTATATATATATAGAAGCATACGTATTGTATATATATATATATATATATATATATATATATATATATATATATTGGTAATTTATATTAATTGGATTTTGGATTCTGCTCTACGTGCCTGCTTATCTTTATATATATATATATATGTGTGTGTGTGTGTGTGTGTGTGTGTGTGTGTGTGTATATATATATACATACATATATATAAGCGTGTGTATGTCTTTGTGCCTGTGTATGTGTATGTCTTTGTGCGTGTGTATGTCAAACTTTACATTGCTTTATATGCATGATCCATCATGACTCTACACTTTCTTAACCAAAACGATAGAGAGAGTGGAATTTAGAGAAAATGAAGCAAATTTAAATCTAATAACCTTTTATCTTAGACAATGGAAATTGTTCTCAGTAGATTTTCAACATCGAAGGTTTTCTCGGGATTGGAATCGTGTTAGGAATATGTCCTTCATAAGTATCTTAAAGATCGGTAAATTAAACTGCACTGAGTATTTTATCTGTTCGTATCTCTACATCAATTGATTTCCATATCTTCTATGACGGAATCGTGCACCTTCGACAATGCTAATATTCATTTCTGATATTAATTTTTTAAAGAAAAAATTGACCCGATTTTTAATCATCTTTCAGTTTGAATTCTTCCAGTTTTCTTTGTTTATTTCGAAGCATTAATTTGTTGTAAATAGTTCCCTCTTTCCTTGCAAACATAAGCTCTCCATGACGTTGAAATTTGATGACGTTGAAAATTTGACGTCATTCGATATACTTTCTTGGAGTGCTTATTTTCAGCTTTTAAGCCTTTAGCTTTACTTAATGCATTTTTGATGGTGTCAGCAACCTCACAGTTGGACTTTACTATCTCGGATGTTAAATCGTAGTTGCCATCTGTTCAACAGCATAATTTTTGCAGAAGTTTTAAATTCACTAGAAGTAAACCCAGTTCCATTATCGGATGCCACACAGATATCCTAACCTTGCGAAAAGTTCTGAAAATATTTTAATTATTATTGCTTACACTTTACCATTTTTTGTGAAACTGTCGACATTAATTAACTAGTATGAAATATTTAGTTGTTTAGCAAAATTCACATGTACTTTAACCGAATTTTTATCAGTGCTCAGTTAAACCTGACAATTTGGGTTGATTTTTAAATATATTTTCAACATCTTTGTTCATCTTTAGTCAATAAACGTAGCTTCTCCTCATTGACTATAGCCTCATTATTCCCGGGTGTCTTTGCAAAATGTTTTGAAAATAATTTTTGTGGTGATTATAGAATTATTACTCTGACCAGATACAAAAGTACACCATCACAAATAGAAAATGCTGTATTATAGTTAAAATTTTTTTTTTAGGTTTACTCTATTTCAACTCAAAGTCATACACTGTTATTTGAATAAACGTATCATCTTTTAAAATTAATTTTGATTTTGTCTATTTCGACTGATCCTCCATTATATATATATATATATATATATATATATATAAATTAAAAAAGGATTAATTCAATTATGTTGAATGGCCATTTCGATATGAAGATCCCCACGGGGGATAACACATCACCTCAGCAACAGAAAAATCATTTCACTTTGAGTTTCTGAAAGGATTTTTCTTTTTCTGTTGCTGAGGTGATGCGTTATCTCTCGTGGGGATCTTCACATCGAAATGGTCATTCAACATCATTGAATTAATCATTTTTTAATTTATATTTGCTCTGTAATATTTTATTACATGGAGCTCTCTTCCTGTATCATTTTTTAATATTAAAAAAAAATTAATATTAATTAGGATCGAGTTTTTGGAATTTACCTTCCTGCTTTTTTCCCTTGGATTAAAGTATCTGAATTTATATATATATATATATATATATATATATATATATATATATATATATATATATAAAAGTCATATTATGACATAAAGCAACAATATTTTGCACCCGACCTAAATGTTCAACTCAAGAGTTCAACCTAATTATCACTTTTGATTGAGTAATACTGACACACGACAATCATATTTTGTAACATCCTCTATCCAATCCTCCTTAGTTTTCTGAATATATATTGCCTTCATCTTATATTTTCTACAATACATCAGTTTTACCATTTGCTCTTAAAATATCACCTGAAGAAGAACAATATTGTTCTGAAACCTGTCATTTTTTTGTGTCGTGATATAATGCTTTTATAAACCATTTTAATAACAGAATTAGAATATAAAGCTTTACTCTGTTATGAACATTCCTTAGAAATGTAAATTCATGAAAATTGGTTTTAATCTATCTGTTTTTTCACTTACTGATAATATATATATATATATATATATATAGTCATCTGCAGACAGATCTGTTTCGCTGTATCACAGCTCATCAGTACGATTAGACTCCGATTGCTTTTTAACCCATGATTAAAATTAGTTCAGGAAGACTACGTCGGTTAAAGCGGCAGTATATTTCTTGATTTTGTTATTTTTGTTCAAGGTAACGAAGACATAACAGCAGTGACGTGGATTTGAAATCACACGGAAAAAATGGCTCTGTTTCCTAACATGACTGCATTAACGGAGAAATCGTATTTACATGGAGACGAAAAAAAATTCTTCCAAGACGTCCGAACATAATACCACATAAGAGAATTGAAAGTAATTATTTAGCGACATTCAAGAATTCCAGAAGATACTGTTACATCAAATGCAAGAATAGATAAATGAAAAGATAAAAATGCAAGTCAAAGAAAATTCGTGAAATTCATTTTCGACGGAAACAGTTGTTAATTGTATTAGAAAATTTAAGTATTTCCTAAAAAAAAGTTTTATATGCATGTCGTAGAGTCACTAAGTCGCATTAGTTAAGTCTCATACTTTAATGATTTAATGATTTCCATTTTTTCTTGAAGACAAAGACAACATGGTTCCTTTATGGATTTAGATGTTCTGGCCTGTTTGAGGATTTTCCATTTAACTTTAGGTGTTTTATTTTCGTTTTTTAGCTCTCCGAAAATATTTAGAAATTGATGTCAGATTTTGTTTGTCACAATTTGTAGTAAAAAAAATCATACAGTTAAAAGAGTATATTGTGGTTCTAATATTAATATTAAAAGGTTTATCTTTTCTACAGATCCTAACTTTAGCTTTTGTAATTTTAGCATGATTGTAAGGTTAGTACTTTAATGTGTTTGCAGTTTACTGTGGTTTCATGCCTCTGGTTTAATAATATGTTGCTCCTCATATATTTAATGATTTCCATTTATTTTAAGACAAAGGAAACATCGTTCCTTGACCGATTTATATGTTCTGGCCTGTTTGAGGATTTTCCATTTAACTGAAGTGTTTTATTCTCGTTTTTTAACTTCCAAACATATTTAGAAAGTGATGTCATATTTTGTTTGTCCTTGTTAATGAAGGATGAGAGATGATTTTATGAGCGCTTTTTAAAAACTTTCATGGTGTTTCCGATATAAATTTTAGCATCTTTAGTATTCTCCCCGGATGAAATCGAACATATATATATATATATATATATATATATATGTATATATATATATATATATATATATATATATATATATATATATATGATTAATATATATATATATATATATATTAATCATTTCACCCCGAGCAAGGTGGAAACGCCACTGATGTTCAGGGGGCTACATAAATGTAAAAAGATTAATTAGAAAAGAGTGAGGAGTACAAACTAGTTAGAAAGGAACAATAGAAAGCTGAGAAAGCAGGTGCGATGACAGACAGATACATAGGTGGAGAGAAAGGGAAGGTTATACGGGGGTGGGGAGAGAGCTAGAGTCCAGTGGTTAGTAGATGAGTATTTACTTTGCATTTAAATTTCTGCAGGTTGTAGCCGTCAGGAAAGCAAGAATAGGTATTTTGTTTTGCATTTATTAGCTAGGAGGCATTGTTTCGGGTTTTTACAATTACAAAAGTTAATATTATGGGGCGAACTGACATGAGTGTTAGAGTTATTTTTGTTGTATGATTTTATGTAATTTAATTATTGTTTCAAATTTTCGAAGCAACTATAAGTGACTTTATTGCATTCTTATTGAAAATTTTGCTTAAAGGATTATCACTTGGGCGATCATGTCTTGAGAGTAACTAGGTTGACGCTGCAGAAGATTTTCCGGCAATAAGTTGTCATTATTTTCTGTTGTAGACTGGTTGTGAACCGACAATATAGAACCTTATCTGTCCTGTTATGTAACCTAATGCTGAAGGGAAAAGAAATGGATTAATATTTTTCCAACGGGTATTTGTGAATGCAACGAATTCAACTGGAATTCGAACTCAGCTCTCCGATTTGTTATTCGAAGCCAGTATCCACTGAATCACAACGCATATAACAAAGCCATTTCCAGAAAAAAAATCTCAAGTATGGTCGGATAAAAAGACGGTACGTCTTCTGTTATGAAAACTGTGTTTCACTGTTTTGCCGAATATTCCGGGAAATTGTCATTTAACAAAACTGTCGATTTTTTCAAACATTTTTGGTGAAAAGAATCAATTTTTACATATTTTGGAAGAGCAAGAACCTTACTAAATACAAAGATGAAGATTTTGCCGGGATCGACATATTTACCAAATTGTATGGTGGTGAATTTAAAAAAAAATGTCCTCTCTGAGGCATAACTTTAAGGTGATGAAGATGAAGAATACCATAATTTTGGACTATTAATACTGATAAAGTACTTCACAAATTTAAAATATACCCTTTGGTATAAATTAGCTCCTGGAATTTTCCATCCAATAATGGAAACTATATCGACTCGACTAGACGGTACTGTTGTCTACGTAGATAAAATACTTATTAAAAGTGCAACGAAAATATACCACGTTAAAGAGTTTCAACAAGTATTTCAGATATTAAATAAATATGTTAAAAATCACTTGCTAGAACTTTAAAACGGGCCCACGACATCTAATAATACTAACATATATTTCTAATATTAATAATGCTGAAATATATATATATATATATATATATTAAAAAAGGATTAATTCAAAGATGTTGAATGGCCATTTCGATATGACGATCCCCACGGGGAGCGACACATCACCTCAGCAACAGAAAAAAACCTTTCAGAAACTGGAGAAAAATTAGTCTACTTTTCCTTTTTAAATAGATTGCAAAGAAATTAAAAAATAAATAATAATAAAATAAAATAAAATAAAATAAAAATAAAAATAAAGGGAAAGAAAAAGAAAAAGAAAAAGAAAAGGAAAAAGAAAAAGAAAAGGATAGAATAAAATCAAATAAATAAGAAAAGAAAAAAAAATTGACATCGTCTGGGTTTGCAAAAAAAAGGGGAGAATGTAACTAAAAATTAACAGACCCCGTGTTGAATCATTTAAAGCAACACGGAAAAAAGTTGGTAAGAGAGATAAAAGAAGGAAGGGAGGGAAAAAGAAAGAAACTAAAGAAAAAAATTTTTTTTAAATATTACAGACGCTGGACAAATTCAAAAATCTAATTTCCCCAAAACGTTGAAGTATTAAAACGTTGAAGTATTTTTTTTGAATTTGTCCAGCGTCTGTAATATTTAAAAAAAATTTTTTTCTTTAGTTTCTTTCTTTTTCCCTCCCTTCCTTCTTTTATCTCTCTTACCAACTTTTTTTCCGTGTTGCTTTGAAATGATTCAACACGGGGTCTGTTAATTTTTAGTTACATTCTCCCCTTTTTTTTGCAAACCCAGACGATGTCAATTTTTTTTTTCTTTTCTTATTTATTTGATTTTATTCTATCCTTTTCTTTTTCTTTTTCCTTTTCTTTTTCTTTTTCTTTTTCTTTCCTTTATTTTTATTTTTATTTTATTTTATTTTATTTTATTATTATTTATTTTTTAATTTCTTTGCAATCTATTTAAAAAGGAAAAGTAGACTAATTTTTCTCCAGTTTCTGAAAGGTTTTTTTCTGTTGCTGAGGTGATGTGTCGCTCCCCGTGGGGATCGTCATATCGAAATGGCCATTCAACATCTTTGAATTAATTTCCTTTTTTAATATTAATATATTTGCTCTGTAATATTTTATTACATGGAGCTCTCTTCCTGTATCATTTTTTAATATTAAAATAAATTTTTAATATTAATTAGGATCGGGTTTTTTGGAATTTACCTTCCTGCTTTTTTCCTTTGGATTGAAGTATCTGAATTAAAATATATATATATATATATATATATATATATATATATATGATTTGTTTGAACATAATTTTTTATCGATACTAATATTCAAGTAAATGTTCTGTTTTTTAATTAAACAGTATTTATATCTAATGGCCTGATTATTTACGATAAATGTTTATTACGAAAATGTGTGTAATTTGGCAGGATTCGAACCTGCGATCCCTATCCATACAGGAGAAGCTATGTGATCTGGCACGTCTTAGATATCTCGACCACGAAGGATCATTGGTCTAAACGAGGCTTTAATCAAGCCTATATAACACAATTTTTGATTCATCGCAATAACCACATCTGCTCTGAAATGTATCGTAATGTCAACAAATGTATACATGTTACGGAAATTAACGACGATTAACGAAACCTGGTTGTAAACAACCGACAATTTGAAACGATTTGTTTGAACATTTCAAATGGTCAGTTGTTTATAAACAAGTTTTGTTAATCTTCGTTAATTTCCGTAACAAGTTTATATATATATATATATATATATATATGTGTGTGTGTGTGTGTGTGTGTGTGTGTGTGTGTGTGTGTGTGTGTGTGTGTGTGTGCCTATATAACACAACTTTTGATTTATCGCAATAAACATATCTGCTCTGAAATGTATCATAATGTCAAAAAATGTATACATGTTACGGAAATTAACGACGATTAACGAAACCTGGTTATAAACAACCGACAATTTGAAACGATTTGTTTGAACATTTCAAATTGTCGGTTGTTTATAACCAAGTTTTGTTAATCTTCGTTAATTTCCGTAACATGTTTATATATATATGTGTGTGTTTGTGTGTGTTTGTGTTTGTGTGTGTGTGTGTGTGTGTGTGTGTGTGTGTGTGTGTGTGTGTGTGTGTGTGTGTGTGTGCAGATGTTTCTACATGTGGGCCTGTGCATGAGTGTTCATACATTCATCTATATTTGTTGTTGCGGAAACATCCATGTCACTAGACTTCTCTACAACGCTAAGTTAGTTTGTTTCATGACTTGTTTCTAGAATTCTAGGCAACTTTTCCAATGTGATACTTTGTAGAACAACTTGCACGCGTTGAGTATACCTGCGATCCGTAAATAGATGCAAATGATCGACAATAATTCCTTGGATTAATAAATTATTATAATATTTATGTGCAGAGATGTAAAAACTGCAAGCACTTCTTAATAATTTACTTCTATGTACAATATGTGAATTGGTCGGCGGAATGTAAAAAATATTTTGAAGAAAAAAAATCTACTGATGTTAGTGTATTCGTTGGCATATTAAGTCTCGCGGCGATGAATTATAAGTGGGAAGGGATGTGCGTTGTGGTGAAATAATTATCGGGAAATAATTATCGGGGAGCCGAGTTCGAATTCAATTCCTCGCATTCACCTGCTCGCAAATACCCTTGGAAAAGGCATTAAAACCACCACTTCCCGCCAGCTATGGGTTGAATAGGAGGACAGGCTGGTTTCTATAGCCTTGGCTGGAAACTAGTCAACCGCAGAAAGTAATGGCAACATACCATGGGATAATCATCTGCCCAGTCAGTCGAGTCTCTTTCGAGACATGATCGCCCAAGCGTGTATCACGTATGGTAATTTACTGACTGACTGAATACAATAGCTGAGAACAATCAAAACTTTTACTGGTCATAAATTGGGGGTCGGTTTTCTATTGTTATAAAGTAATAAACAGATCCCCCAAATAATTATATTTAATATAATAATGTAATATAATC
This sequence comes from Ascarosepion bandense, assembly GCA_037127315.1. Lineage (NCBI taxonomy): Eukaryota > Metazoa > Mollusca > Cephalopoda > Sepiida > Sepiidae > Ascarosepion > Ascarosepion bandense. The sequence goes on along the minus strand of JBBBDQ010002136.1, from coordinate 1,062,571 downwards.
TATCTATTCTCTCTCTAGCTATGAATCAAATAACAGGACGGATTGGGTTTTATAGCCTTGGCTGGAAACTAGTCCACCGCAGAAATTAATTGCAACCTACTGTGGGATAATCATCTGCCCAGTCAGTCATGTCCCTTTCAAGACATGATCGCCCAAGCGTCTATCACGTATGGCACTTAACGGACTGAGACTTTATTGAATGCTGATAAGCAATCAAGACCAATTAACTACCGGTACAAAACTCCCACAACAAAATATCAAATTACCCCAACCTTCATATAAATAAGAAAAAAAATCGAGACAAATCAGCTGATGGGAAACTTAACCCTCACCAGTGACGACATCATAACGGCGCTCTTGAGTAACTTCGAAGTTAACATGAACCTGCATATTCATTTTTAAACGAGTTATTTCGCTACCTTGGTTTCCACCATGAGCGGTTTCTTAAAACGATTTTAATAACATATATATATATATATATCAGCTATGGGCATTTATAATGATAATATACACGCTAAAAATCTGCCTCCCTCTACCGAGCGCCCTTGGCTGATAGGTAGAATCATCGACTGATGCCAATTCTGTTGGGTTTAAATCCTGGGTAAAAAGCGATCGGCTGTCTAAAGGTATTGATGAGCTGTGATACAGCGAAACAGATCTATATTATATATATTATACTTTTAATCCAAAACGATAGTCAAGTAGGTAAGACCCAAAAACCCGATCCTAATTAATATTAGTAGGTAAGACCCAAAAACCCGATCGTAATTAATATTAATTTCACTAATATTAAAATTGATAAAGTGGGAGGGCTCGATGCAAATATTATATTCTAATTACAAAGCTAAATATAAAAATGAAACAAAATTTCGAGGTTTAATTCAGTTGAATAGCCATTTCTTGATTTGATTAAATAAATCTTTCATTTCGCCGTTGCTGAAGACGCGAGTATGTCCTCGTAGAAATGTCTATTCAACGGATTTAAACATCGAAATTTATATATATATATATATATATATATAACACCCACAGATATATATATATATATATATATATATATATATATATATATATATATATGTGTGTGTATATATATATATACGAGACTTTTGTAATTTGCTTGAAGCATTGTGTATATTAGGTGTATGGGTATGTTTTGAAAGCTATCACAATGCGTTTAGTAAAATGAAGGAAAGTTTAAGAAGGTTTTGGGTATTACCTATTTATTATTCATTAATATTTCAATATTAAAATCTCATCTTCAGAATGGTAGGAGAGAATGTACCTTTCAACATTTGGTCATTTTTCGCTGCTAATGCTGTCGTTCATTGTATGTGTGCGCGTGTACCTGTAAGTGTGTTTGTGTATGTATGTGTGTCTGTGTATGTTTTATATATATATATATATATGTGTGTGTGTGTGTGCTTTGGCAGATAGAAGGATTTGGCTTTTTCGCATATTTGTTAAAATGAAATTAGGGGTCGTTTTACGATCTGATGATATCTGGCCGCTTTAATTTATGGTTTATATATGTGTACGTTGACCGATGAGGTGTGTTTTTTTGCTACATTTTTTTCCATCCCTTATTCGTTATCGCGAATTCTCGTGTGTGCTTGGGCGTGAATGTGTCATATGTGTGTGTGTTTATGTGCGTATACTTCTTGTATATATATATATATATATATATATATATATAGTGTAACGAGGCAGCAAATAATTTTCTAAACATATACTGTTAAATATAAGAGACAATAAATGTCTAATATGTTTAATCATGACCGTTCTAAACGTTTTATTTTTTCTTTAATTTCTGTTGAAAATAAAGATAGAATATGTCAATACAAAATAAAATCGTCGGTGATGGTGGATGTTATTGTATTAACGTCTAAATAACCTCTGTGAAGATGGTTCATATGAGCCGAAAGCTTAGAAGCAAATTAATAAAAAAATTTTTATCTTTAATTTCAACTGAAATTAAAACCAAAATAAAACGTTTAGAACGGCTCATGATGAAGCATAATAGACATACATTTTCTCTTCTATTTAAATATATATATTTATATATATATATATATATATATATATATTAACATATTGCAGCTGAAATCTCCTCCGAGTAGAATGCTAATTTTTCTTTTCACTAGTGTTTATTATACGCGTATATATAAGCATCCACTTGCATATTATTTTCCGACTATTATGTTTACGATGATTTATAATTTATTACAACAATATTATTAAATAAAATTAAATATACATAAAGCCAAATTTATTTGTGCAATTCACTTTACTCCGTAGGAACATTTTTTATAAATAAATATTTGAAAACTACTTCAAAGTTGAGGAAGCTGTGTGAATGTGTCATTGTAAACCGTATGATATCTGGCTAGAAAATCTTTACAGAAATTTATGCTAAATGCATGATGATTTACCGCCGTTATATATATTTATATAGATGAATAGAATAAACAGGTATGTACAATAAACAAGAATAATTAATATTTTGCAGAAATTACCCATAAAAAAAGAAACAAATGCACAAAAAGGAGGCAACATTATTTTACGTTATATAAAGAAATATGAATCTACTGAAGCAGACAATTTCTATTAGTTTATTGTTTTGTTATGAAATTTCCCTTTAAAATGTGATGGTAAATACTAAAAAATTCGTGATTTGTATATCAGTTTGCAGTTGCATTCTAAAAATGATAAATTGTAATTATTAATATCTTATTGCGTTTAATCTAAGCACTATTGTATGATGATAATAATAATAATAATAATAATAATAATAATAATAATAAGACAGGAATTACATTTCTTCTACCCAAGAATGGTGACACAAACAACCCGAAAAACTACAGACTAATTACATGTCTTCCGACAACATATAAACTACTAACATCTATTTTAACAAAACAAACATATTTATTCTTAGAAAGAAATGACATGATACGGCTTGAACAAAAAGGGTGCAAACGTGGCTGTTATGGTTGTAAAGACCAATTGCTAATTAACAAAATGATCCTGGAAAACTGCTACAAGACAAAGAAAAATCTTAGTACTGCCTGGATAGACTACCGAAAGGCATTCGATAGTGTGCCACATGAATGGATTTTAAAGACTTTAAATATATACAAGATATCGCCCGTCATCATCAATTTCATCAAACAGTGCATGTCTATATGGAAAACAACCCTTTACCTCAATCATATAAATGGAACCTATAAGTCTGATGAAATAAACATCAAAAGAGGTATATTTCAAGGTGATTCTTTATCTCCCTTACTATTCTGCATATCATTAATAGCACTAACCAGTCAACTTAATAAGACAAAATGTGGTTATAAAATAGGCCAAAAGAAAATAAGCCATCTATTTTACATGGATGACTTAAAGTTATATGCTAAGAATGATAATGAGCTGGAAGGTCTTCTGCAAACTGTAAAATGCTTCAGCGAAGACATTGGAATGAAATTTAATTTGAATAAATGTGCTAAAGCTACAGTTTTACGTGGATCAATACAAGAAACTTCCTCAATTAGCCTAGACCCTGCTGTAACAATAAAAGAATTGAAACCAGAAGAAGCTTATAAATACCTAGGTGTAAATGAGAGCGAAAACATTCACCATAAAAAAAATGAAAGAAATAGTGCGTAAAGAGTACTATAGAAGGCTACGAATGATATTAAAAACTGAATTAAATTCACAGAATAGAGTTATGGCCATTAATAGCCTTGCAATCCCAGTTGTCCAATATAGCTTCAACATCTTAAACTGGACTCTAAACGACATCAGGCGAATGGATGCTAAAACAAGAAAGCTTCTTTCTAAGCATAGGATGCATCACCCAAAGGCTGATGTAGACCGTCTATACATACCCCGTAAAGAAGGTGGAAGGGGTCTTATTCAGCTGGAATTGTCATACAAGACAACAACTATTGGCTTACTAACATACATAGAAACAACAAAGGATTGGATGATACAATTAGTAAGGCAACATGAAGGAAGAAAGAAAAAATATTCAATAATAAAAGAAGGCAGTAAATACAAACAAGAATTACAGTTAGTAGATTCTGTAGAAAAGCAAAACAGTAGCCAAGAACCAACTATTGCGGCAAAAAATATGAAAATGAAAGCCAAAGATAAAGCTCTTGAAAAGATGAAATAGCGCTGGCAAGACAAACCTCTGCATGGCCAATATCCAGTAAGTGCCAATAAATCCAATGTTGACAAAGTTAATACTCATCGATGGTTACGTGCATCTGGATTAAAGTCTGAAACTGAAGGATTTATACTTGCAGCACAAGACCAAAGTCTTTTCACGTGAAACTTTCAGGCAAATATTATGCATAATAATATGGATCCAAAATGCAGGTTTTGTGATAAACACCAAGAAACAATAGACCACCTAATCTCAGGCTGTTCTGTGCTTGCCCCAAACGAATATAAAAATCGCCACGATAGAGTTGGGCAATATTTACATTGGGCAATGTGCAAACATTATGGAAAAGCTGTAAACAAACACTGGTATGAACATCATCCAGCACCGGTTACAGAAATAGAAGATGTAACCATTCTATGGGATTACACCATCTACACAGACAGAAAAATTGAAGCAAACAGGCCAGACATTATTGTTAAAAACCAGAAGGAGAAAACTTGTCTATTAATTGATATGGCTTGTCCAGCGGATTGTAACATAGCAACCAAGGAATTTGAAAAACTGTCAAAATATAAAGACCTGGAAATTGAAATAGAAAAAATGTGGAAATTGAAAACAAGAGTTGTGCCAGTGATAGTAGGTGCACTTGGAATGATAAAAAATGGAACAAAACAACACATTGAAAGAATCCCTGGAAACCCCAGCTTAAGAGATATACAAAAAATTGTCTTATTAAGTACAGCCCACACACTAAGGAAAACGTTATCTATGTAATGCTGGGGATGATAGGGAAGATAGAAAAACATGAAATGGAGTCATAACAACACGCCACTACCTGCCTTAGGTCTCCCCGCAGACTTGGTTGGTAGTGAGACCAATGCAGAAATCGAAATATGATGAAAAATTACAGAATAATAATAATAAAAATAATAATAATATCCAGAACGTGCCAATAAATCCAATGTTGACAAAGTTAATACTCATCGATGGTTACGTGCATCTGGATTAAAGTCTGAAACTGAAGGCTTTATTCTTGCAGCACAAGACCAAAGTCTTTTCACTAGAAACTTTCAGGCAAATATTATGCATAATAATATGGATCCAAAATGCAGGTTTTGTGATAAACACCAAGAAACAATAGACCACCTAATCTCAGGCTGTTCTGTGCTTGACCCAAATGACTATAAAAATCGCCACGATAGAGTTGGGCAATATTTACATTGGGCAATGTGCAAACATTATGGAAAAACTGTAAACAAACACTGGTATGAACATCACCCAGCACCGGTTACAGAAATAGAAGATGTAACCATTCTATGGGATTACACCATCTACACAGACAGAAAAATTGAAGCAAACAGGCCAGACATTATTGTTAAAAACCAGAAGGAGAAAACTTGTCTATTAATTGATATGGCTTGTCCAGCGGATTGTAACATAGCAATCAAGGAATTTGAAAAACTGTCAAAATATAAAGACCTGGAAATTGAAATAGAAAAAATGTGGAAATTGAAAACAAGAGTTGTGCCAGTGATAGTAGGTGCACTGGAATGATAAAAAATGGAACAAAACAACACATTGAAAGAATCCCTGGAAACCCCAGCTTAAGAGATATACAAAAAATTGTCTTATTAAGTACAGCCCACACACTAAGGAAAACTTTATCTATGTAATGCTGGAGATGATAGGGAAGATAGAAAAACATGAAATGGAGCCATAACAACACGCCACTACCTGCCTTAGGTCTCCCCGCAGACTTGGTAGGTAGTGAGACCAAAGCAGAAATCGAAATATGATGAAAAATGACATAATAATAATAATAATAATAAATTGTATTGAAAAAAATTAGAATATTTTTTAAATAATATTAAAATTAATCACTTTAATAAGCATATTATTGTTGTATCATACACAAGTTTGGGTTTTTCGATGGCCTGACACACACACACACACACATACACACACACACACACGCGCACACACACATACACACACACATATACAGCTTTGAGATTAGAAAAAGAAATCACTTGACTGGCAGTCGAGAGCGAGGGAAAATGTATTCGCCCACAAATCATTTTCCTCGACCAACTCTATTTTCTTAATTGTAACCTTACGTAAACATAGCATGAATGGCTGACGTAAAAGATAAAATAATTTTTTTTATTAAAATTTCGTCGTTTTAGAAAGATTTCAACATTTTTAAAAAAAATAATAACAACAAAAATCGATCTTTCCTCTTATAACATTTTGATGATAAAACTTTGTTTTTATAAATTTTGAGCCCTTTTAAAATCATATGCTGTTTTTTTGGCAACTGAATGGAGGTTCCTAAGTTTGTAATTACTTTCTTCTGTTTGACTACAACCTCCACCTCATAGATGATAGAAAAATAATAAATCTGAATGTCTCAAGGATTTTCTATAAAAAATTACTTACTTGTAAAATTTGTTTTTCGGTGCGTGGTTGAAAATTGAATGCGTATTTTTTTTCTTTCTTTCAAATGTTCATTTTCCCTTTTCGTAAGCGGGGAGGAAATACAAATGTTGAGTGAAGGATAATATTTTTCTAAATGTGTCTTTCAAAATCTGAGAGCGTCTTTATTCTGGGCGACAGATACATTTTGGCTTCACTCTGTTTTCTATTATTTTGAAGTAATAAAGTGATCCCCCACTAATTAATAATAATATAATCTATCTCTTCCCCCTTTAGCTTTGAGTCAAATAACAGGACAAATTGGGTTCTATAGTTTCGGCTGGCAACCAGTCTACCGACGAAAGCAATGGCAATATACTGCGGGATAATCTTCTGCCAACTCAGTAATGTCTCTTTTGAGACATGATTGCCCAAAGCGTGTATCACGTATGGCACTTAACTGACTGACATATACGCATTCTGCTACTATCGGAATTTCTGTGAGAAATTTAAATACTTACATTTTTCTTTGAACAATTAACTACATGCATTTTCTCTGTGAGCGTTTTATTTTTCTTCTTACAATTTTGTTATTCGGATCATAAAAAATTTACTTTAATGTACAAACGAAATATTTTATCCTTCCATATTTCAACATCAAACTTTTAAATTTCTGATATTCAAAATTATGGGGATTGTCGGCTATGTTCGGAAGTGGCTTTGTACTAGGCATGGTTGATGCTCCTACAACTTTTACAATAAATGAAATCTACTCAGATACGAATATCCACATCCACTAAAACTAATGCAGGAAAAGAAATATATATATATATATATATAGATAGATAGATAGATAGATAGATAGATAGATAGATAGATAGATGGATGGATTGATAGATAGATAGATAGATAGATAGAGCGAGAGAGAGAGAGAGAGAGAGAGCGAGATGTTTCTACATGCTGCCCCAAGATTTAGGGTTCAGACACTCATCTATATTTGTTGTCGCGCGGTCTTTCATGTCAATAGACCTCTCCACAACGCTAAGTTAGCCTCATGAAGTGTTTCTAAAAATTAATACTGCGCATCAGGAAGAGACAGCTGAAGTTCCTGGAACACGCAATGAGGAAGAAGGGCTTGAAGAACCTGATACTAACAGGCTAGATAGAGGGAAAAAGAGATAGGGGAAAGCAACGGATAACATATTTGAATGACCTAATCATGTGGATGACGGAACGAGGGTTACATGGTCTAACAGGAGAAGGTTTGCTCAGAGGGCGAAGAGACGGATTAATGTTCCCCAAGGGTATTTTTGTGTAAGCTGGGTTTCGAAGTTTTGATTACTTATCCCGAGCAGATCTCCATTACATCACAACTCATATGCATATTATGCCTTACATTAAACCTTGACCTTGTGTCATACTTTGCTCTATAGGGGGAGCTGTTAAATATCCAAACGCATCGCATGATTTCTATTAGCACGAACAACTACAAGGTAAATTAAATAATAAAGCAAGACCTTTAGCTTTTTCCTTTATCTTTTATTCACACAGATTAGAACATTTTTCTTGCATTAGAATTCAATTCTATTGTGACTTCACCCGTTTTATTCATCTCCCAGCATGTGTTCTTCTGCATGTTCGTCTTGTTAGATTTTGAACAATAATGAAAGGGAGTTTTTGCTGCAAAGTAAACATTAAGATTATTTATACGTAGGCTTGACAACGCTACGTGTCACAAGATATAGAAGATTTAGGAGGATCATGATCATTTGTGGTGGATAAGAAATTAAGAATTAAAATGAACTTTCTTCTTCACTTTTACAAAACTTCACAATGGCGCGTGAAATCCTGGTTTTTCCCAAATAGAAAAAGGATTGATCATGTTTTTAAAGAAAAAGTCGAAACCGGGTTTCGCAAGTAGATGTTCAATTGATTTTCTGACCAATGGAAGCGAATTAGTGCATAAATGTGAATGACTATATAGACTTTGATCTGATTAGCGCCAGTCAGTAAGTTGGGAGCAGTGAGACAAAATAATCAAAATGTAACGGGAGAAACTTCAACCACGACCCGGACATAGGTCGCGTCGCATATCGTCCTTCTTCTTTCTCGTGTGCCGATGCATTTTACTTCTTCTTTTCCATCCAAAGAAATTCCTATCAAACAAACACTTACACATACGTACGTACGCATAAACTCTTTCCAACAAATTGATACTACGAACATTTCTTGATACTCTTAACTTTCTCAATGAACATTAATTTCGATGAATTCTTGTTATTCATTTCTTTATATAAAATTCTATTTCAAGAAAAAAATGTATATATTTTATTCTTTCAGGCTAGTTCACACGTTCCAATCTACAACCAACGTTCTTCTGATCACCTTCTGATGTTGATAACGAAAATAATCTTCTGATAATTCTGGAATAAAACTTGTAAGCTGTAGGGAGTTCGGTTATGTAAGACACAAAGCCGAATCGAAGAAACATTAACCATCTTCACACTAATGCCGGGAAAGAGCAAGACACACAGAAGTAGAAAATAAGGAAAATGTTATTATTATTGTTAATAATAATAATAATAATAATAATAATAATAACAATTAGTAGGGCAACATGAAGAAAGAAAGAAAAAATATTCAATCATAAAAGAAGGCAGTAAATTCAAACAAGATTTACAGTTAGTAGATTCTGTAGAAAATCAGAACGGAAGCCAAGAGCCGACTATTGCGGCAAAGAATATGAAAATGAAAGCCAAAGATAAAGCTCTTGAACAGATGAAACAGCGCTGGCAAGACAAACCTCTGCATGGCCAATATCCAGTACGTGCCAATAAATCCAATGTTGACAAAGTTAATACTCATCGATGGTTACGTGCATCTGGATTAAAGTCCGAAACTGAAGGCTTTATTCTTGCAGCACAAGACCAAAGTCTTTTCACAAGAAACTTTCAGGCAAATATTATGCATAATAATATGGATCCAAAATGCAGGTTTTGTGATAAACACCAAGAAACAATAGACCACCTAATCTCAGGCTGTTCTGTGCTTGCCCCAAATGAATATAAAAATCGCCACGATAGAGTTGGGCAATATTTACATTGGGCAATGTGCAAACATTATGGAAAAGCTGTAAACAAACACTGGTATGAACATCACCCAGCACCGGTTACAGAAATAGAAGATGTAACCATTCTATGGGATTACACCATCTACACAGACAGAAAAATTGAAGCAAACAGGCCAGACATTATTGTTAAAAACCAGAAGGAGAAAACTTGTCTATTAATTGATATGGCTTGTACAGCGGATTGTAACATAGCAATCAAGGAATTTGAAAAACTGTCAAAATATAAAGACCTGGAAATTGAAATAGAAAAAATGTGGAAATTGAAAACAAGAGTTGTGCTAGTGATAGTAGGTGCACTTGGAATGATAAAAAATGGAACAAAACAACACATTGAAAGAATCCCTGGAAACCCCAGCTTAAGAGATATACAAAAAATTGTCTTATTAAGTACAGCCCACACACTAAGGAAAACTTTATCTATGTAATGCTGGAGATGATAGGGAAGATAGAAAAACATGAAATGGAGCCATAACAACACGCCACTACCTGCCTTAGGTCTCCCCGCAGACTTGGTAGGTAGTGAGACCAAAGCAGAAATCGAAATATGATGAAAAATGACATAATAATAATAATAATTGTCTATTCTTATTGAGATGCAGTCTCTGTAGATTGTAGAACTTAAAAATATCAAAATACAAGGATTTTCAAATGCAAATCTAAATAATGTGGCACAAGAAGATATCAGTAATTCCAGTTGTACGTTGAGCTCTCGGATTGATTGGAGAAGTTTCTGATAGACACGTTGAAGTTATTTCTGGTAGCATATGTCTTAAAGAAATACCCCAAAATTCTCCTAAGTACAGCTCACACATTATGAAGAGCTTTTTTATGTAAAATGTGTGCGATCTAATTTGTATGTATTTTTTGTTTTATCGTTACAGAAATGACCAGTAAAAAATGTCATGAAGACATTTCTGATGATTTCTTACACAAAAGGGAATGTGCAAACAACAGAAACCAGAGAAAATAATAATAATAATAATAATAATAATAATAATAATAATAATAATAATAATAATAATAATAATATCAAGAAACAATAGACCATCTAATCTCAGGCTGTTCTGTCCTTGCCCCAAATGAATATAAAAATCCGTACGATACATTGGGGCAAAATTTACACCGGACAATGTGCAAAGACAAGGGAAAATCTGTAAACAAACACTGGTATGAACATCACCCAGCATCGGTTACAGAAATAGAAGATGTCACCATTCTATGGGATTACACCATCTACACAGACAGAAAAATTGAAGTAAATATGCCAGACATTATTGTTAAAAACCAGAAAAAGAAATCTTGTCTATTAATTGATATGGTTTGTCCAGCGGATTGTAACATAGCAACCAAGGAATTTGAAAAACTGTCAAAATATAAAGAACTGGAAATTGAAATAGAAAAAATGTGGAAATTGAAAACAAGAGTTGTGCCAGTGATAGTAGGTGCACTTGGAATGATAAAAAATAGAACAAAACAACAGATTGAAAGAATCCCTGGAAACCCCAGCTTAAGAGATATACAAAAAATTGTCTTATTATGTACAGTTCACAAACTAAGGAAAAGTTTGTCTATATAACGCTAGGGAAGATAGAAAAAAACATGGAATAGGGCCATAACAACACACCACGACCTGCCTTAGGTCTTCCCGCAGACTTGGTTGGTAGTGCGACCATAGCAGAAATAGAAATATGATGAAAAATGACATAATAATAATAATAATAATAACCATCTATATATTATTACCGTAGTACCTACGTGTGTCACGCTTCCGCCAAGAATTATAGCACGTACATTTTCTTTTTCCTTTAGCTGCATTCAAATAAATTTCTATAGATTGTTGATAAAGCAAATGGTATTATTTAGTTTGTATTAATATGTTTAATAAAATATTATTATAATTAAAAGAAGTTAGAGAAAAGGACGAAAACGAATAAGAAGAAAGAGAAGAAGACGGAGACGAAAAAGCGGATAGACGAGTAGGAGAAGGAGGAAGAAAAGACTACGAAGAAGAGGGAAAAGAAAGAAAAGAAGAGGAAGAAGAAGAAGAAGAAGAAGAAGAAGGAGAAGAAGAAGAAGAAGAAGAAGAAAGGAAGTAGAAAGAGAAAACGAAGAAGAAGAATGTTCACCATGATATGAATATCTATCGTCTAAAGAATTTAAGAATTGTAAGATATCAGGATACGGAAATAGAATTTATATGAATATCATATTTACATGCAACCACTATTCAAACAATAATCGTATAAGTAATAGGATAACGAAATAATATTGATACACCTTCATAACTTAATATTATTTACTTAAGAATCATCCACTGAATTTTATTTGGAATTAGGAAAATAATATTACATGATTGTGATTTTCTTTCAGGTTCAGCTAGCAATAAAAACACTAATAAAAAGAAACAATGGACCATATAATCTTAGGATGTTCTGTACTTGCCCCAAATGAATATAAAAATCGTCATGATAGAGTGGGGCAATAATTACACTTGACAATGTAAAACCACTATAAAACTATTTAAACAAAATTTTTTACGAATATTCCCCAGCACATGTTACAGAAATAGAAGATGTCACAATTCTATGGGATAACACCATCTACACAGACAGAAAAATTGAAGCAAATAGGCCAGACATTATTGTTAAAAACCAGAAAGAGAAAACTTGTCTATTAATTGATGTGGCTTGTCCAGCGGATTGTAACATAGCAACCAAGGAATTTGAAAAACTGTCAAAATATAAAGACCTGAAAATTGAAATAAAAAAATGTGCAAATTGAAAACAAGAGTTGTGACAGTGATAGTAGGTGCACTTGGAATGATAAAAAAGGAAAAAAAGAACACATTGAAAAATCCCTGGAAACCCCAGCTGAAGAGATATACAAAAATTGTCTTGTTATGTACAGCCTACAAACTAAGGAGAACTTTGTCTATGTAATGCTAGGGATGTTAGGGGAGACAGAAAAAAAAAAGAAATGGAGCCATAACAACACACCACGACCTGCCATAGTTCTTCATATAGACTTGGTAGGTAGTGCGACCATAGCAGAAATCGATGAAAATACAAAAATTGTTTTATTATGTACAACCCACATACCAAGGAGAACTTTGTCGATGTAACGCTAGGGATGTTAAGATAGGGAAATACATGAAATGGAGCCATAACAACGCACCACGACCTGCCTTAGGGCTTCTTGAAGACTTAGTAGGTAGTGCGATCATAGCAGAAATAGAATTATAATGAAAAATGAAATAATAATAATAATAATAATAATAATAATAATAATAATAATAATAATAATTGAATGACTACTGTGTTATGAGATTGTGAAAGATCTCCTACAGGTTTCTGAATCCTGTTTGTTAATGACCGTTACTTAATGTGTCGCGCACCTCTGGGTAGAAAGTCGTTGGATCCGTGTGTCACTTGTGGAAATAATATGATAACTGAAAATGTAAACAAAAATTTTAACATAGCTCTTGTAGTATATAAACAAGGAGGCCGTTGTTGAGGACAGAACCTAACTGAAGTCAAAAGAATCCGCAGTAAGAACAAACTTATGCTTCAAGAATGAATCGCCAGATCCCCACAACCGGTAGAATTCTAATAATAGCTTTTTGGAATCTCTAGATCGATAACCATTCATATGAAACAAGAAAACATAAAATGGTTCCGTGAGGTATAGAAAGTCGTTATGACTGAATTCCACAAGAGTTACTCAAAACTCAGGAAAACTTCACTCAGTAAACCTATTGCAATTGGTGAGATAAAGCTGGACAAACTATAAGAAAGTTGTCATATATGAATAAAGTGTCACCGCTGACATTTGAGTTTGAACACGGATCGCCAGAGAACAGAGTCGATCTGATTTTGGTGTAATTAGAAGAATCGTGCTGCTGAGATCACGTGACGTTGCAAAAGTTATATATATATGGGCACATAATAAGTATTAAAGGTAGACAAAAAGGTCGGAAAAGATTCTTCCATACACGTATATGTCGTAAAGCGTATTTCTTTAATATTTACCACTTCACAAAAATAGTCATATTTACAAGATTACAAAACAAAAAAAAAAGAACAAAGCTATTAAAAAATTAATTGATGAAGTATTCATCGGAGTACAGGGAAAATGGAAGAACCAAAATCTATCAGGATTCAAATGTTAGTGCCACAAAATCAACAAAAATGGAGTATTTGCAACAACAATAAACAACATGAACGGCTATTACAATTACAACAACATTTTTTTTATAATTATTTTAAAAGAAAACTACGGAAGAAAAACAAAAGACTTATTCACTCTAGATGCTTTTGACAATTCCATAAGCAGATTTGTAGACAATCCAGACGAATAGATAACTTTACAAGTTTATTGTAGAAGATACAAAGGAATCTTCAAAACAGATTGTTTGCATTGGAATGATGAAAAGAAAGTTTTTTTTTTAATCATATCACCCCGAGCAAGGCGGTAACGCCACTGATGTGCAGGGGGCTACGTAGAGTGAAAAGATTGGAAAAGAGAAAGTCGGAAACCACATCCTAAACAGGAAACAAGGGATGAGCCTCTTCACCCGTTCAACAGACGTGGGTGGAGTGTGAACCGGGCGATAGTTTAGTCTATCTACTCCAATTGTTTAGTCTCTCTACTCCAATTGAGTTTAGTCTATCTACTCTAATTAGTTTAGTCTATATACTCCAATTAGTTTCGTTTATTGTTAAGAAAATTGTCCATTGCTGAACAGGCAATGTATGTAAATTTTATTAAAAAAAACAAAAACACGTGAGATAGATTTTAATGATGCGGTAGTAATACTAACGAAAACTTTTGGTGAGAGGAGTTCATTATTCAGTATATGTTGGCAATGTCTTAAATTAGTAAAGCGTGACCATGAAGGTTTTGTCACTTATGCAAGAGTCGTGAATCGAGAATGAATGAATTTGAAGTTAAATGAATTAAGTTCGGGTTTATTTAAATGCTTAACGTTAGAATAGGTTTTAACTACTAATAAGACCACAGAAATAACATCCAGGATACTTGCTAAATTAGAAATTGATCCCAAATTAACTCTCCAGAAAAGAGCGGGAGATTGTTACCGTATTGTAAATTTTAAATTTGCTACAAGGATTAAAGAATGAGACATTTCACAAGTACATAGAATCTGACCATCTAAGAAAAAAGCTATATCTGTCTTTCAACTCCTAACAGAACATTAAAAAAAAAACGATAACTGGCTTCTGCACGGACGAACTTAAGTCACTGGTGCCTCCTCAACAGGTGTTTACTCATGCAACCAGACTGGCAACTAGGTCCCACCCATTCACAGTCAGGTTAGCCAAATGCAAACGACAATTCTACTTCTGCAGCTTCTTCTCTTGCACTTCCCGCCTGTGGAACTCGCTCCCGTATTCTTGCTTTCCTGACGGCTACAACCTCCAGAAATTTGAATGCAAAGTCAATAGTCATCTACTAACCATTGGACTCTAGCTCTCTCCCCACCCCCGTATAACCTTCCCTTTCTCTCTACCTATGCATCTGTCATTGCATCTGCTTTCTCAGCTTTCTATTGCTCCTTTCTAACCAGTTTGTACTCCTCACTCTTTTCTAATTAATCTTTTTACAGTTATGTAGCCCCCTGCACATCAGTGGCATTTCCGCCTTGCTGGGGGTGAAATGATTAAAAAAACTAGTTTTATATCTACTACTTGGCACGGTTGTGGAGGTAGGCATTTCGAAAGTAGTTGTTATATTAAGAACAAAATATGCTACGAATGTGGGAGGGTAAGAGTACTTATAGCAAATGCAAACAAAAAAAAGAAGATAATTAAAACGCATATGAAGACAGGATGTAAAGTGAAGAAGCATACACAAAAAATTAACAAGACTTCGAAGTGAGAAATATTTCAAAAGAAAAATATATTTTTTTATAATCGTGTCGCCCCAAGCAAGGCATTTTACTGCCAGGGGGTTACATAGGAGGAATGTTTGGGAGTGAGAGGTTGCAGGGGGGTGGTGTCAGAAAGAGAGTAGGAGAGGGAAGAGATAACTGATGAGAGTGGGGTGGACCAGGAGGAATGTTATGAGGAGTGAGATGTTGCAGGAGGGTGTCAGAAAGAGAGTAGGAGAGGGAAGAGATTACTGATGAGAGTGGCGTGGACCAGGAGGAATGTTATGAGGAGTGAGAGGTTGCAGGGGGTGTCAGGAAGAGAGTAGGAGAGGGAAGAGATTACTGATGAGAGTGGCGTGGACCAGGAGGAATGTTATGAGGAGTGAGAGGTTGCAGGGGGTGTCAGAAAGAGAGTAGGAGAGAGAAAAGAGTACTGATGAGAGTGGGGTGGATGTAGAAAAGCATGAGAGAGAGGATGTAAGTTAGTGAGACATGAGATTACTATTGACTTTAATTTTAAATTCTTGGAGATTGTAACTCTCAGGAAAGGAAAATAATTAATGTAAAAATAAAACTAGACACAGGAACTGATATCGTCATCCTAACTGAACAGATGTAGAAAAAATGATTATACCCAGTTTATTAATTTCTAAAAAAGTTGCTCATAGAGTTTCAGAAAAGATATTGTTCTTTATGGGTTAATTAAACTGAAACATTTCTTTTGTTGGTAAAACTAAAAACAAAAACGGTGGTATTTGAATTAAGGAATACAGTAAATTTATTTGAAACAGATTGGATTGCATTATTTGACCTTTGCGACCTCCCAATTAACTGTTTCTGCAACAAAATAAATATTGCCACCTCCAGTGCTAATACGTCAACTGAAAAATTAAAGAATTAATTAAAAAATAGTTTTCCAGAAATCTTCTCAGAAGGTCTCGGCATATGCACAATGGCAAAAACTAAATTTGAATAAAGAGAATATAACACCGATCAGTCAGTTAAGTTCCATAGACATAACACGCTTAGGCGATCATGTCTTGAAAGGGACATGACTGACTGGGCAGAAGATTATCCCGCAGGAGGTTGCCATTGCTTTCTGTGGTAGACTGGTTGCCAGCAAAGGCTATAGAACCCAATCTCTTCTGTTATTTAACCGATAACTGGAGAGAAGAGATAGATTAGTAAGGATATAGATTCATTACTCGGCCTTACTTTTTTAGTACAAGATTGTTTATATTGATACTTACTAACAGTATTCCTGAATTGACTAACCAGTGTTCCAGTTTGTATATTTTTTCAATATAACTTACATTGTTTATCTCGATATCTGTTTTTGTTATTTATTATTTTGTGTGGTTTCTCAACAAAAATCCACAACACATATATAGCAGCGAATCCATACTACAAACTAATCATCTTCCATTATTGTCCATAAATGGAACAAAACTGTTTTTCCTCACACATACAGCGAATACATTATCCTAATGAATTTTAATTATTAAATGGAGTTTCTACCACCCAAAAATTTGAGTCATGCGGCCGTACTATTTAGACTAATAGCAAAATTCTAGGAACCACTTCAGGACAAAGTAATTGTGGCGATAAAGGCTGAAAATTAAATAGATAATGTATTTTACAAAACAGTAAGAGAAATGCCCATAACATTAGAGGAAATAATTAATCAGAAAAATACTTGCTTTTAATCGTTTCACCCCAAGCAAGGTGGTACCGCCATTGATGTGCAGGAGGCTACATAAAAGTAAAAGTTTAGGCAGGATGAGAGTGAAGAGAGAGACGACTAAGTTACAGAGGGTGTCAGAGAAAGGGAAAGAGAATGATGAGAACACAGGTGTGAAAACAGTTGCAAAGGTAGAGAGAAAAGAAAAGAACAAGATATACAGGATGATGTAGAACGAACTGGAGTCAAGTGGATAAGAGATGGGTATTGACATTGCATTTAAATTCCTGGAGGTTGTAGGTTCAGGAAAGCAAGTATACGGAAGAGAGTTTCACAGACGGGAAGTTTGAGAAAAGAAGCTAATGGAGTAGAATTATCGGCTGCATTTGGCTGATCTAATTGTAAATGGGTGGGACTTGTTGTCAATCTGGTTGCACGAGTTGATTTCATAATAAACAAGAAGAAGCAAAGAAGATTTAAAGAAAGAATAGAAAAGTGAATATTACTGGATATTATGCATTTTCGTTATGCACGCAGAAAGAATTGTGATACTATCATCGTTGCAAAAATGTATACGAAATGATTTCCACATGTGACATTCGGGAATATCTAGGATAAAATCTTTACTGAGGTGTTAAATAAATTGACAAAAAATGGATCAATATATATAAAACATTAGTATAATCATGCAGAGGCATCAAAGATAGCGCCTAAAAAATTTCAACTATGGCCGAAACCGATATTTCATGGTTCAGAATACATATAAACTTCGCAGAACCTACAAACGTAGCTTGCTATCCGGTGGTAGTCGATAGTTACACTAAATGACAAAAATATTAAAATATAGAAGACAAGCTACTGACGTGAAGATAAATTTTTACACGAGATTTGTGCAAGGTTCGGTGTATCTGACTATTGTTTCAGTTAACGGTTCAAAATTTACGGCTAATGAATTGAAAGTTTTCTGTAAATTAGCGATAGAACACATTACAGCGCCCCTTATCACCCAAGATCAAACTGACAAGACGAACGGTTTGTCGATGCGTTTAAAAAGGAACTAAAAATGTCGGATGGAGAAGAGTCAGATGAAGTGATCCAACAAAAATTTTTGAGTGTTTTCAGAATAACATCAAATCCGAACACCGTATCTGGAATGTCGACTGCAGAGTTGATATCCGCCAGAAAGATTAAGTCCATTTTTAATAAATTACTACTAGAACGTAAGGTGAGATAATGAAGTAATAACAATATAAATAAATAAAACCTGAAGATAATTTGTTTCTTAAAATGTGTCAAGGTGGAAAATAATTCTGGAAAAATGGCGTTATAAAAAATCAGATCGGAAAAATGACTTTCGTGGTACAGGGACAAAAATTTGAACATAAGAGATAACTTAAACAGTTAAAACGAAAATTCAATGGTTTAGAAAGTCTCCGAAAAGAGGTACTCATGGAAATATTGTACGACACATTTGACGTACGCAGGCTATCAGAAACTCATCGAATCTAGGTTTTACGTAACAGAAAAAAAATTAGAACTCAACTTTTAATTGTTGAACCCAACGTGAAGAAATAGAAACGCTAGAGGAAGTCAAAGAGAAGATGTAACATATAAATAAAGTGTCGCTGGTAATATTTGAACACGGATCGCCAAAGAACAAACATAGATGACTTCGTTTTGACTTAATTAGAGGAATCGTGCTGTTGGGCTCACCCGACGTTGTAAAAATAAAATATATATATTTTTTGCGGGGTTCTCCGTTTTCATAAAGAAGGGCTCGTCCAACGTATAGTTATACTACTACTAGAGAAGCAAGACGGGAGAATTCCGCATTTTCTGGCGTGAATTCCTTTGACACTGACAGCTCTTTGCTTTTGAACGGAGAGCATTAACCCAGTTCTGGTTCCACCGACGAGTAAAGTCACGACTAGGCAAAATTACACAGATATTTCTGGTTGGGCTATATAGCCCGGAGGTCCCACGTTAAAAAGGCCTTATACCACATTTTTTCTATAGTGGGAGAGTAAATAAATACAGAATTCCGCGTTTTCTCGCGGTAATTCCTTTGACACTGTCAATCTCTCTGCCTACGGGAGAAGTGTATTAACCTTGTCGTGGGTCCGTCAAAGGGTAGAATCACGACTGGACAAAATACTGCTATAGAAACGAGATGGGAAAATTCCGCTTTTTCTCGCGTGCATTCCTTTGACACTGACAGCTCTCTGCCTTTGAGCGGAGAGCCTTAACCCAGACCTGGTTCCGCCGACGAGTAAAATCACGACTAGGAAAAGTTAGATATTTTTTGCTTGGCTATAGGTCTCGGAGGACCTACGTTAAAAAGGCATTGTGCCACATTTTGCTCTAGTGGTGGGAGATAAATAAATACAGAATACCGCATTTTCACAGAGAGTTAACCGGAGAATACGAGAGTCTAGAAAGAGATTAGCAGTCAGTACAAAGTAATTCATAGTAGCACTGTGCTCAACTCATCGAGAAGATTATTACGCAATACCAGATTCCGACGCGAACATACTCAATATACTACGGCTTCACTTCCAGAGACTTCTACATATACTTTTTACTAACCCGCATTCCTGGACTACTAATCTTCATTCAAGTCTCTATACTTACGTTGATACACTTATTTACTGTCCTTGATCATTTATTTGTGCGGAATCCATTCCCGGGATCCATATATATATATATATATATATATATATTAGTACACAATAAACATTCGAGGCAGAAAAGAAAATGTTATGATAATATGCTTGAAGGCGTTATTTCTAGTATACGTGATTTGCAAAAAAAACATTGACAAAAATAAACTAATCATTGTAAGAAGGAACATCATGGGAAATAATCTATTGACAGAGACTGAAATTAAAGAAGTAAAAATAGTTTCAACAACAATAAAAGAATCAAGAGAACATGAAAGGGAACCGGAAACGGAAAAAATAGTAATATTAGACAAGCCACAGGTCATAATAAAGAAACAGCGAAAAACACCAGTCAATGCTTAGATAATGTCAATAGTTTAGAAGTGTTGGAAAATGTGATATTAGTCGGTCACAAAACGGCATTAAACGAGTCCAAAACACATTGAACAAAATTCTTCTTCTTCTTCTTCTTCTTCTTCTTCTTCTTCTTCTTCTACTATGTGCCTTGTCCCTTCACGGCTCCCTATCCCTGGCAGCTGGTAGCACGCTTTCTCCTGTTACACTATGCAACCCTCGTTCCATCATCCACCCGATTAGGTCCTTCAAATATATGTTATCCGCTGCTTTCTCCTGTCTCTTTTCCCCTCTATTTGGCCTGTTAGTATCAAGTTATTCAAGCCGTCCTTCCTCGTTGCATGTCCCAGGTACTACAGCTGTCTCTTCCTGATGCTCAGTATTAATTTTATTTTTCGTTTTCATCATTTCCAAAACCTCATCATTGCTCACATGCTCAACCCATTATATCGGCAGGATCCTTCTGTAGAACCACATTTCATTTACTTTAAGTTTTTCCTTCATCTTTGATGATATTGTCCAGCATTCACTACCATACTGAAGAACTGACATCACATAGCAATCCAGTACTCTCATCCTTGTTTCTAGCGAAAAGTCCTGTTTCTTAAAATTTTACTTAACTTCTGGAATGCTTCCTTGCCATGCAAATTCGCCTTCGGATCTATGTGTCGCAATTTCCGTCTGTCTTGTTTTCTGTAAACTATACCAGGGAAACTGGTATCGTTTACAGAAAACGAGAATAGTATACAGGAAGCCAAGGAAGAAATTATGAGACACGAAATATTGAAATATATGAACGAGAACAGCTCCCACAATTACAACCAACAAAGCATAAACTCATCACTATTACGCTCCATAATACAAGACTCAATTTAATACTGGATAAAGAAAATATCTCAAAGATTCTATATATACATCAGCAATGCCAGCAAATAAAATGTTCAACATCAAAGTAAAAAGATACTCACAGACATGAAGATCTACCTAAGAAAAGGGGACGTGAAAAAGAAATTAAAGAATTTTAAAGTGAATTATCAGCTCTCGATGAAATAGAAAGAAGAAATTATGTAGGAAACAGAAAAGGCAGAAGAGTCGAAAGAAAATAAACTCTTTTAGGAATGAAAATGAAGTCCTACGACTCAAAGAAAAAAAAATAAAGCAACCAATAAAACTGAAGGCTCAAATAATCAGACGCTATGAAAAAAAAAATGTAGATTCTACAGATAGAACAAAATCTTTCAATGCAAATATTTTTATAGAGAAATAATTGAACAATAAACTGAAGTGACAGTTATACAGTTCAGGCAAAAAAAAAAAGTGGTGTTGGGCTAAAAAACATAAAACAACAGATTGAATCGCACAAAAATAGAACAGATGAAAAGTAAACCAGAACAATGATGGGTTGGAATAAAAAATGAGGATGCTGCATGTGCACAAAAATAAATAAATAAATAAGTAAAAAGCAAAAACACACTACGAGAAACCTCAAGGAAGAGATAAAATTCCATACATTTGTTTTGTATCTAAAGACAGCACACAAAAATTAAAAACTAGGCATACATTTCAAGAAATGTTTAATGATCCCACTAACATTCCGACATGGATATCAAAAGAAATGACCTTTGTTTTAGTCACAGATAGCGATACAAATGTCCCGAAAACTACAGAGCAATAACATGTTTTTCCACAACTTACAAACTGTTGACATCTACTTTGAAAAAACAGATATATTTCTTCTATAAAAGAAATGACATACTCGCGCTTGAATGCGATATGTACACAGAAAAAACGCATAACCAGAAACCTCAAGGCACAGATAAAATTCCTTACTTTTTTCTCTGTATCTAAATACAGCACACAAAAAATAAAAACTAGGTAAAAATTTCAAGAAATGTTTAATGATCCCACTAACATTCCGACATGGATATCAAAAGAAATGACCTTTGTTCTAGTCACAGATAGCGATACAAATGTCCCGAAAACTACAGAGCAATAACAATTTTTCCGCAACTTACAAAGTGTTGACATCTAATTTGAAAAAACACATATATTACTTCTATAAAAGAAATGATATACTCGCGTTTGATTGTTATATGTACACAGAAAAAACACACAACCAGAAACCTCAAGGCACGGATAAAATTTCTTACTTTTTGCTCTGTATCTAAATACACCACACAAAAAATAAAAACACTTGGCAAACGTTTCAAGAAATGTTTATTGATCCCACTAACGTTCCGACATGGACATCAAAAGAAATTACCTTGGTTCTAGCCACAGATAGCGATACAAATGTCCCGAAAACTACAGAGCAATAACAATTTTTCCACAACTTACAAAGTGTTGACATCTACTTTAAAAAACAGATATATTTCTTCTATAAAAGAAATGACATAATCGCGCTTGAATGCTATATGTACACAAAAGAAACGCATAACCATAAACCTCAAGACACAGATAAAATTCCTTACTTTTTGCTCTGTATCTAAACACAGCACACAAAAAAATAAAAAAACTAGGCAAACATTTCAAGAAATGTTTAATGATCCCAATAACATTCCGACATGGATATCAAAAGAAATGCCCTTTGTTCTAGCCACAGATAGTGATACAAATGTCCCGAAAACTTCAGAGCAGTAACATGTTTTTCTACAACTTTCAAACTGTTAACATCTACTTTGAAAAAACAGATATATTTCTTTTATAAAAGCAATGACACACTAGCGCTTGAACAAAAATGGCGGAAACGCGGCTCTTAAGAATGTAAAGACCAATTATTTATTAGTTGGCTGATCTTGGAAAACTGCTTCAATGCAAAGAAAAATCATAGCACTACCTGGATAGATTATCGTAAAGCACTTGATAATTTAACAAATCCTAGATCTTAATGTCTTTAAAAATATAGAAACAATCACATCATCAATTTGATCAAACAATATATTTCGATATGAAAAACGACATTAAGCTTTAATCATATAAATGGAATCTATAACTTTGATGACATGATAATTAACAATGGAATATTTCAAAGTAACTCTTCGTCTTTCTTACTATTTTGTACATCACTGATAGCATTAACCAGTCAACATAACAGGACGGAATGTGATTATAACATAACTCAAAATAGAAATATCATGTATTTTACATTGATTATTGAAGTTGTGAGCTGGAAGGTTTTCATCTAACTGTAAAATCTTTCAGTGATAATATTGGACTGAAATTCACATGGAAAAATGTGTTCAGGCCAGAATTTTACGATGATCACTACAAAAACAATCTTAGACCCTCGGTTAACAATCAAAGATTTAGAAAAAGAAGAAGCGTGTAAGTAACTAGGTGTTCAAGAATTCACCACAAGAACAAGAGAAAATCGTATAAAGTACGCTATAGATGGGTACGTCTGATATTAAGAACTGAATTGAATCCTAAGAAGAGAATTATGGCCATTAATAGTCTTGCTACTCCAGTAGTTCAAGATAATTTTAAAATCTTGAACTAGATTCTAAATGACAACAGACGAATGGATTCTAAAAGTAAAAAGCTTCTTTCTAAGCAGAAAATGCATCATCCAAAATCTGATGCAGACCGACTATACTTCCCACGTATAGAAGTGGAAAAGATTTTAGCCAGTTGCCATTGTCATACAAGATAACAACTACTGCCTTAATAACATACATGGATACAACAAAGATCCGAATAATACAATTAGTCAAACAACATGAAAGCAGAACAAAATCAATAGCAATAGAAAAGGACAGTAAATACAAACGAGATTTACATTTAGTAAATTCTACAGAGAACGAAAACAGAATCCAAGAACTAACTGTTGCCGATAAAGATATATAAAAAAAGCCATGGATAAATCACTTGAACAGATTAAACAACGCTGGCAAGACAAATGTTTGCATGGCCAATATCTAGAACGTGCTAATAAACCCGATGTTGTTAAAATTAATACTCATTAATACTCATTAATACTCAGACTTAAGGCTTTATTCTTGCAGCGCAAGACCAGGCAATTACAAAATGTAAAAATGCAGGTTCTGTGACACATACTAGTACGCCATAAATTATCTAATCTCAGAATGTTAAAATTTTCTCGAGGAAAATACTTATGAAATTTGGGTTTAAATCTTTTGAAAAATATCTGGAAGATTGCGAGCCGAAACGCACTAAAATGGCTGTAAAAATAGCTAAAAACTCACACCAATAAGTAGCGAAAAGTTGTGAAAATGTTCATAATGTATAGCTTCAAAACGCCAACTCCACGATTTCTTCTGTTTTTCTTTTCGTGATCACGGAATATCTGCGTTTCAGGAGTATGTTATTTTGTTTAAAGTACCATTTATTGTGGGTTCAGTATGTTCGGCCGGAGGGCGTAAGTTGCATTCTGCATGGTAGAGCGACCGCAACCTGCATTCTGCATGGGGCCACGATGTTGCTAAGTCACGGCACTGACCTCTTTGTATCCGTGTTATTTTTACTCAAAAAATCTCTATAGAACCATTCTTTTTATCTGTAAAGTTGTTCAGCATACCCTGCCTAATGGTTGTATGGAGATATTACTGCTAACGGTAAATGATAAAATATTTAGAATTCCTTAGATATAATTAAGCAAACTGTCGGTTATTGAATGTCAATTGACTTAGCGTTGAAGCCAGACCAGTCTCAAATCTCACGATTGTCCGCAGTTTACTGCCGCCAGGTTAAAATGAATAGCAATGAACCATAGATGTTTATCGCAAAACACAGGTCACTCAGTTCGTAAGAGTTTCTTCGGTTCTCGATGATGCCTTCCTTCAATGCTGCCAATTCTCAAGATATTTCGCATAAAAAAAAACTGACATAAAATGTGATGTCCATTTTTACATTAATGAAGGTAATGAATAATACGTCATGTTAAGCAGTTAATGGCTGATATTCTCACATGGCGAGTAAGTAATAACCGCAGTTAGATTTGAAAGAAAAGTTTATTCCGCATTTATAACCCCATTATGGACGTTATTATATCTTTGATATAATAACGCCGTATTTCACGGACGGAATGGAATTGCTGAAAGAACACAGAATGATAAACATACTTAGTTTTCATAGAGATTTTATACCATAAAGTATACACAATATGCATATTCACAAATATCCCACGAATGGAGTAATATTTCGCATATTTATACATAGTAAAGTAGAGGTGCAGTAAGAAACAATAACCAGGTGTTTTACATATAATATGGAGACATCTCGGTGTCTGGATAAGCCATGTTTAAAATTCCAGATTCAAAGAAGCCGGATTCATCTAACATGTCGCAGACGAGGAGATATTGAACGAAAGGAAAAGGCTTAAATTAGGGTTCTTACAGATTTAGAAATGCAAGACGGATTTGTTTTTTTATATATAGGAAGGATATATTCGAAGAAGATAAAAGCACCATAGACTTATAAACTATAGCATTTACTACAGAAAGCAACTTCAATTTCAATCGGGGTCCCTTAGTTCAAGTTAAAAAGGCACCTGAATAAACTGGACATTCGCCATCATAGTATGTGAGTGAGTTTTCAAATAGTCTCTCACGTGACCAAATAAAGTTATTTTTTTAAAAAGGGAGATAATCGCTTTCTGAACTCTTACACGATCCAGTGGTGAAGTGATGCTAAAATTACTGAAGAAGACAACCATCCAGACGTGCCATATCTGTGCAAAAACAAAAATTAAATAAAAGAGTCTCAATGCCAATATCTGAAAATGGATCAAGCAGATGTTTAGATCTCGAGTCACAGTAATCTTGTATTGTATGTATCTATCTCTTTTATATAATTCATTCAGTACTCACTTAAGTAGGTACCTCCACAAAATCGCTGAAAAAACAGCATAGTATAAAGGAAAAATGCCCCAAACTAAATAAAAACAAAGTTTTATCGGCAAAATGTTTATATTATCATTAAGAGGATAGATCAAAGAATTTTTTAATTATTTTTTAAAATTTTAGTTATTTCTAACACGTTCGAAATTTTTGTAGAAAGATTTTTTCTTACGTCAATGCGAGACTTAAATTGACGCAACGTTTATTAAGTAAAAAAAAAACGTAATATTGCACATTTTTCATTTTAAAATCCGGTATTGAAAATTTAGTAGAGGTACCTACATTTAAGTTACATGTGATATATTTTGTTGTGGCGACGTGTACACGAATCTCCGTCTCCAATATGTTGGAGCGATGTACGTGTACGAATCTTCGTCGCCAAATTGTTGTGGATTCCGGTGAGGAACCGCACAAAATAATGAACAGCAAAAACAGATATGGAGATAGAAAAATAGGTTATATTGAACGTAATATAAAAACTTAAACGCAGGTTAGTAAATTCAGGAAGATTAGTAAGAAATAAATATATACAAGTCTTGAAGAGAAGTCGTTATAAATAGTATATCCGTGTATATTATTCAAGCTGAGTGGAGCTCAGAGATAATCTGACTTCTGACGAGGTAGTCTCTGGATAGCTTCGGTATCTCTCGGTAACTTACGTATCAGTTCCGCTACTCACCGATAACTTTCACGGATCTCTACGATTACCATCAATTTTCAATTCCTGTTCTCTCTATGGCAGGATTATATGTATACTCAGTCGAGTCCATTTTGTACACAAAGAGGGGAGATCTTACAACACATTTCATCCCGCAATTTGGAAAAGGGAATGATGTCATACAAAAACTAAACAAAGTATTAACAAGCAAAAAAAGGTTAGGTAATATCAATTCGAATTCCAGTTGAATTCCTTGCATTCACTTACGCACAAATACCCTTGGGAAAGTATTAATCCGCCTCTTCCCACCAGTTATGGATTAAATAATAGGACAGCTTGAGTTCTATAGCCTTGGTCGGGAGCCAGTCTACCGCAAAAAGCAATGGCAACCTACTGCGGGATAATCTTCTTCCCAGTCAGTCATGTCTCTTTCGAGACATGATCGCCCAACCGTGTATAACGTATGGCACTTAACTGAATATCAGTCCTTCTAGTCGGCAGTGAATGCTGAACAATTTCACCACAAATAGAAAACTTGAAGAAAAAGAAACGTGGGTCTACAGTAGGACGCTGAGAATAACATTGAACAAACATGTGAGCAATGACAAAGTACTTATCCACCTGATGCAACTCTTTATGTTATCTATATCTATATCTATCTATTCAAAGATATTTGTGTCTGTCTGAGTGAGCTCTTTGTTTTCTCTGTTTGTTCATTTGTGATCAGTCTCCCCACTCCTTCTTTTACGAACAAACATATATATATATATGTACACGTAACGGCTTTTATTATGATAGGGAGAATATAATATAAATTATTCTTTATTCGATAACATAATTAATGCAAAAAATAAAATAATATATTTAGCCACTTAAAGAGCAAACATGTGGAAAGATTTTTCGCAACTGGTAGTAAAGTTTAATAACTGCTAGTAAAGGGAACTGATCCGGCGCTGTCTCCCTATTGCGTCTCTCCATGTGCGTGACAGGAGGAAAATATACTCTATCTGCCATAATTATTAGGTCACCCCAGTTTTTTTAAAGAAATGATGTATTTTATACTGTTTTTATTATTTATTGCCAAATGAAAATAGAATGATTCTCTTGGTATTATTATTTGCAAAATTTTACAAGACAAAGAAGCAAATATGAACTCGTCCGAATCAGACATATATATAGAGGTAGAATCGCCGACTGACACCACTTCGGTCGGATTTCAATCCTGGGTTAAAAGCACTCGGAGTTTAACCGTACTGATGAGATGTGATACAGCGAAACAGATCTGCCTTCGGATGACTATATATATATATATATATATATATATATATATATATATATATGGCTATATATATATGTTTCGTCATTATTATTATTATTATTATTATTATTATTATTATTCAATCTTTCCCATTATCTCCTTTGTAATATCACCGGACGCAATAGGTTTCAACAATGTGTAGCGATATGCATTCTTTGCATTTTCTCATGCTTCCTGTCTGTCTTTATAGAATACCAGTCAA
The DNA here is from genome assembly GCA_037127315.1 of Ascarosepion bandense. Taxonomy (NCBI): domain Eukaryota; kingdom Metazoa; phylum Mollusca; class Cephalopoda; order Sepiida; family Sepiidae; genus Ascarosepion; species Ascarosepion bandense. Next base: position 1,034,243 of record JBBBDQ010002136.1, on the reverse strand, counting down.
AACTGGTCCTTCTCTAACTGACAAGCTTATTGATATGAGTCATGGTCCTTCCCTAACCCCAACACCAATTCTGCTTTTTTTTAAACTTCTTCTACTTTAACCGACATTCTTGTACTACGAAAGCCTTTTCCTTTGGCTACTACTCTTGAAGAGAGCGTCATTAAAGACTACAAATAAACTGCAAGAAAGCTGAATGCATGGTCATCAGCAAAAAGAGCATCACAAAATGCCAAATACAGGTGGGGGATAGCAAAATCAAGCAGGTGCAAAATTTAAATACCTGGGAAGTGATCTAACAGAAGACTGAAAGCGCTATACAGAAATCTGAAAGTGAACTGGCATGGAGAAAGACACATTCCAGAATTTGAGCAGAGTAATAAGAGACAGGAAAATTTTACTAGAAACAAAGAAAAGAGTACTGCATTGCTATGTGATGTCAGTTCTTCAATATGGCAGGGGATGCTGGACAATCTCATCGAAGATAGAGGAAAACTCTGAAGCAACTGAAATTTGGTTCTACAGAAGGATGATTAGGATATCATAGATCGACCACGTGAGCAATGATGAGGTTTTAGAAAAGATGAAAATGAAATGGAAATTAATAGTGAACATCAGGAAGAGACAGCTAATGTTCTTGGGACGTGCAATGAGGCAGGACGGCATGGAGAATCTGATACTCACAGGCCAGATAGACAGAAAGAGAGACAGAGGAAAACAGCGTGTAAGATACTTGGCGGGCCTGAGCAGGTAGATGGCAGAGCGGGTGCTGCGTAGTGTAACAGGAGAAAGCATGCTAAGAACCAGTAGGGATAAGGAGAATGGAAGGCCATGATCGCCTACGTCCTGAAAGGACAAACCAAACAGAAGAAGAAGAAGAATACTGTTCTTAAGGTGCCATTGTGAAATATGACGTCGTATACTCGGTGTGTTCTTTCTTTGAACAACAAAAGCAGATTCTTAAGCGCCTCATGTAACCGACTGACAATACGTCAGACACTTTCAGAAGCCATACAACAAAAAATACGTTGTCTGCGAATACAAGATAATATGATTTCTAAAAGACACCATTTTTCTTTTCATTACGTCTGTGGAACATCAGTGATTTAACACTCATTACTGTCTCAACAAAAATATATAATATACTTTTATATTTAAGATGGACTTATTTCAAACCAAAAATATTTTACTATTAGACTTTGCTGAATCCCATAAAAGTTTATAAAATCCTTAATTTTAAGTTCATCATACGAAATAATGGCTTTTATTTGAGATCCTGAGAAAACTCCCTACCTTATAATATAGATCGCTATCTATCTATCTATCTATCTATCTATCTATCTATCTATCTATCTATCCATCTATCTATCTATCTATCTATTATGGGACCTACCCTTTTGGAACTATTATTATGAATAATGGGAAAATATGCCTCTCGCTGTGGAGTTGGTTTGGGTTGAGTCACCCCAGTTTAATATTTGGCAATCAGACTGACGTGTAACACTCTTTGTATTTGTTCTTTCGTTAAATATATATGTTTCACTAATATCCGAGTTCGAGTTTTCTTCCGGACCTATTCTGGGTCTACAACACTATCTATTTATGAATTGAATATATGGATCGAAATCGGACAAGATGAATAGAATAAGTAAAGAACAGGTAAAAAAAAAACCCTCTATTATCTAACACGTTTCATTTTAACAAACGCTTTCAGAGACTTTTTATATACCAATGATTTAACACTCTTTTTAAAGTATTAAACATCTTTTAAAATCCACAGAGACAGTATGTTGATGAAGGTTTGATATCATTGGTCAGATACGTGGCACGTATAATAAAGCAATGAATGAATATTTTAAATGTAGATGAAAACCTTATGTTTGTTTAAGTGTATGTGTGTGTGCCACATGTGATAAAAAATGCTAGATGTTTATTACGAATGAAAGTACACGTACGCGAAAATAATGTATGTCAAGGGTATTTAAACTCTAGACGAACTGAATGTGTCTATATGTAAGTAAGTTATTATGTGGGTTATTGACAATATTCCCGTTCAAAATTGTAGTGAAATAATGTATACACGTGTCAATCAATTGAACGGTTTTCTTTTTAAATGAAAATGAGAGAACCATGTATGTATGTATGTGTATGAGATAATTATGCATGAATGTGTACGTTTATGTGACTGGAACATAAACAATATTTTTTCGTTTAGAATTTTTGCAAAATAATGTTTAGACCTGTCCTTCAAAAAATTGAGCCATTCTTAGGCACCATTAGCACTACACATATCAGACATACTCGATAAAATTAGAAGCATTAATATGACGAATATATCTATGGTAAGTTTGGATATTAAATCACTCTCCATTAACCCTAACCGTGAAAAATGTCTAAATATTCTTAGAAACATGTCAAAAATTCCAAAAAATCATAAAAATATGCACATTGATCATTAACTATTATTATTATTTTTCCTTTAACAAAATATTTTATGAACAAAAATTAGGCTTACTTATGGCGTCTCCTATTAGAAATGTTCTCGCTTGCCTTTTTCAGATATTCTTAGTTTTAATGTATTTTATCTTATTTTATTTAAAATTTTAAAATTTAAATTTTCCCTACATTTTTTATGTAAATGTAATATTTGAATAGTCAAATTTTTAAGACTCATGATTTACGCCACTTTGATTTCTTCTCCCTGCATTTTTTTATTTTTTATTTTAATTTTTATTTTAAATTAAAATTTTTTATCTACATGTTGCCGTATCATATTTAAATTTTCATACTGCTATTAAAAATGCAATAATTTAACTTTATAAGATTTAATTCCCATGAACATCGAGTGAAATTAAATTAAAATCTATTAAACTCTCAATTTGAATATGCACCTGATGATAGCATAAAGCACGAAACTCCGGGTTGTGCCATAGATTCAACATAAAATATATATCTATTAATATATATATATATATATATATATATATAGTCATCCGCAGACAGATCAGTTTCGCTGTATCACAGCACATTACGGTTTGATATCCAATTGCTTTTTACGCAGGATTGAAGCCCAAGCGAATTGGACTCAGTCGGCGATTCTACCGCTGAGTTATAGGCGCTCGGTAGAAGGTGCAGACTTTTAACTTGTGATATATCATGTATACACACGTCAATAGCTGAGAGGGTTATAATTCATTACTGAATGAACAATGCGTTCATATATATATATATATATATATATATATATATATATATATATATATATAAAGTATAGGGTAGGTATGGATGGAATAAAATTCCGTATCCAAAGAAACACTGTCCTTAAAGATTGTTCAATATAGAGTAGATCGAATATTTATATAGAATTTATAACATAAATACGTTGTAATATCGCAACAAAATTAGTTATTCTGTTTCGACACTACCTGTGTCTTATCAAATGATGGAGTTTATTTAAAGTTGAACAGTTTTAAAACGTTCAAAAATAGCCAATCTCCGTTAATCAGGGAGGCATTTTTAAGTAGACAGTGCGGACCAATCAAAATAAAGTAATTTCTAATTTGAAAAAAATATGAAAACCAACTCTAGCAAGTAGAACCTGAGAACAGACTCTACTTGTTGAAGAATTTGTTATTATGTTTTTACCTGCTTCTTTTACATTATCCATTCAACAATAACTTGAGGCTATTATTTTAAAATATTTTACTGAGTGGATTACTTATAGGAAAATAGTTATTAATACAGTTTTGAAAATTTTGTCATTGCTAATAGGATATCTGAATTTGATAGTAGTGCCCTTATAACCGCTGATCTTAAGGGCAGAATTATGAAATGCCCTATGCTGATCAAAATTACTTTGCTCGACGAGTAGGTCTTCTTCTATGTGTCTTGTCCTTTCAAGACGTAGGCAATCATGGCCTTCCACGTCTCACTATCCTAACTCGCTTTCTCCTGTAACATCTCGCAGCCCCCGTTCTGTCAACCCTTCAGGCCCTTCAAATATGTTATCCGCTGTTTATCTCTGTCTCTTTTCCCTTCTATCTAGCCTGGTAGTATCAGATTCTTTAAGCCCTCCCTCCTCATTGCATGTTCCAGCAACTTCAGTTGTCTCTTCCTGATGCTCAGTATTAATTTCCTTCAGTAGAACCACAGTTCATCTGCTTTAAGTTTTCCCTCCATCTTTGTCGATATTGTCCATCATTCACTGCCATATTGAAGAACTGACATCACACAGCAATCAAGTATTCTCTTCTTTATTTCTAGTGAAAGTTTCCTGTTTTTTAATACTTTACTCAGCTTCAGGAAAGGTTCCTTTACCATGTCAATTCGCCTTTAGATCTCTGTGTCTCACTTTCCGTCTTCAGTTAGAACACTTTCCAGATATTTACATTTTTGTACCTGCTTAATTTTAACATCCCCAACCTGTATTTGTCATTTCTGGTCTGCTCTTTTTAACTGACGGTGTGTGGTTAGAATTAGCATTTATATAAATTGTGTTTGAGTTAATCTTCATATAAAGGGCTGTGGGCCAAAGTGACTTCTAAAAAGTATACCTGTTTAGAGTTTGTGGTTATTTTTACTTAAAGTCTTAAACTTTTAAATCCTTTATGTATCATTTTTCAAATACGATCTTTAGCAATCAGTAAACCATAATCTCCATATAGACCTATTCTATTCGTATCGACACAATCATAAGCAGTTGAAGTATAGAGAATAAATAATCCCACTAGATCCGAGGCTTCAGCAGAATCCAAAGAACCCACTGTAATATTAGTGGTCTTTTAGTCAGTTGTTCTTCGTTGTAGATCAAAACACAACTTCTGAATTTTAAAATAATATCAATTTTATTGGTCAAAATTTAAAGTATTCCTGTGCAAAGTAAAAATGTCTTTGGAAATGGGTGGATAAAAGTCCATTACGTTAAATTATATAAAGGTGCAATTATATTTATTCTGAATATCTTTAAACCACGGTATTAATCCATTGCAGGAGTCCAAGAGTACTTTTAATAGATTAGTTAGGCTTTTCTAAAATGATTTTGCTGATTTTACAGAATTCCAATCTAGGATAATTTAGACATGTAGATAGCTTGCCTCTAAAGTCTTTAATAAAACTGAAGCTTCCTTAGTTTGTAGTTTACTGAGCCGGTCAATTATACATCATTTTCGCTAATGGAATTGCCAGCATAGTTAATATAATCTATCAGACCAAAATTGGTAGTGTCAATTTTTTCATAGCACGTGAGGTAAATTTTCGTTGTAAGTCCCGACGCTTTTCCCCTTCAAATTTATCCAAAATAGCATTATCTCTGTTAAAATGTATATGCTGAAATCAAATCAACTGTTAGTTCTTGAAGAAACATACCTTTTTTTATTTAAATGTCCATAAAAAACGAACTATATCTTGCATTTTTTCGCAAAAAAATGGACCTGTTTAATTTTCTCTGTATAACTCCACTCTGTTAATTATTTAAATGTTTTATGTTCACTGTATATTAAATGTTCATCCTTTGATAACGGGTTATGTAAGCCGAAAGCTCAGAGCTGATAAAAAAATCAACAATTACTGCGATTTCTTGTCGTCTTTTCATGATAACACTATCAAGCTAATTAGATCATACGAAAGGATCTTACACAAAATAAATAGACAGAACTTGTCTATATTATTCAATGAAACCTGTATTAATATATATATATATATATATATATATATATATATATATATATATATATATTTGTGTATATTCTTGTCTATTTGTCTATATGTGGATGTCTATAGATTTGTATATGTGAACTTTCACAAATTTTCCTCATTTAATATCTGAATAACTTTATAATAATCTACACCTACTGCTTTGTTAAAATTAGAATTTAAATTTCTTAATAAAAATATAATAAAGTAAAGTGAAGCTTATAGTTGTTTAATATTGCTGATCTCCAGTTTAATCAACTATTAATGTTAATGACCAAATAAATTTTTTATAAACTCTGTTCTCAAAAGAAATCGGAGTCTAAACGTACTAATGAGCTGTGATACAGCGAAACAGATCTGTCTTCGGATGACTACATATATATATATATAATTTATAAAAGATTTTATATTATTACAATGGCTAATACATATTTCACCGCGTCTTGATCTTATTATTGCGGCTCATCAAACCCAAATGATACAACAGTTGGTCCTCAAAATAACTCCTCCAAAAAATTATTTATTTTATTTTATTATACATAAACGCTCACATCTCCATATTGGAATAGAATTTTGTAACGTTTATTTACAAAAATTTCTCGCTTTGAAAAGATCCCCAAAGAAAGAGAAAAACAAACATAAAGAAAAGATAGACGATTGATTAATGTAAAGAAGAGAAAAAAAAGATCACTCAATATGTCCTAGGCCTGACAAATAGTTGGCTTCACTAATAAAAAGCCCATATTATTTTTATGACGTACTAACCTTCAAATTGCAGGTGACAAAAGTTAGTTTAATAATTTACAAGTTACAGTTATATAAATGAAGCTGCTGTTGCAAATTTTCAAAGCAATAAAAATATCTGAATTTCGTGTGTTAATAAAGCATTTTTTTTATCGGAAAAATACTGTTAGAGCAATCTTGATAAGTGTTTTTAAGACTCTGCTCCGGCGGAAACAATGGTTAAGAGGTGTTATGCCAAATTTATACTTGGTGGAACAGACTCAAATTTAGCGGAAAGCGCATGTCGCCCAAAGACGGCAATTGTTCTGAAAAACACCAAAAAATCCTAAAACTCTTTTGGCCGATCGTAAATTGAAGTTGCATGAGATGGCAGAGGAGTTGAACATCTCAAAAAGTAGTGTATTCACCATTTTACATGAAAATTTCTCAATGAGAAAGCTGTGTTCATTATGTATGCCGCGTTTGCTCACAGTCGATCGCTAACAACAACGTTTCGATAATTCAGAGCGTTTTTTCCACTGTTTCAACGCACCAAGAAAGAAGTTTTGCGTAAATATTTGACAGTAGATACAACATGTATCCACCACTTCATTTCGGAGTCAAATCGGCAGTCAGCTGGGGTGGACATCAGCAGGTAAAATCTGTCCGCAGCGACTAAAGACGCAAAAATCTGCAGGCAAGATTTTGGCCTCCGTATTTTTCGATGTGCCATGCATTTTGTTAATCCATTACCTTAAGAAAGGAAGAACCATCAACAGTAACTATTATATAGTATTATTGATGACTTTGAAGGAACAGATCGGCAAAAGCGATCACAAATAAAGGAGAAAAATATGACCTTCTACCAAGACAAGGCACAGTGTCACAAGTCAATGCCCCCGTTGGAAAAACTACATGAATTGTTCTTCGAATTGCTTCCGCATCAACTCTTTTTCCCAGATCTATCCTCCAGCGACTACTGTCTGTTTGAAAACCTTTAAAGAATGTTCCAAGAAGAGAGATTTGGATCGAATGAAGAAATGATATCAAAAACTTAGACGTATTTTAAGGCCAAAGACAAATCTACCTGCAAAAAAGGAACGAATTGTCAGAGAAGTGTTGGATTCAGTGTATCACTCGAGAAGGAGAATATATTGATGAATAAAGTCGAATTTTGCCTAAATGATGTTTTATTAGTTAGGCCCGGAATTTATTGAGTGATGTGTTATACTTTTTTAAACTTTCGTATAAACCGGATGTATATCTACCTTTCAGAAGATAAGGTAAAATCAATATATTGCTCATTCAGTAATGGCTTAGAGCACTCTGTCTATTGGGCGGGTATAATGTCAATATACACGCTAAAATGTCTGCCTTCTTCTACCGAACGCCCATAGCCCAGAGGTAGGATCACCGACTGACGCCAATTCGGTCGGGTTTCAATTCTGGGTTATAAGCAATCGGAGTCTAACCGTACTGACAAGCTATGATACAGCGAAACAGATCTGTCAGCGGATGACTATTTACGTTCTCACACCCTGATTGAGCACTCTGGAAGAATGGTAGACTTTGAAAAACAGTAGCTACTCAGGCATGTACGCATCGCTCATTCAGTAATGGATTAGAGCAATCTGGCTATTGGGCGGGTATAATGACAATATACACGCTAAAAAGTCTGCCTTCTTCTACCGAACGCCCATAGCCCAGAGGTAGAATCACCGACTGACGCCAAACAGGTCGGGTTTCAATCCTGGGTTAAAAGCAATCGGAGTCTAACCGTACTGACGAGCTGTGATACAGCGAAACAGATCTGTCTGCGGATGACTATATATATATATATATATATATATAAAGAAAAATTCAACACGTCATTAAAACTGGTTATGAATTATAATTTATTTCAATGAGCTTAATTATCAGACCACACAATATTCCTTCCATTTCGTACAACATCCATTGAGGTCTCTATATAGGTATAACACATAATATTTTATATTAAGTTAATGTTGTTATCCTCACCGTTTACGAACTGGACATCTATACCTATATATTCTAGCAGTATAGCCCGGAGTTGTTCGGGTGTAATAAAAGCTTTAAAACTTTTCAGACTCTTTGGAGGTTGGCACGAATGAACAAAAAGCAATAGTTGTTTCCAGTTAAAGCGAAACCGTAAACTGAAAGAAAACCGACTGACTGTAAGTCAAATTTTGATTTCCTGGTATCGATATCAAATAATATTTTTTAGTCTTAAACTGGATTTTGAAGGTTAAATAAGTCCTCTGAGTAAATGGTATCATGGCTGAGACTAAGAACTACTATTATACCTACTTAGAGGCAAACACGAAGCAAAAACTAAAATAAAAGGGCTGAAAAAATTACAGACATACAGGCAGATAAACACACACACACAAACATCTTGCTTTATATATATATTTTTTATTATCGATTTTCTGCTCTATTGTAAGAACTGCAACCATGAAACTTCTGTATATCGTTTCTTATGTCTTTGTCTATGAGTGTATCAAATTTGATTAAAATCGGACCACTTCTTCTATAACCCGATTTTTCGATTATCGATTTTCGATATTTATCGGGGGTACCTCGACACAAAACCTGGCTAAATACACTTGCAGACGCTTATAGTACAACTGTGTAAATTTTCAAGAAACTGGTTCAGCCGTTTCGCAATCTATAGGTAACGGACACACAGACACACAGACACACCACACAAACAAAGTTCCATTTATAAATAAGTTATATATATATATATGTATATATATATATGTATATATATATATATATATATATATATATATATAACTTTTGACTCTTCTCCACCAGGAAATATTTACATTTTTGACTCATGTGGTAAAGGTTCCTGCCTGCTTTTTTTTTCATGGAATTTCAACTAAACCTCTATTTTTTCTTGTCTAAACAGGATAAATTTGGTACATTTTTAACTGTATACTAATCCGGAGCTATATATTACTTTCCTTTTCTAGTCTAAATCCAACCTCTATCTATCTTTTTGTCGCTAGCCCTAAAAGTATTTACATTTATCTATTCAATGTAAAGTGCAATATATAGACTTTTCTTCTCTAATCAAACCCGAACCTGTATCTAACATATTGACTCTAATCCACGCAGGTATATCTAAATTTATTTGATTCTACTGTAAAGTCCTACTATATCTAGATTTTCGATCCTGGTCTAAATAGTATTTATATCTTTCTAGTTTAAACCGAACCTGTATATTTTTATTTAAGTAGATAGACTAAACTATCGCCCGGTTCACACTCCACCCACGTTTATTTAACAGGTGAAGAGGCTCATCCCTTGTTTCCTGTTTAGGTTGTGGTTTCCGGTTTTTCTCTTTTCCAATCTTTTCACTCTTTTTTTTATTTTATTTTTTCTTCAATTGGAGTAGATAGACTAAACTATCGTCCGGTTCACACTCCACCCATGTCTATTGAACAGGTGTAGAGGCTCATCCCTTGTTCCCTGTTTATGATGAGGTTTCCGGCTTTCTCTTTTCCAATCTTTTCAAACTTTTCTTTTTTTTTTTTTTTCAGTTGCAGTAGATATACTAAATTAGCGCCCTGTCCACACTCCACCCACGTTTATTGAATAGGTGAAGAGGCTCATCCCTTGTTCCCTGTTTAGGATGTGGTTTCCGGCTTTCTCTTTTTCCAATCATTTTACTCTTTTTTTTCAATTGGAGTAGATAGACTAAACTATCGCCCGGTTCCCACTCCACGCACGTCTATTGAACAGGTGAAGAGGGTCATCCATTGTTCCCTGTCTAGGCTGTGGTTTCCGGCTTTCTCTTTTCCACTCTTTTCACTCTTTCGTAGCCCCCTGCTCATCAGTGGCGTTACCACCCTTGGGGTGATATGATTAAAAAGATCTATCTTTTTTATTCTAAATTCTAAATCTGCTTTATATCAGTCTTTGGATACCTAATGTAAACCGTAGTTATATCTACATTTGAATAACAAAAACACTTTATTCTAAAGTAACCGACTTTCTAATATAAATGCGTCAGACGTTATCAGAAGCCATTCTGTAATTAACATGAAACCCTCGCACACAAATACCAGAGAAAGACGTTCCTAACAGCTGCTCGTATGGTTCTTATTAAATCTGGATAACATCAGTGATTATCTCTTTTTACAGCCAAATGAATAATATATTTGCTCATATTTACTAAAATATTCGTGAACAATAATATTGGCCAAAAGCTCGATAGTCTATTAACTTGAAAATTTATGTAATCCTTTGTGGAGTCAACATGAGACAGGAAAATAAGCAGATACAGTTTTAGGAATAAAATCTTATTTTATATATAAAACGCCTACATATTTAGAGCAAAAAATTTGACCCAAACATATGAAAAATATGAAAAACTGGATCATTTTGTTTAGTTCAGGAAAACGAGGACCCCGACATGACAGCTTCAGGTCAATTGTAGTAAATTCAAACCGATGCATAATTAACCAGACGCCAGGGTGTGGCTTGACCAGTTTTTCTTACCGCTTAACCAGTCAGCCCACGTTTTATTTTTCTTCAATTCGGACCAACCAATGTGGGTTTGCCTTCTATCAACTGACTAGATTAACCTTCCTCATTGCAGCATTCCATGTTACGTAGACGGTATCACAGTCTGAAAATCCTAATACAAGTTGTTCCTTGTTGACTGACAACAGCCAATCATTTAATTCCTTGGGTCCCCTCCATAAATATGTACCTCTAGTACCGCATTATCCCTCTCAGATCAGCGGTGTGTTGCTGCTCTCTCACTTCTTCTTCTAACTCAACCCCATCTGATCACATTGCCTAATGATCTGGTATGCTAACTATCGACTGTCTAGAAAACTTCAAAAATTCGATATGAAACAATAATTAGTCCCGGCGAACGGAACGACATAATCGAAAATCTGATTACCTGATACTGCCAACTTGTCGCCGCTTGTACTCGCCGACTTGCTGTCGCTTGTTCTCGTCAATTTGCTGTCACTTGGTCTCGTTGATTTGTCGTCACTTGGTCTGTTTGACTTGTTGTCGCTCGTTCTCGTCGACTTGCTGTCACTTGTTTTAATTAAATTCTTCGCTCGTTCTCGTCGACTTTTCGTGGCCACCTTAGGGTCTAATCCTGGTCTCGGCACCAGATATATCCCGACATCAGAGTCTGGCTTGAGCAATCATTTCTGCCCCTAAACCAGTCCACCCACTTTGTTTCAATTTTGATCTTGCGCCAATCAAAGTTGAATTGCCATTTACCACCTGGCTAGATCAGTCCTGATACGCAAGGGGCCGGTTATATTGTTAATACCAGATTTACGCGAACCCTCATATGAAGTATGATCAGGAGACCACTGCAACGCCACGGGCACCAGATATAATACGACTTACAATCCAAGAAGTATAGGTAGATTTTGAAATACTGATTTAAGCGATCCGCAATACGTAATAAAATCAGTAGAACACTACAAATGTATGTTTTTTAAAATATATATATATATATATATATATATATACCCAGTTATAAGCGCGTCAATGCTGGCGACAGTCAACAGTTGTCTGGTAATCTAAAAATACTTCACTAACAATATGCTATAGGTTCCATTGTCTTTTAGCAGCACGTCAGTCCGACCGTCGCATCCAAATCACCAGCCTCAACTTATCTCTTTCTACCCTCACATTCCAATGACGGGGCTCGAACTAAGTAATTTCGTCTTACACACTGATTTTGTTAAACAAACATAAAAACTGGTGTAGTAAAGGGTAGTCATGCGGGGTTCAATTTTCCCTCACAGTATAACTCTTACTAGCTCGAAATGAAAACATTGTAAGGTAGCCATTTTGACTGAGTCTGTGGGCTCTTCACTAATGAGAAGGATTGATCTCACTCTCTGTTATCATTGGCTTGTCCGTTTCCAACAGTCTAGTAGCCTAGATCAGGAAATTCTTACAGGCCAGTTTTGATCTAGTGTTACTATCATTCAAAACAGGATGACAATATTTTGACTAAAATCGTTTCAGCCGAATTAAATCTATTCACTTACTCTTCCCGACAGAAATAATTGTCTTCTCTAGTTTTATCACTTCGGTTACATTTCCCAAACAAATCTATTCTCCCATTTTAGAGTAAACGCTTCTTATCTTTAAAATTAAAAAAAAATTAATAAAAGCCATCTGGAAATAGGGTTACATTATAAATTAAAATACGTGGAAATGTTTGACAGAGGATGGAAAGTGCGACCTATAGTCCGAAGACGCATTGGCATGGCTATGGGCGTATTTCAAAAGCGAAGCAAAGTATTGAAAACCCAGGAATAATTCGTTGGAATGCAAATGTGCGTTTTTTAATATATTTTTATGTCGATTATATACACAGTTATAAGCATGTCAATGCTGGTGACACTCAACAGTTGGTTGATAATCTAAAAAATACTTCAGTAACAATGTTCCATACTTTGGAATTTACTCAATTGTCTTTTAGGAGCACCCCAGTCTCATCCAAATCACTAACCCTAACTTATCTCTTTCTACCTTCCCATTCCAACTACGGGGCTCGAACTAAGTAATTTTGTCTTGCACCCTAGTTTTGTTAAAAAAGCATAAAAACCGGATTAGTTAAGGGTAGTCAGTGGGGGGGTCAATTTTCCCTCACTAACATAACTCTTACTAGCTCGAAATGTATACAGTATGAGGTAGCCATTTCGACTGAGTCTGTGGGAACTTCACTAATGAGAAGGAGTGATCTCCCTCTCTGTTATCATTGGCTTGTCCGTTTCCAACAGTCTAGTAGCCTAGATCAGGAAATTCTTACAGGCCAGTTTTGGTCTAGTGTTACTATCATTCGAAACAGGATGACAATATTTTGACTAAATTCGTTTTAGCCGAATTCAATCTATTCACTTACTCTTCCCGACAGAAATAATTGTCTTCTCTAGTTTATCACTTCGGTTACATTTCCCCAACAAATCTATTCTCCCATTTTAGAGTAAACGCTTCTTATCTTTAAAATTAATTAAAAAAAATTAATAAAAGCTATCTGGAAATAGGGTTACACACAAAATTAAAAGACGTGGAAATATTTTGACAGAGGATGGAAAGTACGACACTGAAATCCGAAGGCATATTTGGATGGCCAAAGACGCATTTTAAAAGCTAAGTAGAGTATTAAGAAAAAAGAAAATTTCGTTGGAAAGAAAGAAAAGTGTACTTGACTGTTATGTGATATATGTCCTCCAATATAGAAGTGAATGACGGACGATCTCATCAAATATGAAGAACAGATTCAAAGCAAAAGAAGTGCGGTTGTACAGTAGCATGCTGAGGATACCATGTAAGCAACAACGAGGTTTTAGAAAGGATACAAATGAAAAGGAAACTTACAATTAGTATTAGCCGAGGTTTCTGAGACATTGAAAAGGGAGGGCTTGGAGAATCTAATACTCACAGGACGAGTGGTGGTAAAGGGAGACAGAAGAAGCGCGATACATAATTTTAGCCGAATTCAATCTATTCACTTACTCTTCCCGACAGAAATAATTGTCTTCTCCAGTTTCATCACTTCGGTTACATTTCCCAACCAAATCTATTCTCCCATTTTAGAATAAACGCTTCTTATCTTTAAAATTAATTAAAAAAATTAATAAAAGCCATCTGCAAATAGGGTTTAGCACAAAATTAAAAGACGTGGAAATATTTTGACAGGGGATGGAAAGTACGACACTGAAATCCGAAGGCGTATTGGCATGGCCAAAGACGCATTTCAAAAGCTAAGCATAGTATTAGAACCCCAGGAATAATTCGTTATCAAAGAAAAGAGTACTGGACTTACTGACTATCTATATGCCAACGAATACTGAGCAACGTCCTCAATGATGAATGAGAGACTCTGAGCCACAGAAGTATGCTTCTACAGAAGGATGCTGAGGATACCATGGACGTGACATGTAAACAACGACAAGTTTTTCTGAAAGATATAAACAGAAGCTAAGTTGTACTTAAAATTAGAGACAGCTGATTTTTCTGGGAGATGTAACGTGGAAGGAGGGCTTGGGGAATGTAATAGTGTCAGGATAGAGAGAGGAACAGGTAGATAAAAATGGTTGGTCCCATCTTGAAAATGAATGCGGAAAATCCAATACATTTCTTATGTGTTCGCAGATATCAGAGACCTAAGATTAATAGATCGACCTCATCGAACACTTCAGACACCAATTTTATCGGTCCTGGGCATGACGGTAAACTGCATCCGGCAGCAAGGCCTCTAATTGGGAGGTTGTGAGGAGCATGGAACCACCTCGTAATTGCTGTTGTTCCCAGGTACACCCTGACCCGGAGTGGTAGCACCAGTTACGGTCCCAACTATGAGTAAATAGTTGACCCCCAAACTGGGGTCAAAATGCTATAAAAGTATTCAACAAAACTTTTTTGAATGAAAGATGTTACCAACAAAACTCTTTTGAATAAAAGAACGTTACCAACAAAACTTTTTTGAATAAAAAACGTTATTACAAAAATCTTTTGAATAAAAAACGTTAGCAACAAAACATTTTTGAATAAAAAACGTTACCAACAAAACTTTTTTGAATAAAAAAAACGTTACCAACAAAACTTTTCTGAATATGAAACAAATAAACTAAATAAAACAAATCAAAACGTTTTTCAGCATTAAATGACCTAATGAAGGTTGATATGCTGGTTAAATGAACCAACCAATCAACCAATTTTATGTTTAGTGTCTTGGAAAATGGGATTGAATCTTAAACTAATATATGAGATTATGAGATTCAGTAGGCTTTTGAACATGGCTTTAGATGAAGTAATCCGCATCTCATTAGAACAGAATTATGGTACTTAATAAACCGAACGAACTGTTTAGCCAACCAAATATATTAAGATTGAGCTATTCCATCATTTAATTGAATTTGACAAAAATTTTCAATATTGTAGCTATTTTATTTCGCCCTATCACTGATCATGGAACCTGGTGTTTGAAATAGTCATGGACGAATATGACAGATATTGCGAGTTAATGGAGAGATTTGCAATTACAATATTTGACTTTCATTGAAGTACTGTCGGTTGAAATTTAGGAGTCTATAAGTTTGCCTAACGTCTGATTAAAATTTCTCCCTAGTCATTTAAACAGGAGTAGAAGTGTATTTTTTTGTTTAGGATTGGGTTTCTGGTTCCTTATAAATTCTTCTCGTTCTCTTTTCTTTATCAGTAGACCATTGCATCGTAACGCCTTGTTTGAAGATTCTTCAAATTGAGCAGTTTTGTTTTGGAGGTGTTAAACTTAACAAACCATTTCCTTTTGTATTTATTTCTGAGATGAGTTATCCACACCAATCAATTTATGGACACCTGATGATGACCAAAGGGTGCGTGGTCGAAAAGTTGTGTCTATCATAACATCTATATTAAACAAGATGAGAGCAGAAGTTCGAAATAATTCCAAGATTATTGAACAAATATTACTCATCTCCGAAATAAATACAAATTATGACAAGTGGCACGAACCCAATTACATAATCCATTTGTCAAATTTCATCTGACACTGAATATAAAAGGCTCCAAAAATACACCACTAAAATTCTTCGGATGGTGTAGTGGATATAAAAGTTGTTTATACATGTATTAGTATCATCTAGTGGTCATAAGTTCAATCTTTCAGCCTGGTAATGGCGAACCAAATTCCAACATGAAAGAACAATAATTGATTTCACAGGATATTTCGCAGTAATCAACGAGATAATCCACATCAGCCAATTTATGGACACCTGATGAGGATCAAAGGGTACTTAGTCGAAACGTTGTGTCTATTATAACACCTCTATTAAAGAAGATGAGAACAAAAGTTCAGAATAATCATAGATTATTGAAATTGTTGAAGCCGTCCCCTACCACCCTCTGCCGTTAGGGTTAGGGTTAGCCAATTTATGGACACCTGATGATGATCAAAGGGTACTTAGTCGAAACGTTGTCTATTATAACACCTATATTAAAGAAGATGAGAACAAAAAACAAAAGTTCTGAAGATTAACAAGATTGTTGAAATTGTTGAAGCCGTTCCCTACCACCCTGTGCGGTTCTTCTTTCAACTCTGAAGATGGTACCAGGAAATGGGAATATTTTGTACATGGTGAGATGGGTAATTGTCACCAACGCCTTGTTTGTTTTCGATTTTGTCGGCTCCACAGAACAATAGGGTCAAATGAGAAATTTTCGCTAGAAAACGAACACCATGTCGCAGTTAAACCCGATAAAATTTTATAAACTGCATGCTGGACTGATTCGCTATGGAAACTCTAACCTTTTCGGAGTTATTTCGTGTCAATCTGAGGAGAGTGCAGAGGATTCGGAAAGAGTTGGATGTTTAATCAAGCAAAACCCATAGTGTTTGGAGTTGATAACAATGATGGCTTCATTATGCCTACATTCATCTTCCCACAGTGACTCAGATTCAACAGGGGCCAACATGATGTGCAATGAAGAAGTAGAGCTGCTCTGAGTCATGAGGGTAGCTCCTGGAAGACTCTATATTCGTGTTATATACCGGAAGGGGATAAACAGAGAAAGAATAGTGCAAGAAATAATTCTTAACACTGAGTATATATTAATAGAGATTTATTATATCTCAGTATAATAAATCATAGACAATACACGTACACCTACGAACAGTTAAGAAGGATAACAACCAATAAGTCAATGTCTCTATCTAGGACGTATGCGTCCGTCTCGTGAAGAATGCTTCCGTCTTGTGACGCATAACTTTCGTCTAATGAAGATGGCTCTCGTATAATGACGATGACTCTCGTATAATGACGAACACCCTCGTATAATGACGAAGACGGTATTTACCAACCTTCCAACTTAAGGTTAGATGTGACACAAGGTCTTTTTACTGTAGGTCTTCCCGGCCATATAGCCAGGCCAAGAAATATCTGTCTATTTTTCCCCAGTCGTGATTCTACCCTTTGGCGGAAATCGATACCCCGTATATTTTATGGAATCTGATCTAAAACTGATATTCAGCCAACAATACGGCTCATTTTCTCTAATTTTACTCCCGATGGGTACGATAACATTTCCTGGACTAACTTAGGTTAGTTTATCTTTGAATAACTTATTTGACTCCAATATTATAAGTCGATACTCTGATATTCTATCGGGTATGACCAAAATCAGGTTTCTAGACCTTTTATTTTGGTTTTTGCTTCGGGTTTTGCTCAAAATAGGTATAATTGTAATTCTTAGTCTTAGCCATGATACCTTTTACTCAGAAGACTTATTTAGCCCTCAAAATTCAGTTTGCGACAGAAAAATTTATTTGACATCGATACCTGAAATCAAGATTTAACTTACGTTTAAGGCTTCGAGATCAACCTTTCAACACCCTACGTTTTTTGTGCCAACGTCCAAAGAGTCTGGGCTCCAGGAACATGGTTTAGTTTTAAAGCTTTCATTACACCCGAGCAACGCCGAGCTATACTGCTAGTGTTACCTAAAACTTGAATGTTTACATAGAGTCACATAATAAACTATAAAAAATAGAGGTTTTCGCCCCTAAGTTCCTGACAAGGAAAAGACGAGTTCCTTTATCTGACAATAATGACTAAAGCTGAAATTTAGACATCAAAAGTTTTTATAGTATCAAAGCAGAGGCCTTCCGAGCAGTGAAGTGGAAAGACCCGATTTAGCCTCCTCCAGAAGAGGGGTGATGCTAACCACATGCAAAACTGTATAGACGTATTAATTCCTCGACACGCGGATTTCGGAAGAAGTGATATTGATCAACTTTAGGTAAGTGATTCTATCCATTTAAAATTGATTCATGTATTAGACTTCGTTCCCACAGAACTGACATTAACAGCCAAAGGAATATATTTAGCAATCTTCTTTCTCTTTGAACAATTTTACAATTGATATAAACGTATGCTTTTGAATCTAATCCTTTTGCCTTGTTCTCTGATCCATTTTATGTCTCATATGAGAAGTCGATAATTTTCACATAAAATGTCGAGTTAATTCCTTGAAGTGAATTTAACATAAAAAAATAATATGTGCAGAGTGCGATGGGTAAATTGATGTCATTTTTTATTTCACTCGTACTCATTGATTGTTTTTGATTTTGTTGACGGCAAAGTATTGTAGAGTCAGTTGGGCACTGTCTAAAAAAGGTTGGTTGGTTGGTTCATTTAACCAGCATACCAACCCTCATTAGGTCATTTAATGCTGAAAACCGTTTTGATTTGTTTTATTTAGTTTATTTGTTTTATATTTGAAAAAAAATTTTTGATACATTTTTTTTTATTCAAAAATGTTTTGTTGGTAACGTTCTTTTATTCAAAAAGGTTTTGTTAGTAACGTTTTTTATTCAAAAGAGTTTTGTTGGTAACGTTTTTTATTTAAAAGAGTTTTGTTGGTAACAACTTTCATTCAAAAAGGTTTGTTGAATATTTTATAGCATTTTGACCCCAGTTTGGGGGTCAACTATTTACTCATAGCTTGGACACTAATAGGTGCTACCACGCCGGGTCAAGGTGTACCTGGGAAGAACAGCAATTAAGAGGTGGTTCCATGCTCCTCACAACCTCCAAATTAGAGGCCTTGCTGCCGGATGCAGTTTACCGTCATGCCTAGGACCTCTAAGAAAGGAACAAATGGAAACCTGACGAAATTTACTCCGGTATAGATGTTAAAGGGCATATCCGTACTGACTATCATTGCTTCCAGAAACTCCAATACGAACATTTCAGAGTCTTTGAGTGTCTATTTGGGGAGAGTGCAGAGGGTTAGGAAAGGGACTAATCGTGATTAAGAAGATGGTGGCTGTTCGGAAAACTAACTCTGATCGTTCTGATAAAAAAGAACATCTGAATTTGTTGTTGATGATCTCAGACTAAATACAAAGGCATACATCAAGTACCTTGAGTGCAAACTTGTATCAAGTTGATGGCTGATAGGAAATCCTATGTCTGACAACAGCACTTTGCACCATGAAACATAAGTAGGAGAATCAAATTATATCTGTCAGCCAAAATTTGCACCCATTTCATCCCTTAAATCAGGCCACCTAAATTCCCGGCCTGTAATTTCTTGATTATTAAGTTTGCGCAGATGAGCGAGAGAACAACATCAATCCTTTCAAGACCAAAGATGAACTGAAGGCAAAGATAATAACAGCATTCACCAACCTAAAATAGGAGACCATGAAAGATATTCCAAAGTGGTCCTTAATATTAAAAGATATTTTAATTTTTGTAATAGTTTATGTTAATATAATATATCAGTGTTATTTTAATTTTTGCGCAATTTACCCATCCCTTCTTCTTCCTTTATGTGCCCTGTCCTTTCAAGACGTAGGCGATCATGGCTTTCCACATCTCCCTATCCCTGATGGGTCTTAGCACGCTTTCTCCTGTTGAACCATGTAACCCTCGTTCCGTCATCTACCTGATCAGGTCCTTCAAATAAGTTATCGGCTGTTTTCCTCTGTCTATTTTCCTCTATCTGGCCTGTCCTCCAAGCCCTCCTTCCTCATTGCATGTCCCTTGAACTTTAGCTGTCTTTTCCTGATGCTCAGTATTAATTTCCTTTTCGTCTCCATCCTTTCCAAAACCTCGTCATTGCTCACATGCTCTGTCAATGATATCCGCAGCATCCTTCTGTAAAACCACATTTTAGCTGCTTCAAGTTTTCTTTCATCTTCGAAGATATTGTCCAACATTCACTGCCATATTAAAGAACCGACATCACATAGAACTCTCCTCTTTGTTTTTAGTGAAATTGTCCTGTTTCTTAACACTTTACTCAATTTCTGGAATGCTTCTTTCGCCATGCCAATTCGTCTTCGGATCTCAGTGTTCATATTATATCTGGACCAAGGCTACCTTTCGGCCAACGCTTTATCAGGGACCAGTGATTCGCAACTTTAATTATGTCGGATTAATTAGGAAAAATTATGGGAGATAGTACTGGAACGCGCTGAATCATTTTTTTTTCTTAGTCATAAATTTTTTTATCAATTATTTTTTTTGTAATTTTACGAATTTACAATATTCGTAATTTTAAGCTCTTATAGCTTAGTCTCTTTCATATTGTGATTTAAATAGTACTTTATTTTTAACAAACATTTTACTTCCGGGGTTTTGTAAATTAATTAATTCTTGGCTTTCTTCAATTACTTGTCGTCAACAAAAAGTAAAGTAAAACAAGACGTAATTTCACCTCGTACAATTGCGAAACATAGATTTTCTTTTCTTCACAAATCCATATTACGTAAGATATTACGGAAAGAAAGAACAATCAAGTAATATATATATATTATTTGAATATTTTTTAGATAGATAGATAGATATAAACAGACTGTGTGAGATAGATAGATAGATAGATAGATAGATAGATAGATAGATAGATATGATATGAACAGAATTAGATAGATAGATAGATAGATAGATAGATAGATAGATAGACAGATATGAACAGAATTAGATAGATAGATAGATAGATAGATATAAATTGAACAGACTGAGATAGATAGATAGATAGATAGATAGATAGATAGATAGATAGATAGATAGATAGATATGAACAGAATTATATATATATATATATATATATATATATATATATATATAACAATTTTTTCTCGTATAGGCGCTTCTTTCTGTGATGGACTTTATCAAGGTGAAGATATAAAATTACTTTTATTTTAAATAAAGCATCTATAAAAAATGTTGTTTACAAAACAAATGCTCATAATATATTTATAAGATTAACTGAAATTATTAAACATTTAAAAAACATCATAGTTCATGTTTGAAATAATTGTTTTTTTTTTTATGAGCAATATATTATTATATGTTAAAAGTATGTACCGTCCTGTCTGGGTTTTATTTTGCATGTTTGTTGTATATATTGGATTGAAAAAGTTTTGTATCTATTAGCAAATGTGAGATTGGAAAAAACGGGGGCGTAGGTTAATATTTGGATAAGACATGATAGCGGCGTCTTCGAGAATTTTTCTGAGTAAATTATTTTCTCTTTTTATGAGTATGGCATTTTCTGGCCAAAATTGTGGTTGAATGGTTTTCTTTGTGTGACCAGTGTGTTTGTAAATTATGATGTATACATTTTCCTTTGCGTTCGTAGATAATTTTCTTTTAACTTCTGCATGTTTCTCCAATATATTGTGAGGGACATTTTTGACGAGTATTTTATAAATGCCTGCTTCTGAGTTTTTATTGTTGTTTTTTTTAATGTTTTTTTATTCGAATATATCGATAAGAGTTTTTGAAATGATTGCGTTCTCTGTATGTTGTTTAGATACGAGAAGTTACTCTGGAAAGTGAATATTATGGAGTTGATATGTATCTGTTATTTTTAATTTATCATTCCTGATAATGTTGTTTTGGTTTCAGTTGTGTATTTTATATGACTTTTTTTTTTGCGTTCTGAATAAGGTTATATAGTTATGGTAATTTTCTAAGCGCAACTTAGATGTGGCACAGAGCCGAAAGAATGGGACACCCAGTGAGGATCGAACTAAACAACTCAATTTTAATGGTTCTACCAAGACAAGATTGCTAACCATTACACCACCTTGAGGTGTCCAAGTAATATATGTTAGGTTTTAGAATGTGATTGCTGTGCATGTTTCTTCTTTGGATAAATATTGAGAGCTTCAAATTCTTAATGCTCTTAAACAGAAGCCTATAATTATATGATATTTTTTAGAAGAGTGGTTATATATATATAAAACAAAAAATTCGATATTCCAATACGTTGGATAGCTATTTCTACGAGAAAATCCTCGGTTCTTCAGCAACGTCGAAACCAAAATTTTATTTACTCAATTTCAAATGTGTTACAAGATTTCATACCGATAGAAGTAAAAAAGAATCAAAAAATAACCCATATACATGGGTGGAATTACCAATTTTAAAATGTAATGAAGTAAGAAGGTGAAAGCAGATATATATATATATATATATATATATTTTTTTATAAGCGTTTCACCCCGAGCAAGGCATGTCACTGCCACTACTGTGCAGGGGGCTACGTAGAGTGGAGAAAGGCTGATTAAATATAGGAAATAACAGAGGGTGGGTGATAGGCGGGTGAGGATACCGAGAATGAGGGTTGGGTAGATGAGAGTGTTGTGAGAATAGTTGGGAGTTAGTGTGATAGGAGGTGTCTATTGACCCTACATTTAAACACCTGGAGATTGTAACTGTCGGGAAAGCAGACTTGTGGAAGGGAGTTCCACAAGCGGGAAGCGCGAGAAAAAAATTTCCGGGCCCTGCACAGGGAGCCCACTTTCATAGCAGCAGATTTGGCAATGGATTCAATATAGTCATTCCATTTGAGGTCCGCCGAGAGTGTAAGGCCAAGGAGGCGTAGTATTTTACTCTCTGGGAGGCTAGCCTGTCCCATGCTAATGGGAGGTAGATGCGATTGTCTATGGTGGTTAGTTGATAACAGCTTTGTTTTGGAGGCATTGAAATTTACCAACCATTTCCTACCCCAGGTCACTACGGATTGGAGGTCCCATTCAAGTGCGGCAGCGAGGTTCACTTTGTCGTCCAGACCTGGTTTCTGATCGATGCGGGAGTAGATTGTTGTGTCGTCGGCATACATGCCAACTTGGGATCTAATGGTGTCGGGGAGATCATTAATGTAGATCAGAAAGAGCGTGGGACCTAGGATAGAACCTTGAGGGACGCCCGCGTTCGTCTGGTAGTTTTGGGAGGCATGCCCATTTAATACCACCTTTAATGTGCGGTTAGAGAGGAAGGACTGGATGAGGTCAAACAGATGTCCAGTTATCCCATAGCTCCGCAGTTTGCACAAGAGGCCAGCATGCCAGACCCTGTCGAATGCTTTGGAGATATCCAAGGCAACGGTTCGGGCTTCACCATTCTTGTCGAGTGCCTGGTATATGTACTCGGTAATGGTCGTTAGCATATCAGCAGTAGTCCTGGTGAAGCGAAACCCATACTGTTTGTCAGAGAGAAGCCCGTTGGTCATAAGGTGCTGAATCACCTCGGCGTTGATAATGGCTTCGAAAACTTTGCCAAAGATTGGAAGGAGACTAATAGGACGGTAATTGGCGGGGTCTGAGGGTTCGCCAGAATTCTTAAATATAGGTACTACGCAGGAGGACTTCCAACAGGCAGGAAAGCAGGAAGCAGATAGGCAGAGGTATATGTCACATATTAGAAGACAAATCCTTCCGCTATACAAGAGTCAAGTGTTTAAAAGTTAGAAGTTACCCATGTCAGAGAGATAGAAGTGGTAGGAGGAACAGAAAGGAAAAAGGCGAAAGAGTGACAGGTTATAGGGGGTGTCAGGAAGTAGGGAAGAGAAGGATGAGAATACTGATAAGAGTGGGGTTGACTAGGAAGTAGGCTATGAAAGAATTTTCGCTTAGAAACAAAAGGAAACTGCTGACATCAATGTTGAAGTGTTGAAAAAAAAATAAAAAAAATAAAAAACGATTTAAACAATTTACCAAAGAGATTTTAGTTTAAATACAAAAATGACTTGGACAAATGTTATAGTAAAATTTAGACATACAAATAAAAAAAATAAACCTTAAATTTAAAATTAAAAGCATAAAATTCAAAGTTAGATTTTAAAAAGAATCCGTTTCTATTAATACAAGTACACACACACACACATGCACATATACAGTTATATATATATATATATATATATATATATATATATATATATATATATATATATATATAATTTTTCAGCACATTAAACAAATCTTCAAGGTTAAAAGTAAAACTTATAAAATTATTTATTTACGCCGAAAGTTTGTGACCTTCATCTGGATTTCGGTGTTTTTTCTTTAACAGATATTGCCATTCCGGTATAGATCTTCATGTTTTTTGTGCACCAATTACGGCTTTCCACTATCTTTGTACCTCTTAATAATATTTTTGTTTTCTTTCCTAAACTTTGATTCACCATCAATTTACTTAAGCTTTCTAAGTACGCTATGCATTGTTTTCGTATGCCCCTTAAATCCGTCCTGTGAGTATCAAATTTTCCAAACTATTTTCCTTATTACGTTTATTTTATAATCATATCGCCTCAAGCAAGGCATTTTACTGCCACTGTTTTGCAGGGAGTTACATAGAAGGAAAGTTATGAGAAAGAGTGACAGGTTATAGGGGGTGTCAGGAAGTAAGTAAGAGAAGAATGAGAATACTGATAAGAGTGGGGTGGACGGAGAAAGGAGCATGAGAGAGTGGTTGTAGGTTAGTGAGATAGGAGATGACTATTGAGTTTACATTTCAATTCTTGAAGATTTTAGCTGTCGGGGAAGCAAGTAAACGGAAGATAATTCCACAGGCGGGAAGTGCGAGAAAAGAAACTGATGGTGTAGAATTTGCGTTTACATTTTATCGGTTTCACAGTAAAAGAGACCTAGTTGCTAATTATGTGGCTTGAGTAAATTTATATATAGGGGGCACCAATGAGTTCATCGGAGCAGAAGCCGTGAAAGTATTTGTAGAAGAGACACAGGGAAGCCATATTACGCCGGTGAGGAAGTGACTGTATCCGACCAGTCAAGTCGGGATCTATCTCCGTTGGATTTTGTTAAGGACACCTAGGTGAATAGCAGAAGCATCCGACCAGATATGGCAGCAGTGTTCATTGCAGGAGCAGATGGTAGACTTATTTATGTGCAGGATTGTTTCAGGTGGAAAAATCTTCCTACACAGAGAACCGGTTTTCTTAGCAGCGGATTTAGCTATGGATTCTATATAGTCATTAAACTTGTCTCCTAGGTATTCTGTCTTTTCTTGATATTACTTATAAATACTCTTTTTGTTTTTATTTTCTTTAAAATTTAATCTGTGTTCTATTGTAAGATTTCTCCATATTTTGATTGCTTAATAAATCCGACTGTACATACACGTTTACAGGAGCCAATGAAAATATGTTTTACATTTTTGAATTGACCAATAATAAATCATCTTATTAATCAATTGAATTTAAAATTTCGCCATATGAAAACGTCGTCCATAGCAAATAAATAAACAATCATACGTATTGACCAATTAGAATGCAGAAAAAAATTGTTCATTTTCTTGGTCGCGAAAATATTTATATTTCTCTTCAGAGGGCTTTCGAGCCGTCCCTGAGACGTCAGTTTATGCGATGTGTGTATCTTACCCTCGCACATTCTCTCTCGTGCTCTGAAAGAAAGAGAGTCGCAATTAATAATTGGACCTTCCAATCCACGTCAACACGTATCTCTCACCTTCTGTCTCGTGCTAAGTTCTATCTCCCTCCTTTTTCCTAGGAACGAAGAGATACGCCTATCTAGACATTCAAAAAAAGCAAACAACAATCATCACACTCTCTATTTCACCTGTAACTTTCTTCCACAACTGGCCATCAGAAACAAAGAGACAAACACATTAACATACAAGTCTTTTCTTCATAAAAAACAAACATTCTATTGGACATTCAATATCCAACAAATTTTTATACAATATAATTTTGATGAATAATAAATATATTTTTATCATAAAAATGATATTTTTTTAATCTTTAAGTTCATCTTCAACCATTCGAAATATTCTTAGATGCGGGGATTTTATTTAGATTTATTAAATGTTGGGAGGTCGGTTAAGTTTGCCACAAGGACATTTTCGCAGGTTTGGCCGAACTCCTCTACACATGTGCGGCACAAGGTATCTTCATCATCCTTCTGTAGAACAAAATGTATCTTTCTTTACGTTGCTTCTACCTCATTATCCAGCATTTGCTCTAATATTTGCTGACTGTTAAAAAAATTCAATATTCTTTTCTTTGTTTTTGAAAAACATTCCGGTTCTTTAATATTTGCTTAGCTTTTCGAAAGCATCTTCTGCTATCTCAATGCGTGTTTGGATTTTAATTTCGCACTGTATGTCCCCTGTTAAAACACTTCTAGATAGCGTCTGTCATATTTTGATTTATATCTCTTGTTTGCAATTTGCATAAATTCTGTCTTCTTGCAATTGATATTTACCCGTTTATGTTCGCTTTTCTTCAATAATTTCTGTAGGAGTTATTATAGTTTAATTTTCTTGTTTGCTACCAACACTGTGCCAAAGCATATTTTATGTTGTTAAGATTCTGCTGCCAGTAATTAATCTTTGTAAGTCTTCTAATTCTCTCAGACGTCTGCATGTCGTTACTTCAATACGAGATTTCTTGTTATTCGGTGAAGCAAAATTTCGGTCATTCAGTTTTTCTCGAGAAATCGCTTAACAAGGAGAAGCTGTCTGTTAATGATAATGTTAGCTTTTTCCTTGTGCAAAATGATTAAAAGCGCAAGGAATAATAATGCCAATTTGAATTTATAAAATCAACCACTTGCAATAATTTTTCAATAAAAATACGTTTCTCGAGTGTAACAGCCATTATCTCCTTTACTGAAGTTTTTGTTCCCCTCTTTTGTTTGAAATAATAGGGACTGTTAATAAATTGGTTATTTCACTATTTTTACTTCAAGATAAAAACTGCTATCCATTTTCGCTGTTGCAGTTGTTGAAAGTCCACAGGAGATGTGATTTCTGTGGTTTGATACAGTTCCTTGTGGATTTCTTAGATAAGATATCAATTTTCTTTGTTACAGCACTTGAAAGTTCTTAAAAGATGCGGTTTCTGTTATTGATACAATTCTTTGTGATTATATAACCTGAGTTGAGAGCCTTGAAATAGGTTTACTCTCTCTAAGACATAATGGATTTTTTTGATTAAAACCATTTTTAAGTATTGGTCCTTGAAAGCAATTCGATACAGCTGACAGTTCAGATATTTCTACATAACTTTGTTGCCATGCATAGAATCCATATCAGTAGCCAAATCTGACGAGGTCTTTTAAAAACAAGAATTCAGTTTTCGGGTTAATGACTTGGTTTTGTTACAAATTGTGGTTACTTTTTTTGGGGGGGAAGTGTTTTAACAGAAGACGAAAAGTGCGATACGGAAATCTGAAAGCGTACTGGCATAGACAAACATGCATTCCAGAAACTGAGTAGAGTATTAAGAGAGAGGAAAATTTGGCTGTAAACAAAGAAGGGAGTAATATCATGTGATGTTTCTTCTTCAGTATGGCATCGAATGCCGGACAATTTTATCAAAGATGAAGGAAAGAAGCAACCGAAATTTGAAACTATGGAAGAATGCTTAGGATATCATGGACGGAACACGTGAACAACGACGAGGTTTTAGAAAGGATGGACACGAGAGCGAAATTGGTACTTAACATCAGGAAAAGGCAGGTGAAGATTTTTGGTACATGTAAGAGGAATGAGGGCTTGGAGAACACCATGCTCACGAGACGGATAAAAAGAAAGGGAGACAAGGGAAAGCAACGCATGGCATTCTTGATAGACTTGAGCAGATGAAGGGTGGAGCCGGGATTGAGCAGGATAACAGAAAAAGGGTTATTAAGAGCGATAAGCGATAAGAAGAAGTGGAGGACCATGCTCGCCTATGCCATAAAGGAACACGTCACATAAAATAGAAAAAGCCATTACCCGTGATGTCACAACTAGACGGATATCAAATCTCGTGTTTTGAATTATACTATCTTCCCCTCCTCCTTCTGTTGGCAGGAATTTTATGAGCCAGTTGATGAAGCTCGTAAAAAAATTCTGTGTTCGAATGGGCTCCGCCATTTTCCTTAAGGTCTATACATCGCTGTTATAAAATCGATATGTATGTATCGAATTCGTCATTGTTCTCTTATTTTGTTATTTCCATTACATTCATCGTGACAGCGATATGCTTATACGAAGAAAAATGTTGACAATAAAACCATTGAAATGGCTACGAGTGTTCCAAAAAAAGAGATCTTTTTTGTGTGTGGATGAACAGACATTATATTGATCAACTGTGTGCAGTGCATTGCCTTATCACCCCATCTGAGTCGCCATTATGCAAAATGAACAAATGCTCGTTGATGTACGCATGTTTTGTTGAGATTTTTATATATATCTCGGCTCGTTTAGGGAATCCATTAGCTGCAGGTTTCCTAATGTCTTAGCCAATTTTAGAAAAAAGAATCTTATGGCGTATGAATGAGGCTAGTGGTAATAGTTTCTCTGAGTACCTACTCTTATTTGATACAAAAGCTATTATTTAAATTATGTATTAAAAAATTGTACTAATCAATATAATACTAATTATTTTCTTTTAACTATTTAAGTCTAAGCACGGCGAAAATACCACAAGGACGCAAGGGTTTACAGGGAGTCGAAGAGAATTAAAATGATTTAGTGAGTAAGGGCAATTTAATTTAATTTAATTATTTCAAGAAAACAGAAGCTGGTCGCCTACCACAGAACAACGACAAGCTCGCACTGCTATGAATTAGAAAGTTGCCTGGGTAGTTTTTGAAATTTCAGTCGAAATGTAACAATAGTGGAAATGTTCCCAACTGGGGAGCTACGGCCCCGAGGCTGGTCGCCTACCACAGAACTTATGACTAAAGAGTTAATGTCGAATAAAGCCTGCGGCCGATTAACTTAAGGAGTTAATGTTGAATAATGCACCTCCAATAGGAATACCGAAAGAACGTTATTGTTGTAAAGATTATGTGGAGAATTGAAATTTCTGATTCCTCGTTCGCACCAATTCGGTAAATTCCGTTAATCTCCGACAAGAACTTGAATAACTTTGTTGTTTTAAAAGTTACATAGAGATTTGACAGCTCTGATTATAGAGAATATGTGAAAAGTCTTTAATGAAACTTTGAAGAGCTCTGTTTACTTTAACGAAACTTAGAAAAGACGTTTTTATTTAAAGATTGAAAGCTCTGATATTTTGAAAACTAACTCTCTCTCTCTCTCTCCCTTGTAAACTGGCATTCCGAAAACTATTTATTATCTGCTCCTCTGACTAATAATTATTTTTTCTTATAAAGACTTTCTTCGTGACTCTCCAGGCCTCTTCGACCTTATTTATTTATTTAATTTTTTTTTTTTTTTTTTTTGGTGTCGTGTTTATTTTATTTTAACCACAAATGTACACGTGTGTCCGGTCTGGATCTGGTAGAAATACGGCTACTGGATTTGCGCAACGCGACTTTTTGAGATAAAATCACAACGTGGTCAGTGGATCCGTTGTTGTAATAGACGTCTTGAGGACCAGCTTCTGTGTCAAGATCATCACGACCAGCGGCGTCTGTAATCATCTACAGAACAGAGTGTTACAATTGACGTTGCATTTAAATGTTTCAAAATTATATTTGTTTTAGTGATAAGTCGAACAGAGTTCACAGGTAAGAAAGTGCAAGAAATTATGATATTAGAAGAGAACTAATATATAAATTCAAATATTTATAGGAAAGACAGAATGAAGTCACGTCACTGCAGTAGAACAGTGACTGTAGCCGAGATAGCAGGTCAGGGCCAATAATATTGCAGACGATTATTTGTTTTCTGTAGACGTTATCTGTGATTGTAGTCTTTAAGCTTCGGCTATATCTGAAGGTATTGTAATGGTTAGTAAACTTGTCTCACTAGATCAATTACAAATAAATAATAAGTTCTATCTTCACTGGGTGTTCCAAAAATTTTAACTTGTATTGACATAATATCGACAGAATTCGGCCACATCGAAGTTACGCCTTGAAAATCATTTGGCCACTTCAACGTGGTGTAATGGTTAGAATGTTTGTCTCGTTAGCAAAATTACCACTGAGTAGTGAGTTAGTTCCTCACTGCGTTTCCCACCTTTTCGGCCTTGTGCCATAACTACGCTTAGAAAGTCATTATACTGATGTACCTTCGGTCAGCAAATGCATAGGCGATCAGTAAATAAATAAACTTTCCAGAAAGGAATACATTGAATATTTCTCATTTTTTTTTATTTAACGATTGAAAATTAAAATATCGTCGGTGGAATAGAAGAAAACTACTCTCAAATATGATCCAATTTTTGTACTCTTTTTAATAAAACTTCAATTTGGCTCTCTGTGCAGGGCCCGGAAATTCTTTCCGCCTGAAACTATCCTGCACTTATACAAATCTACCATCCGCCTGTGTTTTGAATACTGTTGCCACATCTGGTCGGGTGCCCCTGCTATTCTCCTTGGGCTTCTTGACAAAATACAGCAAAGAATCTGTAATGTGATTGATACCGACTTAGCTGACCGCCTGCAGTCATTCTCACACCGGCGTGACGTGGCTTCCCTGAGCCTCTTCTACAAATACTTTCATGGCTTCTGCTCTGATGAACTTAAATCACTGGTGCCCCCTAGGTGTGAGTTCGCACGAGATACTAGATTGGCAACTAGGTCCCACCATTTTACAGTGAAACCGATGAAATGTAACCGCAATTTCTACTCCAACAGCTTCTTTTCTCGCACTTCCCGCCTGTGGAATTCCCTTCCGCATGCTTGCTTCCCCGACGGCTACACCCTCCAGTAGTTTAAATGTAAGGTCAATAGACACCTCCTAACACACTAACCCTCCTATTCTCCCCAACTCTCCCCCTATGTACATCCTAACTCGTCTATCGCCCTGTGTAGCCCCCTTCGCTATAGTGGCAGTGGAATGCCTTGCTTGGGGTGACATGATTAAAAAAAAAAAATTATAATAAAATATTACCTACAGACTAATTACCTTATTAAGCTGAAATCTTTTCAAAATAAGAGTAAATATTCGGCAAATATTTTTCATGTCCACCGATCAGACGAGCCTTTCTCCCAGGTGCTTTGTTCACGGGAATGTAACTTGCTACTAGATTGTCATCTAGATCCCACCCATTACCGTTGAAATCGGTTAGTCATTCGAGACATGAACGACTGGGCAGAAGATTTTCCTGCTGTAGTTTGCCATTACATTCTGCGGTAGACTGGTTGCCAAGTAAGGCAATAGAATCAAACCTATATAGCTATTAACCTAAAGTTGGAGGGATAAGATACGAATTATCTGAACGAATTTATAAATAGAACTTTGTGTGTGTGTAAGTGTGTGTGTAAGTGTGTGTGTGTGTGTCTGTGTGTGTGTGTCCGATACCTAAATACTCCGACACTGCTGAACCGATTTTTTTGAAAATTTAGACAGTTGTACTATAAGCGTCTGCAAGTATTCTTAGCTAGGTTTTGTGTCGAGATACCCCCGATAAATATCGAAAATCGATAATCGAAAAAATCGGGTTATAGAAGGAGTGGTCCGATTTAATCAAATTTGATACACTGAAAGAAAAAGACATAAGAAACGATATTCAGAAGTTTCAATGTTGCAGTTCGTACAATAGTGAAGAAAATCGATAATATATATATATATATAAGGCAGATATTTGTGTGTGTGTCTGTTTATCTGCCTGTATGTCTGTATTTTTTCAGCCCTTTTATTTTAGTTTTTGCTTCGGGTTTGGCTCTAATAGGTATAATTATAGTTCTTAGTCTCCGCCATGATACCATTTACTCAGAGGACTTATTTAGCCTTCAAAATTCAGTTTAAGACGAAAAACTTATTTGATATCGATACAAGGAAATCAAAATTTCACTTACATCCATTCATTTTTCTTTCAGTCTACGGTTTCACTTTAACTGGAAACAACTATTGCTTTTTAGTCTTACGTGCCAACGTCCAAAGAGTCTGAGCTCCAGGATCATGGATTAGTTTTAAAGCTTTCATTACACCCGAGCAACGCCGGGCTATTCTGCTACTATTATATAATTATATTAATAAGTAGTGATAATTGAAGGATTAGTTTATTACTTCATAACAATATAAAATCGGTCCCCCACTTTATGTTCAGTAGAAACTTCATTTATGTTTCCAACTATTATATTCAGTCCGTCAGTTGAGTGCCATACGGGATACACGCTTGATCAACCATGTTTCGAAAGAGACATGACGACTGGGCAGAAGATTCTCTCGCAGTAGATTGCCATTACTTTCTGCGGTAGACTGGTTGCTAATCAAAGCTATAAAACCCAATCTATCCTGTTATTTGACTCAT
Source organism: Ascarosepion bandense (assembly GCA_037127315.1). Lineage (NCBI taxonomy): Eukaryota > Metazoa > Mollusca > Cephalopoda > Sepiida > Sepiidae > Ascarosepion > Ascarosepion bandense. The sequence goes on along the minus strand of JBBBDQ010002136.1, from coordinate 1,001,816 downwards.
AGCTAGACGGAAAAGCGGATTGATAGCTTTCCCAGGGGTATATGCGCTTAAGTGAATGTAAAAACAGATAAAAGTAAACATCAAATCTACTTCACCAGTTTTTCTCGCATTTCCGCCTTTGGAACACCTTTCCATTTACCGGTTTTCTTGATAGCTAAAATCTTGAAAGATCTAAATGCAATATTAACTGCCATTTTTTATCGCATCTTCAATACCGCTGTACTCACAGTTTTTCTCTCACTGTAAGCCCCTCTCCAATATTAGCGGTCTCAACTTGCTTCCGATGAAATAATTTTAATAATATTAAAAAAGAAGATATATAACAGAAGGGCTATACCCAATATGGCAGCAATATTCAATACACAGACGAATGGTATATTTATAACCTTTTTTAACTCCGATGTTGTGGTGCAGTGGATATCGGCTCTGAACGAGAAATCGAGGAGCCGATTTCGAATTCCAGCCGAATTCATTGCATTCACTTACGCGCAAATACCCTTGGGAAAGGTATTAATCCCTCTAGTACTTCCAGTTATGGGTTAAATAACAGGACAGATTGGGTTCTATAGCCTTGGTCGGTAACCAGTCTACCGCAGAAAGCAATGGCAACCTACTGCAGGATAATATTCCGCCCAGTAAGTCATGTCTCGAAAGAGACATGATTGCCCAAGCGTGTTTCACGTATGGCACTTAACTGACTGACATATACCCATAAAATGTGTATCTTACTCTGTATTACTCTACTTCAAGTGGACACAAGGCCGAATCAAAAGAAACATTAACCAACCCCACTATGGCGCCATGATCAACTAGCGCCATGTTTTCCAGACACTTTCCAAATGGGGTGCGCTGGTTTCAACTCCACAGGTCATTCATAACAGAAAATTACCGCCGTTCGTAGGTCTTCATGGTGAGATTCGAAACCGGGTCTCATTGTCATAATGGAGCTTTCGAGCAGACAGGCATAAACGGTAGTACGTAAAGAGACTATGAAATTTTCTTACATTTCCTTGCTGACATTTCACTCAAGTTTCCAAATCTTCTGATGGTCGTGCTGGTCCCGGTGACGAGATCCTGGTCCATCCCTCTGTAGCAGTGCGGTGCCTCGGCCTCGAGACACTGTTCCGCGGGACCGGGTATCTACTCAGATTCATATCTGTCCTCGGATAGAGCTATAACTGAGACGCATACTTATTTTCTTAGACAGAGACGCAACTGAGAGATTATTTTCAGGTCCCTACCCCACACAAAATATTCCAGGTAAGTATAGATATTTACCGTGGTCCCCCACTGGAGCAAAATGTGACACAAGATCTTTTTTAAGGTAGGGACCCGACCGTGTACGGACAGGAAGAGGGACAAAAATTCCCCAGTCCCCTCAACTGCCGATTTGATTTGTTTGTGGATAAGGGACGCAGGTTCGAATCCTGCTGTATGATACACATTTTCGTAAAAAATAATTATCGTAAATAATCAGGCCGATAGAAATAAATATATAATACTGTTTGATTGTAAACAAAATATCTACTTAAATACGAGTATCGATAAAAAATAAAGTCCAAACAAATCATTTCAAATTGTCGGTTGTTTATAACCAGTTTTTTTAATCTTCGTTAATTTAAGCTAGAAATAAATATATAATACTGTTTGATTATAAACAGAATATTTACTTAAATACGAGTATCGATCAAAAATAATGTTCAAGCAAATCATTTCAAATTGTCGGTTGTTCATAACCAGTTTCGTTAATCTTCGTTAATTCCGTAATATATATATATATATATATATATATATATATATATATATGTATGTGTGTATGTGTGTGTGTGTGTGTGTGTGTGCGTATGTGTGATAAAAGCTAGAGCCTTATAATATGTAATGTTTTTGAGTAAGCGTAATCTGTGTGACCTGAATATCGCGTTTAAGCACAAAACAAATTATTAACGCTTGATTTTAACCTCAGTGTCCATATATATATATATATATATATATATATATATATACTACCGGCCATAATTATTAGGCGATCCACGTTTTTTTAAAGAAATGATGTATTTCATACTATTTTTTGTATTTATTGCCAAGTGGATAATTCTAAAAAAAAAAAAAAAAAAAAATAGATGCTTTTTCTTTAATACTGCACAATAATATGTGCATCAAATGAACTGTTCTGGTGTCTAGTTTTTCTGATCTCTTCCCCAGGCTAGTCTCTTCTTTTCATGAGTATGTTATAAAAACACTACGACACTAGTTCTTTTGTTTCGACACTTCATATGTCTTCTCAAGTGATCTTGTTTATTGCAAGATCAAGAGTTTTGGGGTCTTTAAAGAATTTTCATTTCGCAATAATCACCATCACAGAAAAAGTGTCGAAACAAAATCACTACTTTTGTAGGGATATTATAACTACTTATGTTGTAAATATTAACTAACTATTATTTGTTCTACGTTGTAATGAGTACTGTTTTAAGAATATTTTTTTAGCTGTATGGAATTTTATTCTATCCATACTTACCATATATATATATATATATATATATATATATATATATATACTACAGGACATAATAACTAGGCCACCCCAGTTTTTAAAAAGAAATGATGTATTTCATTCAATTTTTATTATTTATTGCAAATTGAAAATTTGTCAATAAAAATTTGTAAATGAAAATAGAATGGTTACATTGTTATTATTGATTTGCAAAATTTTACAAGGCAGGGAAGCAAATATGAACTCGTCCGAATCACCCTAAATTTCCTTCATTCTTTCATTGATGAAACTGCAATATAGGTAATTATTAAATATTTATAAATTCATTTGATACACAATTCATTGTGCAGTATTAACAAAAGAACCATTCTATTTTTATTTACAATTATTCACTTGGCATTAAATACTAAAAAATAATAAGAAATCTATCATTTTTTTTAAAACACTGGCGCGCCCTAATAAATTTGGCCGGCAGTGTATATATATATATATATATATATATATATATATATATATATATATATACACACACTTATACAAGCAACTGGCATGCTGTTAAGTAAACCTTAAGCAAACAAAACACGGATAAGTAAGGTTTCTCGGCAGTAATATCCTTGCCAGTAACCCAGGGCTCCCTATCGCTAGGTTACGATTCCAGCGGATTTTATTGATTTTCTGTCACAAGGTGGGATTACCACATGAAAATGTAGCCTCGACATAAATGTATTTCTGTTTTGAAAACGATTCCCGCTGAGTTTACTAGACTTATTTCTTATTCATTTCTTTGTTTATGTGCCATTAGCTTTCATGATAAGATTTCATGTCGATCGAGGCTCTCTACAACTGGTTCCAATTTTTATTTCAAAATTCTTTTCGCCCTTCTCCGTCGTCAATTTTACTGCCGCTCTCACTATTCCTTCCAACTAACCCGTAATGCTGGTAACTCCCCGTTTCATTCCGCTTTTGCTTTCGTTATATTCTCATAAAAGACTTAGAAACATCCATGTGTGCCCTCTTTTTTTTTTCTTTTTTTTTGTTTTTGTTTTTAAGGATGATGTTCACGGACCTCTCCTTTCTCAATATCGACAGCGGAGTATCCTAAGTGTCATCGGCTAACGAATTCATACTCAACGACAACGGTGTTGAATAACTCAACATGATTAAAGATTTTTTTATAATCGTTTCACCCCCAAGGAATATATTACAGCCACTGGTTCGCAGAGGATTACAGTGAGAGGAAATGGAAGACAGAAAAGGAAACGGCTCAGGTAATGTTGCAGAAAGGGCAATAGAGAAGTAGGAGTCACGGAGATAGAAGATAGCAATTGACGTTGTATTTAAACATTTCGAGACTGTGGCTATCTGGGATACAATTATGGAAAAAGGAATTTCCACAGGCAGGAAATGCTTTAGTGTTGGGGTTTTCGTCTTGGGTTTTTTTTCTTTCCAACGATTATTTGACATTTTGTTCATGTACTTCTTTTGTTACTTTTTTTACTACCCCTATTTTTCCCTCCGAGTTTGTCCTCGGTGGGTTGTTCAAGACGATTTAAATTATAGCTTAATTAGTACTAGTTTTGGCAGAGTTCTGTTACTATTGGTACTGTAATTACTATAGTTATTATATATATATATATATATATATATAGTGATGATCATCCACGTATACTGTCTTAATATGTATAGGAAAGAATATTAATAAAAAGTTTTGAATTTAAAAATGTACTTTTTTTGAACAGTATTTGTTTATTTTTATTATATTTTATATTTCAGACCGCCCTCGGTCCTTCATCAGAAACAACTGATTTTTAAATTTGAATTAGAAACGTATTTCACGATAGCGTTCGAATATTTTTTTTGTTTACATCACGTGGTGTGTTTGTTCACAACATGCGGCATGTCCTTCTAATTCAAATTTAAAAATCAGTTGTTTCTGATGAAGGACCGAGGGCGGTCTGAAATATAAAATATAATAAAAATAAACAAATACTGTTAAAAAAAAAGTACATTTTTAAATTCAAAACTTTTTATTAATATTCTTTCCTATATATATATATATATATATATACTACCGGCCATAATTATTAGGCCGCTAGTGTTTTTTTAAAGACACTGTTGCGCCGAAGATTACAGTGAGAGAAAAGGGAAGACAGAAAAGGAAATAGTTCAGATGATGTTGTAGAAATGGTCTTAGAAAATTAGGAGTCACGGAGATAGAAGATAGCAATTGACGTTGCATTTAAACGTTTCGAGTTTGTGGCTATCTGAGATGCAATTATGGAAAAGGAATTTCCACAGGCAGAAAATGCGTGTAATCAAAAACAGTTAGAGAAGAAGTGGCGGTCATACTGCCTATTTTGACGCTAAAAGATTGGAACGTAGTTGCTAATCTTGTTGCACGGGTAAATTCAGGAGGGTAGGGCACCAGTGAATGAAACCCGTCAGAGCAGAAGCCGTAAAATTACTTGTAGAAAAGACAGAAGGAAGCCACATTCTGTTGGTGAGAAAGTGACTGAAGACGAGCAGCCAAATCGGGTTGATTACATTGCAGATATTTTCGATTGTGTTGGGAACGCTGAAATGAACAGCAGGAGCACCTCACCAGATATAATAACAGTATTCCATGCACAGACAAATGGTAGATTTATAAATGTGCAAAATGGATTCTGACAAAAAAAAAAAAAACTTATTGCCTTGTCACAGCGACTCAACTTTCTTAGCAGTTGATATAACTATTGCTTCAATATATTCATTCCATTTGAGATCGGATGAGAGAGTGAGACCGAAAGGTGCACGGTATTGCTTGCAAAGATGCTAGTGTGATCCATATTAATGGAAGGAAAGAAATATTCTCTTTTTTTGCTGATGTTCATTCCATTAAAGTTTATGCCGGAAAGAATTTTAAAAAATGTTCTTGCCTTCCGTATTCAATGAAAGATGTTTGAAAGAATGATTGCTTCCCAAGTATACCGTAATTGTATATGAATATATAGTGACGTAAATTAATAAATATACTTATGTAGAGGGTGTACACATGTGTATTATTATTATTATTATTATTATTATTATTATTATTATTATTATTCAGGTGTTAATAAAACAGTGCTCAGTGTATGAACAGATCTATCTATCTATCTATCTATCTATCTATAGAAAAAACTACTAAAAAGTTGTAAGTTTAAAAATGTATTTTTTTTTGACACTATTTATTTATTTCTATTATTATATTTGATATTTCAGACCGTCCTCGGCCTTTCATCAGAAACAAATGATGTTAAAATTTAAATTAGAAACGTTTTCGCGATGAGCGTTCGTGGAGATATTGTTTTCATCACGTGACGCAGAAAGCGGCACATTTTTTTTTCATATTTGTAAACTTAAATCTATCTTTAATAATACTTGTAAATGTTGTTTTAAAGAAAATGTTTTAAGTGTATCTAAAAATGTTTAACTATTGAAATATTTATAAAGATTCAAAACACCTAAGTCCCTATTTAACCCTAGCTTGGATGTATTTAATTTTAAAATCAAGTATTTTTCTTTCTTTCGCTCTCGTGGCGAACGCTTCTAGTTTAAATTAGAAAGGGTGTTCTACAAGTGAAAACTGTCAGTGAAGAAATTGTTAGCATAGACATTCATGTTATATCTGGCCAGCTTGATTGTAGATTGGTGAGACCTCATCACCATCTGGTACAGCGGTAAAATTCAAAGAGTCTGGGTGCCATAGCGAAGATATCACCCGAACAAAAATAGTCGCAGAAAAGGCAAAGGGAGTCTGCCTTAGGGCAGGGTGAATGTGATTGAAGATAAGATTCCAAATCAGTATCTGTAGAAAAATACTGGATTTTAAAATTAAATACATACATTTTTTTATTCATTTTTTATTTATTTTTCGCGCAGTAGTGCTTTTAACAATTACAAATTAAAACCTTTTATTTTTGCTCCTTACAATTTTATTTCTTCATCCTAAATACGACCTCTAAATACGACCTCTAAATACGACCTTAAATACGACCTCTAAATACGACCTTAAATACGACCTCTAAATACGACCTCTAAATACGACCTCTAAATACGACCTCTAAATACGACCACTTCATCCTAAATACGACCTCTTAATTTTTCTTTTCCTTTTTCTTTTATTTTATTTAATCTTATTTTTTTAAAACTTGAAATTTTTCATGTACATGCAATATTTGAATTTTTAAAATTTTAAAACTGATAATTTACGACACATTTATTTCTTCTCCCTGCATTATATATTTTTATTTTAAATTTAATTTTAGATTTTATATATAAATTAAAATTTTTATCCACATGTTACCGTAGAATATTTGAATTTTTAATCTTGTTATTAAAGAAACAGGAACTTTAATCTATAAGATTTAATTCCCATGAAAATAGAGTGAACTTAAAATTCAAATCTTTTAAACTGTCAGTGGGAAATATGCAGCTGATAATTGCATAAGGCATGAAACTTCGAGTTGTGCTATAGACGTAGGATAATATAGACACACACACACACATATACACACGCACACACACACATATATGTAGATATATAAACAAAAATAGTAGGAGAATTTGAAATAATTAAGTAATAATTAATTCGTTATGTCTTCGTCCCGTGGTACAGTTGGTATGACATTTTCTTAATAACGCAACATTCTGGGTTTCGATTCCTGGGAGTGGATGCGCACTGCTAATGACGAAACGTCCGTCTAGTGCTTTCGGCATTCTGTTGAAACTCGATGAATTACTTATATATATATATATATATATATATATATATATATATACTAGCAATATAGCCCGGCGTTACTCGGGTGTAATGAAAGCTTTAAAACTAATCCATGGTCCTGGAGCTCAGAATCATTGGACGTTGGTACGAAAGACTAAAAAGCAATAGTTGTTTCCAGTTAAAGCGAAACCGTAGTCTGAAAGGAAAATGAATAGATGTAAGTCAAATTTTCATTTCCTGGTATTGATATCAAATAAGTTTTTATTGTATTAAATTGAATTTTGAAGGCTAAATAAGTCCTCTGAGTAAATGGTATCATGGCTGAGACTAAGAACTATAATTATACCTACTTAGAGCCAAACTCGAAGAAAAAACTAAAATAAAAGGGTTGAAAAAGATACAGACATGTAGGCAGATAAACAGACACACAAACAAACATCTTGCCTTATATATATATATATATATATATATATATATATATTATCGATATTCTGCACTATTGTAAGAACCGCAACTTTGAAACTTCTAAATATCGTTTCTTATGTTTTTATCTATGAGTGCATCAAATTTGATTAAAATCGAACCATTCCTACTATAACCCGATTTTTTCGATTATTGATTTTCGCGATTTATCTATTGTGCAGGGGGTTACATAGAGGGGAAAGTGGTGAGAAAGGATGGTTAGATATAGGAAATGTCAGAAGGAGGGTGATAGGCGGGTGAGGATACCGAGAATGAGGGTTGGGTAGATGATGAGAGTGTTGGGAGAATAGGTGCAAGTTAGTGTGATATGAGGTGTCTATTGACCTTACATTTAAACTCCTGGAGATTGTAGCTGTCGGGAAAGCAGACATGTGGAAGGGAATTCCACAGGCGGGAAGCGCGAGAAAAGAAGCTGTTGGCGTAGAAATTACGGTTACATCTTATCTGTGTGACTGTAAAATGGTGGGACCTAGTTGCTAATCTAGTATCTCGTGTAAATTCGTACGTAAGCGGCATCAAAGATCTAAGTTCATCGGAACAGAAGCCGTGAAATGTAGGTAATATCCTGAAAAGAGAGTAGCAAGTGACAAATTCGGATGTTCAAGTTTTTTTTTCAATTGCAAAGGAACACTCCATAATAATCAGGAGGCGGTGATTTTTCGTGAGCCAAATGTTTTAATTTCCAAAATCTTATTTTGTTTTCTTCAAGAATTGCGTGTATTTTTTTATAGGGTTTTATGTCTGTGTTGATCTCTATTCAGCCATGTCTGATTCAAAGTAGCATCTGGTTCTCAGACGTCTAAGGAAAAGAGAAATATTGGAATTAACAGGAACAATGATATGCCACAGTCCAACCGGAAATTCAATTAGTTTTCGAAAATGTCAATATTGTCACTTTCTTTAAACATAGCAACATTGTTGCAGACACTACCCTACAGGGAAGCAAATATGGCGTATCTTTGCTACCGCCATAATTCAAATAAAAATGTAATGTCATCTCTCAGTTTGTTTCTCACACTGTTTTTTTCTCTCTCTATTCCTCTCTCTCTCTCTCTCTCTCTCTCTATATATATATATATATATATATATATATATATATATATATATATATATATATATATATATATCAACGTTATATATACAGATATATATATATATATCAACGTTGCTTAACTTCGGTGATCGGGCGGAACCGGTGTATTCAACGTTACATGACCGTTAAAAGCAACGTTGAGCCTGGTCAGTACTTAGGTGGGTGACCACTTGGGAATACCAGGTGCTGTTAGGGTTCACGGATGTGCGTTGTGGTGCGGTGGATGTCGGGTTGGAGGCGGAAATCGGTGAGCCGAGTTCCAATTTCAGTCGAGCACACTGCATTCACTTGCGCACTAGTACCCTTGAGAAAGGTATTAATCCGTCCGTTCCCTCCAATTATGGGTTAAATAATTGAGGTCTGCTGTTCATGCGATCTGTGGCAGATTTCTGCACCGATTGTTCCAAAAAGTGTGGATGGTACTACACAATGCCTTCACCACTATAAACAAATCTTTGTGTGGATGTCTTACTAAGGTTAGACCCTCATACATCGAAATCGATGGGAGAGTCCATAATATATATATATATATATATATATATATCAGAGGATTTAGAAAAGGACCCTCAGTCTGTTGTTAAGAACTTTTCTTTTAATTTTAAGTTTTCTCAAAATATTATCTAGCTTATTTAATGGTCTCCAGCTGGGTCAACGACGCCGAAATTGCTCTCATGTAAATGTAACAGCCATAATAGATCTTTTGTAAATTTCAAGCACCCTGCTCAGTTGATCACTTGTTAATGATATGCCCTACTGATTGTAATAAAAAGTTCGGCTCAAATTTCCTAGTGCTTGAAGAAGGCCGGAGTATACAACAGCCAAAACATCGTACAAATGACAACAGTGATGACGACAATAGTCCGAATAATATAAATAGTGTAGTGTGAATGAATTGTATGCTTTTTTCTACTAAGAAAACTGTTCTCTTCATATAATTTTAGAATATCTCCTTTTTCTTTCATCAACATGATTGATGCTAACCTCTAGGAAAGTAATATACTAGGCTTTCTTGTGCTAACCTTTTAAACTGACATGTCACGAATGTATTGAATTCATTATATTTGTTTATATTTATAAATGTGGTCGTATTGACACTATTTACATTATTCGGACTATTGTCCTCTTGTTTGTTGCAATTTGTACGACGTTTCGGCCGTTGTACGCTCTGGCTTTCTTTAAGTGCTAGGTATTTCGAACCGAACTCTTAAGGACACATGGCCCACTGGACACAGACAGAAATGGAAAAAATGAGGTTCACTCGGAATTACGAGATCGTCTTTGTAAATTTACCCCTAATTTATATCCCTGCATTAAAATGTTGGCATGCATAGCTGGTGTCAGATTCTATAGTAATGAGCCAACGAAGGAATTCTGGTGTCATGCCCTCCACTCATTTCAGATTTTAGCCAAATATTTCATACAAATCTTCATAAGATAATTAAGACAAATGTAGAAGGTCTTACGTACATTCATATTTGCCTATATCTTGGAGCCTAACAGTGCTACCTCACAGCTTGAGATGGACTGGGAAAAACAAATAATTAAGAGTTTGCTTTACTCCTTTCGACATTTCTAATCTCTCGATTAGAGGACTTACTGCCGGATGTAGTTTACCGTCATAACTTGGATGGAGAAAAGTAATGAAAAAGCAGTCAATGTTGAGAGTTTAAAAGGAGAGGAAGTTGTGAAGTTCCTTGATCCTCCAATCTGAAGGGTTAGAAAACTTAAAAGAAATGGAAAAAATGAGGTTTGCTAAGAATTACGAGTTCGTCTTTGTAAATTTACCCCTAATTTATATCACTGCAGAAAAATACTGGCATGCATAACTGGAGTCAGATTCTATAGTAATGAAACAACGAAGGAATTTTGGTGTCATGCCTTCCTCTCATTTCTAAATTTTAGCCAAATATTTCATACAAATCTTCATAGGTAATTAAGATAAATGCAGAAAGTCTTGTGTAAATGGGTTTGATAGGAGGGTTCGAAAAACAACTAAAAGCTAATGAGTCTGAGATGATGGATGACAGAAACAAGTTGCCAGTTCCGTCACATACGAGCGAAAAATATGTTTTATTTCTAATCAAGCAATGCTGTTTCGATTTAATATTCGTTACAGTGAGGTGGATACCAGCTGAGAACAAGAAATCGAAGAGCCGTGTTCGAATTGCTGTTGAATTCTTTGAATTCACTTAGGCGCAAATACGTCTGAGAAAGGGTTTAATCCGTTTCTTCTTTCTAGATATGGGTTAAATAAGAAGACTTGATTGGCGACAAGTCAACAACAAAATTAATGGAAAGCTATGTGCGTTGTGGAGCATTGGATATCGGCTCGGAACGAGAAATCGGAGAGCCGAGTTCGAATTCCAGTTGAATTCTTTGCTTTCACTTAGGCGTAAATACCCTTGGGAAAGGTATTAATCCGTCTATTCCTTCCAGTTATGGGTTAAATAATAGAACAGATTGGGTTGTATAGCCTTGGTCGGCAACTGTGTATTACTTCCAGTTATTTAGCCTTTCTGTGCATTATCTATAAATACATTCATGGTAAATCTTCTAAAGAATTTTATGGTCCCTAAAGTTTATGAATTTATGCTCAGTACTATGAAACTTTCCCAAGTGTATTTGCGCGTAAATGAATGTGAAATACCTTTGAGAAAAATATTAATTCGTCTGTTCCTTCTAGATATGGGTTAAATAAGAAGACTTGATTGGCGACAAGTCAACAACAAAATTAATGGAAAGCTATGTGCGTTGTGGAGCATTGGATATCGGCTCGGAACGAGAGTTCGGGGAGCCGAGTTCGAATTCCAGCCGAATTCATTGCATTCACTTACGCGTAAATACCCTTGGGAAAGGTATTAATCCGTTTATTCCTTCCAGTTATGTGTCAAATAATAGAACAGATTGGGTTCTATTGCCTTGGTCGGCAACCAGTCTACCGCAGAAAGCAATGGCAACTTACTGCTTGAAAATTATCTCCCCAGTTAGTCATATGTCGAAAGAGACATGATCGCCCAAGCGTGTATCACGCATGGCACTTACCCGACAGAATCAAGCGATTCTTTTCACATTATATGAATAATACTTCATACAAAACATCACTAGATCGCGATGGATGGCCACTTGTATTCAAGAAAGTCCGTGTAGTAAATCGACTAGCCAGTCCCTGTTATTTACGCCTGCTTAGGCATATTTGTGTTTTTTCAACATCCACAGACCCATAGTCGGTTTATATTGCAACTATGCTGAGCAGGCCGTAGTTACAATTTCTGGAAGAGACAGCGCTATCTAGCATGATAAACATTCTGAGGATTGGAAGACATTCAAAACCCTCAGTCACAAAAGAATTTTGTTTTCGGCAGCTTCAATGTGTTCCGTCTATCCAATTTCACTCCTTTGGGTTAATCCTTAGTATGGATTTCAGGTACTTTCCAAAGGTGTCGCTCAGTGGGATCGTTTCCTTTTCCAGCACAATAATAACAAGAAGTCACCTGCTTGACATATCGGCCATTACGAAGTATACTGCAAAGATGATGCCGCACCAGGTATTACCTGACTCCTTTTCTTATCCTAGGCCCCACCCTTTTACAGTGAAACCGATAAAATATAACTTCAATTTCTACTCTAACAGCTTCTTTCCTCGCACTTCCCGCCTGTGGAATTCCCTTCCGTATACTTGCTTTCCCGACAGCTGCAGTCTCCAAGAATTTAAATGTAAGGTCGATAGTCATCTCCTATCTCACTATCTCGGATCTCATCTATCAAGCTCTTTTCTCCATCCAATCCCCCCATTACACTAGTATTCTCATCCTTCTATTACGATCCTTCTGACACGCCCTATATCGTACTCCTCTTTCTCATCACTTTCTCCCTATGTAAACCCATACGCAACGGTGGCGTGGTAGTAAACTGCCTTGCTTGGGCCGAAATGTTTAAAAAAATACTATCATCTCAGAATTTATTGGAGTAGATAGACTAAACTATCGCCCGGTTCACACTCCACCCACGTCTATTGAACAGGTGAAGAGGCTCATCCCTTGTTTCCTGTTTAGGATGTGGTTTCCGGTTTTCTCTTTTCCAATCTTCTCACTCTTATATAGCCCCCTGCACATCAGTGGCGTTACTGCCTTGCTCGGGGTGATATGATTAAAAAAAAAAAAAAAAAAAAAAGAATTTGCAACCTCAGCTAACTACGTTAAACTAGTAGAAACGCCCTCCATCCCGATTGGCTACTGACAAGAATAGTGTTTGCTTCTGCAAAATGTAGAATTTTAACCTCTTTTTGTTTAGTGTCAGACATTATCTAGCTACCATAATTTCATTATCTTTTCTTCCTAATTCCTCTTCTTAGGTTCGTATCACAAGACTTATTTGGTAACCTTCTAATTACATTGGGTTTCAACAATAACGTTTTTTCTCACAAAATATTTCACCCATTATGGACATTATCATGTCTGTGGTATAATAACACCGGAAGACATATACGGAACGAAAGTGCGTAAAAGAAAGGGATTGACAAAGTGAGTTTTTCTCATAGAGATTTTTATGCCGTTAAGACATACACAAAACAGCATATACATATTTATACGAGTCCCAGAAAATGAAAATCTATCGCAAATATGTGCATGAGAAGCGGAGTGAAAGGATATCGAAAAGTTAGGTTTTACCTGCGATTAGCAATGCGAATTCAAACGGGACGGATTTATCTAGTATATGCCAGGCGAAGAAATTGTACGAACAGGAAATTGCGAGTCTTGAGTTTTCACAAATGATGGACTGCTAACCGGAGAATTCTCTATCAGGGGAAGATACATTCCCAAAGAGAATCGTCGCCATGTGCTTATATGACGTTGGGAGACGCATATTTAGCCTCAGCTCAGACCTGTTGGACTAAACAAAAAAAAAAATTACAAAAAAAAAAACGCCTGGTCTTCGTAAACGAACTGAATGATGGGTCCCTTGCATTACTGTATGTAGGGACGACATTAAGCAGCTGTCACATGACCTTTTGACTTATCAGATCTAAATAGAGATAATTGTCTGTTGTATCCCAATAGGGTGAACAAAAAAATGTTTTCTTCTGGATTAAATAATATTAAAATGACGATGTCCGGAGCATCTATAAAAATAAATAGTAAGGTAGTTTCAAACACGATTTTCATCGTATTAGTCAACAAAACATTTTAACAACAACTTAAACTTAGATCGTGACATGCTTATCTTATCTTATCAGATTATCACCAATCAATAACGTAAATTACTCCTCTCTGCCGTAGTAAAATTAATACCACCACACATAAAAACTAACAAGCATTACAAATTAGAATTTATAATAGTTAAATATGCGTAACCACAAAAACAAACAACAAAAAAAAGAGCTAATAACCGACTTTAAATTAAAAATTAACAATACAGCCTTAAATAAAATAATTTTACCTATCATAGTTTCACACAGACCCCATCATACGCACATATGTACGTACGAGAAATCGACAACTGTCCTCGCGTTGACATCGCTAGACTATTCGAATACACCAACCGAACACGTATGTATGTGCGCAACGGCACATATATATATATATATATATATATATATATATATATATATATGTGCCGTTGCGCATATATATATATGCCAAGCCATGTACGATTCGCATATATATTTGTGTGAGCCCCGGAGGGCGGACGCGTGTGTGTATGTGTGTGTGTGTTTGCGCACGTCAATGGGTGCACAAATGTGTATATATGTCTGCGTCTGTCATGACGAAAACCTTTCCTCCGATTTCCACAAAAATGCACCAATAGACGCAGCCCTACATATAGCCAATTTTTTTAAAGAATTAATCAGTTTGTCTGACGATCGCAAGAGCATGAAACCCAGGGTTAAAAACTCACTTATATATTTATATGAATATGTCAGCTCTATCACTGATATTGAGCGCTTTCAAATAAGTACCACGCATATATAATATATAAATAATATAATATATATAACAAATTGCATATATATATTGATATTTATAATTATATACATACACCTTTCACACACACGCACACACACACACAGATATATATATATATATATATATATATACATGGCATGTACGCATTGCTCATTCAGTAATGGATTAGAGCACTCTGGCTACTGGGCAGGTAAAATGACAATATACACGCTAAAAATCGCCGGTAGAATCGCCGACTGACGCCAATTCGGTCGGGTTTTAATCCTGGGTTAGGGGCAATCGGAGTCTAACGTACTGATGAGCGAAAACAGATCTGTCTGCGGATGATATTATATATATATATATGTATATATATACTACCGGCCACAATTTTAGGTCAACACAGTTTTTTCAAAGAAATGATGTATTTCATACTATTTTTAGTATGTATTGCCAAGTGTATAATTCTAATTGAAAATAGAATGGTCCTTTTTTAATACTGAATAATATCAAACGGACTGCTCTGGTGTCCAGTTTTTGTTATCTCATCCCCATGCTAGTCTCTTCTTCTTATTGGCTGGCCGAAGCATAAGACACCTGGCTGCCTTGTAAAATTTTGCAAAGTAATAATACCAAAATAACCATTCTATTTTCATTTACAATTATCCACTTGGCAATAAATACTAAAAATAGTATGAAATACATCATTTTTTAAAAACTGGGGTGGCCTAATAATTATGGCCGGTAGTAAATATATATTATTATTGTCACCCTCCTTTTCGTTATTGTATCCTTTTGCTTAAACATTACAGTTTTTATTGGTATTATCTTTTATTAAATTATATATTTCTGATAAAATGTTTCAAAATTAAAAGTTAAAAACAAAACAGATTGATATTTCAATATTCCCATGTACGTATCTAAGTTTCAAATAGTGATTTAATAAAAATAAAGTAAGTCATAAATGACTTGTAAAATAATGATATAACCTTTATAATTAATTACAGAATTCCTATCTCAACCAATACGACCTCCACATCGTGGCGACGTTGTTCGTTATTACAATAGCAAATGACAATTATTAAAAAATTCAATAAAGAGGTTGTATCTTAAATGTCTTTGATTTTTATTTTGTTTTGTTTTGTTTTTGCTTTTGTTTCTTTCTTGCAGACGTGTTTCTTGTATTCTTCAAGATGGCGGAAATATTTTTAAGCGTCTACTTTCCCGCCTGTTTACGTGTTGATATCAGACAAAGTTTTCAGCTTTTTGTCTCATTTGATACAATGCTCTTTTACTGATTTAGACCGGGATTAGTCTTTTTACAGCTTTCGCCTCCATCTTGATTATCATCAACTTATGTCATTAGCAGGAACAATGTTTGCTTTTAATTCGATATTTTTTGTTCTTAAAGTTAACTAAAGATTTACTTTCCTTTTCATTGCAGTTAATATTTTATTATTGTAATATATTAAAATAATGGCGGAAAGAACAAAGACAAACGCCAAAGAAATAGCGATGTCAGTGTTACTATATTGTATTGAACACGAACTAGAATATGAAGATGCGTTTAATTGCTTTACCCCAAACTAGGTAGTAAAATAGCTAAGACGCAAGCGTGACAGAATAGGGTAAAAACATATTTTAAAAAATCAATAAAAGAAGTGGCTATAAGAAGGCGAAAGATAACTGTAGAATACGCATTAAAATCTTTAAAAATCAGTCATGACTAGAAGGCAGGAAAGGAATTTTAGAAGCTAGAAGTGCGAAAGAAGAAACTATTAACATAGAACTTGCAGTTATCTCAACTATGATAGGATGGAAAATTGCCGCCAATAGACCGCAGCGTATAAATTCATCATAAATAAAACTCCATGCGCTGATGTCTTAGAGAGTAGGCTGTATTACAGCTCATCAGTGTGGCTAGATGTAGGGTTTGATAGATTCACACCCACACCCACATTGTCATTCAGCATTCACGTGATAACCCTAGTTAACCGCGCTAACGGCATGCCGATATAAGCAGGAAGCGTCATGTGTTAAGGCAGTTATGGGTTCCGTCCCGGGCGAGAGCAAACATGTTTATTACCTAACACACACATACACAGGCGCACGAATTGCGGGTAGCAATTAGTGGCACACATTTTTATTTCTCACCATCATGCACACACAATGCTAAAAACAACTCCAATTGGAAACAGACATTAACAGTATGTACATTGACCTTCTTCAAACTGAACTTGATTCAATTTAGCCTTCTATCGAACATTTACGTTTCTCTCCAGACAAAGGGAAACAACTTTTCTTTCTTTATTTGATTTGCATGCTTTCAACTCTATGTAACCTTTGTTAATATATTGTTGTTCTGGTTACTTTCGCCTTTTCCTGTTTCCTTATTTCCTGCTCTATTTCATGACGCAATTTACGCTTAGTCGACTCGTAAATATAAATTAGTAAGGAACTTCATCTTCTACATAGACATCCACTTGTTTTTAGCCGGGATCGAAACTCGACCGATTTGATGCTACTCGGAGTCGCTAACACCTAAAACATAGGCTCTTGGAATTAGAGAAGGAACATTTTGGCTTTTTATATATAAGCGGTTTATACACACCGAAAGAACTCAATTCCACATAGGTACATATATCTATATCTATATAGATATATGTATCGATATAGAACAATTTTAGGGAAAAAATAAATGACAAAGTTAAAAAAGCTTCCGTGTGACACCTTTCATTCTTCAAACTAAAATTGTGATACACGCTTGGCCGATCATGTCTTGAAAGAGACATGACTGAGTGGTCAGATGAATTTACGGCAGTATGTTGACATTTATTTCTGCGGTAGACCGGTTGACAACCACAGTTTTTTGAACCCAAAATGTCCTAATATTTGACCTATAGTTGTAGGGAGAAATAACAGCTTCTTACCTTTTCCAAGGCTATTTATGCGTACGTAAATGCAACGAATTCAACTAGAATTTGAACTCTGCTCTCCGGCTTTTCATTCCGAGCCGAAATTCACTGCACCACAACGCATATCATTTTTAATTAAGCCGATGTTTATTACATTTTTAAGATTTTTCTATGTATGTCTTAATATTTATATTAATTAATATTACTTAGTTACGTAATTGTAATTATTTTAATATATAGGTTTTTGCATTTCATTATATATTTTATTGAAAAATTCAAACCGTTTTTATTTTTAAATGTATTTTTAAAAATGTTCGCTTAATACTAGTATACATTATTTCGTTAGAAATTTAAATGGAAATATATTTTGTTTTATGATTCTAACTAGCAGTATAGCCCGGCGTTAATCGGGTGTAATGAAAGCGTTAAAACTAATCCATGGTCCTGGAGCTCAGATCCTTTGGACGCTGGCACGAAACACTAAAAAGCAATAGTTGTTTCCAGTTAAAGCAAAACCGTAGACTGAAAGAAAAATGAATGGAAGTAAGTCAAATTTTGATTTCCTGGTATCGATATCAAATAAGTTTCTTTCGTCTTAAACTGAACTTTGAAGGCTAAATAAGTCCTCTGAGTAAATGGTATCATGGCTGAGACTAAGAACTACAATTATACCTACTCAGAGCCAAACCCGATGCAAAAACTAAAATAAAAGGGCTGAAAAAAATATAGACATACAGACAGATAAACAGACACACACACAAAAACATCTTACCTTTTATATATATATATATATATATATATATATATATATATATATATTATCAATTTTATGCACTATTGTAAGAACTGCAATCTTGAAACTTCCGAATATCGTTTCTTATGTTTTTTTCTATGAGTGTATCAAATTTGATGAAAATCGGACCACTCTTTCTATAACCCGATTTTTTCTATTATCGATTTTCGATATTTGTGGCGGGTACCTCGACACAAGACCTAGCTAAGAACACTCGCAGACGCTTATAGTACATATAGTAAATTTTCAAGAAAATCGGTTCAGCCATTTTGGAGTCTATAGGTAACGGGCACACAGACACACAGACAGACAGACACACAGAGACAAAGTTCTATTTATAAATAAGTTTATATTCATAAACTCACACATTCATACATGGTTTCTTTCATACACATACATACATACATACATGATACTCTCATTTTATTTAAAATAGGAAATCGTTCAATTGTTTGACACGTGCATACATTATTCCATACAAAATGTGAACGGAAATATATTTCGTGTTGTCATTCACGTTTATACTAACGTTATTGACATATAAACTCAGTTAAGACGGTTAAATACGGCTGAAACGCGTTGTTATTTACATATACTTACAATCATAATAAATATCAATTTTTACTTAAACGTGCCACGCACACTTATACAGTTATAAATATTTCCTCTACGTTTAAAATATTCATCCATTGTCTTGTTACATGTGACACGTATCTGACACATGAAATCAAAACTCAATCTATATAATTTTAAAGTTTTTAAATATTCAAACAATCTTTTAATATTCCGACTTTAAAATAAGAAGCTTATCAAAGTGGAAATTGTTACATTAAAGACACGTTTTTTCCTACCTGTTCTTTACTTATTCTATTCATCTTGTCTGATTTCGATCCATATGTTCAGCTGACATATATATATATATATATATATATATATATATATATATATATATATATGTATATATTCTAAACATATACTGTTAAATATAAAGGACAATGAATGTCTACTATGTTTAATCAAGAGCAGTTCGTATTTTAGCTTTAATTTCAGGTGTAAATAAACACAAAAATTCTCCAGCTTTTGGATAATTGTTTTATTAACTTGGTTCTAAGCTTTCGGCTCACATGAGACATCTTCAGAGAGGTTACAAGGACGTCAACATAAAAACATCCACCATTAGCGACGATTTTATCTTGTGTTGACATGAAACTTTGCTAGGCAACGATAAAAGTTACCAAAATTAGCAAACTAAATAATCTTTAATTTATTATTTGTTTAGAACAGCTCATGATTAAACATCGTAGACATTGATCGTCTTTTATATTTAACAGTATATGTTTAGAAAATTATCTGCTGCCTCGATACAATATATATATATATATATATATATATATATACAATAATTTGATTATGATTGTATTATTATTCAACTTGTATATATATATATACATATATATATATATATATATATATATTACTTTTATTATAAGTGATTGTAATAAAAATATTTTACATCTTTACAAAAACATTTCATGATTCAATTCTATGAATTTTACTTTGATAACTATTACCAACTATTGAATGACGAAGTGCAATTCATAATTTTGAAATATGAAATCTTTTATGTGTGTATATAAAATGTTTTAATAGGAATATTATAATAGTATATTCCTCTACTTTGTATTGAGCACATTTTAAAAAGTAAATTATAAAAATTGTCATCTCTGAGGGTGTAGGCTGCAATGTTCACTTATATATATATATATGTAGACATCCGCAGACAGTTATGTTTTGCTGTATCACAGCTCATCAAGACGATTAAACATCCGATTTATTATAGGATTGAAAATGGAGCGATTGGATGTCAGTCGGAAATTCTGCCTTTAAGCTATCGGTCCACGGTAAAAAACGTTGATTTTTACAAAATGTAAACAAACGCCAGTAGACAAGAATGTTCAATTTATTGTTGAAGTAAGATTTGCTAATAGGAGTGAGTATCTACTGTTTTAAAAGTCAAATATTTCTGCTAAATACCCAATCGACAGTCGAGACCGTATATATATATATATATATATATATATATATATATATATAGGATTGAATAACGAGAAGGAATAAATAGGAACATATCTCGTTATAACATGGTTCACTTATATTTAAGCTCATTCAGAGACCGAGAGAAACTGAAATAACAACATCATATAGACAGTATACTGATAGTTTTTTTTTCATTTTTCTTTTGATTTCTGAAGAAGCTTAAATAAAAGTGAATAATATTAGCCTGGGATACGTTTTATTTTTAATTTTATCATCTTGTGTGATTCTAATCCATGTATTCAACTTTCAGTTTATATTTTAGAAACATGAATGTATGAGCATCTAAACGCTCTACATATTAAATCTTCATCTTTCTTCAAACATCTATTCAGCATCTTCAAATTCAACTGTTTACTGGTCTAACTTAATTCAAATCTGACCTATAACTTTCCATTTTATATATATATATATATATATATATATATATATATATATATATAGTTAAAATTTATTTGTTCTTTTTTATACGTTTTTTGATAAATTTAATTATATTTGTGTTTATAAATTTCTTAGCCATTTTTGTAGACGTTTTTTTAATAACTTTATTTACAGGTTTATTCATAAATTGGTTCATCATTTTTTATACATTGTTCAGAAATTCATTTAGAAAACTTTCGACGTTTTGTATATTTTTGTTTATAAATTAATTTATAATTGTTTTTATAGTTTTTTTCCCACCTAAGATTCATTGAAGACGACAGAGAGTGTACGGCGTTTAAGCTTTTTTTTTTGTTTCAGACTTTACTGGCAGCAAAACTGCCTGCATACGGAAAGGCAACGATTTCAGCAGATGTAGAATAATAGAAAAAGACGTAAGACAAGGATGTGTCTTTTCACCGGATCTGTTCAACATGTACAGTGAGAATACTTTGAGGACCGTAAATGCTACGCCATGATTCGTCATTGGAGGCCACAATTTGAACAACACAAGGTATGCAGATGACACGGTACTGATTGCAGACACTGAAAGAAAACTACAAGTCCTCCTGTGAAGTGTGACAAAAACGACAACAAATAAACTGTATGAAAACTGAATGCATGGTCATCATCAAAAAGAGCAACCCAAAATACCAAATACAAGTGGGGATGCTAGAATCAAACAAGTACAAAAATTTATATACCTAGGAAGTGCTCTAACAGGAGATAGAAAGTGCGACACAGAGATCCGAAGGTGAATTGGCATGGTGAAGGACGCGTTCTACAGAAGGATGCTGTGGATATCATGGATCGAGCATGTGAACAATGATGAGGTGTTGGAAAGAATGGCAACCAAAAGAAAATTCATACTGAGCATCAGAAAGAGACAACTGAAGTTCCTGGGACATGCAGTGAAGAAGGAGAACCTGATACTAACAGGCCAGATAGAAAGAAAAAGAGACAAAGGAAGGCAGCGGATAAGATATTTGAGATGCTTGATCAACTGGATGACGGAACAAGGGTTGCGAGGTGTAACAGGTGAAGAGCCACCAGGGATAGGGAGACGTGGAAAGTCATGATCGCCTACGTCCTGAAAGGACAGAGCACATAGAAGAAGAAGAATTGTTTTTGTAAAAGGGTTCTCTTTTTTTGGCTGAAAGTTAACCATGTCCAAATATTCTATATATCCGTGTTCTTAAAGCTGTTTTATTAAACATTATAAGGGATTGATTTTTAACTGAATATGTTGATTTTCATGTACGTGTATCTATACTGATGAGAAATTTTTTTTTTGTATTTTATTTCCAAATACCACCAGCAATTTGTGGCCGTGTTCATAGTGAATATTGTATTCTTTTTATTTTAATCATTTCACGCAAAGCAAGGGGGATTGCGACTACGCTGCAGAGGGTTAGAGTGAGTGAAAAAGCTGGATACAGTGAGTGTCGGAGACCGGATAACAAATGCTTGAGGTCATTTTCGTACAGACGTAGTAACAAATTCATATACTAAAATTAAGTATTCGTTTCTGACGAAAGAAATGAACCCCTTGCGAGCAGGTGTCACTCAACCTATCGTAATATGATTTCAGAATCTCTGAATAAGGCAGAGTTGGTGATGTTTTATTGCACGGGTCTTTGACTTCAGAAGAGCCGAATCTTACTCCTGCTTCGGCCATTTACCATTCTCTCGTTTGATTGCCACCGTAAGACAGCTAGATTATTTACGCCGTATAGATCTTCGAGGATTTCGGAGGGCATTTAGGATTTTCCCAAGCTCGAATCAATCGTATGTAAAGCATAAGACTGAAGGTGTCCAGTTTTGACCGTTAGAAAATTGTCAGTAGGCCAGAAGGCCGGAACATCCTTGGAGATGATAGGTTATTTCAAATGGAAAATCTCAGAGATTTTCGGTACTTTAGAAAATGACATATACGGATTTATGAATACAGGGATAATAAACAACGTCAGTTTTAGCATATTAACATTCACTGCGCGGTAAATCTGCTATACCTGTCAAAAAAATAAGCGAGTTTACTAAAGAAAACTTGTACACTTATCTACAAAAAATAAACGAAAATTTTTCATGAATATTATCGACTATTATCTACTGAGTATAGCAAACAAATATTTTAAACATATTACTATTAAAAGCAAGTAAGTCCTAATTTTGGAATTTAATTATAATGACAAATAGATGATCTCAAGTAAACGTTCCTGAAGTATATTATAACATGGATTTAAAATGTTTCATACAACCGTATTAATTTTCAAATGACAATGGATTAACAGATCAGAAATAATCTGTACTTTTCATTGCTCCAAGCGCTTTCGGCTACTTATTTAGCCATTTTAACCGTCTTATAATTGATGCTGTAGGTTTTACGTCATGTTTTGACTGTTTAACCTGTATTTTACTTTTTGTATTATTTTGATTGGAGAGTTTATTCCAAGCTCAGCCGTAGCTGGAATTCAGGTGAGCATTTTTCTATTTTTTCAAATATTAATACTTAATTTCCACAAACTTAACGCTCCATTGAAAACTTTTTATACGACGATATTAATTTTCAAATGACAATTGATTAACAATAATTAATCTCGACATCGGATAATGTTCTGTCACATCATCTGATGAGATATGGATCTCCATTACTTCCTGTTTTATAGGTTTTAAAATTTTTCTTTTTTTGTTTTTTTTTGTTATATCGGCCAAACCTTGATCCACCAAATATTTACTCAACATCTCTCAGCAGTTCATGCATGTTTCCTTTGTTCTTCTTGGTGTCACTCTGTCCTTTTTTATGATGTGCCCCAGAGATTTCAAGGCATGTTTTTGATGTTATTTAAAAGTTCTTTATTGGTTTCTCACATATTCGGTCCATGGACATTCCCAACATCCTTCTGTAGAACTATATTTCTGTTTCTTCAAATAATCTTTTCCATATTTGAGGAGGTTTTCAAGCATTTACAGCCATATAATCAGTCAGTAACTTAAGTGCCATACGTGATAAACGCTTGGGCAATCATGTCTTCCCTGTGTCTCTTCTATAAATACTTTCACAGCTTCTGCTCCGATGAACTTAGATCACTGGTGCCTCCTAAATACGAATTTGCACGATATACTAGATTAGCAACTAGATCCCACCCTTTTACAGTGAAACCGAAAAAATGCAGCCGTAACTTCTACTCCAACAGTTTCTTTCCTCGCTCTTCCCGACTGTGGAATTCTCTTCCAAACGATTGCTTCCCCGACGGCTACAATCTCCAGGAGTTTAAATGTAAGGTCAATACACACCTCCTAACACACTAACCTGTACCCATTCTATCAAGCACTCTTCCCATCTGCCCGACCCTCATCCTCGCTATCCTTACTCATCTGTCACCTTTTTCCTGACATTCCTTATGTCTATCCACTCCTTCTCTTTACCTTCCCCTATGTAGCCCCGTGCGCAATAGTGGCAGTGGAATGCCTTGCTTGGGGTGAGATGATTAAAAAAAAAATGTCTCGAAAGAGATATGACTGACTGGGCAGAAGATTATCCCGCAGTAGGTTGCACTTGCTTTCTGCGATAGACTGGTTGCCGACCAAGGCTATAGCACCCAATCTGTCCCGTTATTTGACTCAAAGTTAAAGGGGGAAATGATGTATTATATTATTAAGTAATAATTAATGGGGGATCAGTTTATTAAATCATAACAATAGAAAACAGATCCTTCGATTTATGCCCAACTATTAAATACAGTCAGTCAGTTAAGTGCCACACGTGATACACGCTTGGGCGATCATGTCTCGAAAGAAACATGACTGACTGAGCAGAAGATTATCCTGCAGTAAGTTGTCATTGCTTTCTGCGATAGACTGGCTGCCAACCAAGGCTATAGAACTCAATCTGCCCTGTTATTTAACCCACAACTAGATGGAAATAATGGATTAATACATTTCCCAAGGGTATTTGTGCGTAAGTAAACGCAAGGAATTCAACTGGAATTCGATCACGACTTGTGGATTTGTTGTTCCGAATCGATATCCACTGCGTCACAACGCACAACCATATAGGAGGTTTTATATTGCGCAATAATTCAGTACTTATTTTTGTTTCTATTTTTTCTGATTCTTAAGATTTTGCTTAGCTTCTAGAATGCAACTTTTGCTATCCAGATGTGCTTCGGATTTCGGAGTCGCACATTAAGCTCCAAGGATGAAATATAATATTGAGTGTGCAGTGAAAAAATCGATAGAATATATTTAGATATATTAACATGCACTGAAATAGCAAATGTATATCTCTATATCTATGAGCTGCTACTTGTCAATAAAGATTTTGTCAAAAAACATCCGGTACTCGGGTTTAGTAAAACCGGTTGTTCTACAAGAAAACAGAAAGAATAACAGAGGATAACAATTTGGAATTCGTTTGGTCTGTTCTTTCCGAAGTGTAATATTTACATGACAAGGCATCAACTAAAGATACAAAAAAAAGAAATTCCTGCGAAAAACTGCTCAACTGAAAACCAGATTTAAAAGTTAGTCGAAAAACTTTCATATAAAAACTTACGAAATGTTGGATAAAAAGTACCGAATAGCTGTCTCATAACTGCTCTGATGAGCGTTTTTTTTTTCAGGATCCTCAAACACCTCAGTTTATTAGATTGGCAGCTAGGTCCCACTTATTTACCGCAAACGACTTTCCTACTTGGTTTCTTTCCTCGCACTTCACGCCAGTTGAACTCTCTACCTTTTACTTACTTCCCTGATAGATCAGTCAGTTAAGTGCCATACGTGATACACGCTTGGGCGATCATGTCTCGAAAGAGACATGACTGACTGGGCAGAAGATTTTCCCGCAGTAGAGTTCCATTACTTTTTGCGATAGACTTGTTGCCAACCAAGGCTATAGAACCTAATCTGTTCTGCTATTCAATTCTTTTATCCAGATCACTCAGTTAAGTGCCATACGTGATACACGCTTGGGCGATCATGTCTCGAAAGAGACATAACTGACTGAGCAGAAGATTATCCCGCAGTAGGTTGCCATTGCTTTCTGCGGTAGACTGGTTGCCGACCAAGGCTATAGAACCCAATCTGTCCTATTATTTAACCCATAACTGGGGGAAGATACGGATTAATACCTTTCCCAAGGGTATTTGCGCGTAAGTGAATACAATGGATTCAGCTGGAATTCGAACTCGGCTCCCCGATTTCTCGTTCCGAGCCGATATCCACTGTACCACATCGCACATCAGATAGATACAATCTCCAAAATGTCAATTGTCATGAACTATCTCCCTAAATATCATCATTTTATCCCTTTCATCACCTCTTTCTGCCCGCTGTGTATCTCTCTAAATCCCTGCAAACTAGCCGTGGTCCCGCTTTGACTGAGTTGATATAATTTTAAATAAAAAAAAAAGAAAAAGGAGCGAACAGTCAGTGCAAACA
The DNA here is from genome assembly GCA_037127315.1 of Ascarosepion bandense. Classification (NCBI taxonomy): domain Eukaryota; kingdom Metazoa; phylum Mollusca; class Cephalopoda; order Sepiida; family Sepiidae; genus Ascarosepion; species Ascarosepion bandense. The sequence continues at coordinate 975,405 of JBBBDQ010002136.1, read as the reverse complement.
AAGAAGAGAATATAATTGTATGTGTAACTAGAAATAGCCGTGAATATTTCATCGCTTTCCTATTTAGACTTTTGAATTAAATACAATTCTCAAATATAAAAGCTGAATAGGCTCTTTGCTAATTGCACGACTATAAATTGTTCGTGTAAATATCCCTGTTGTATAATTAAATACCTGAGTTTAACTATTTTAATATTCCAATGTTCATCTTTTTCTTCACTCTCCTCTTATATTTTTACTCTTATGTAGGCCCCTGCACATCAGTGGCTTTACCGCCTTGCTCGGGGTGATACGATTAATATATACATATATGAATTCGACTGATTACGCATAAGAGGGTGTACACAGAAAGATTTGATTTGAAAAGTTTTTGTTTTTTTTTAATTTCAATGAAGCAGAGGTCAAACACATTAGGTTACCGTCTCCACTATTTTGATTTTTGGGAGTGAATTGTGGGCAATCTCATCAAAGATGAGGGCAAGACTAGAAACAACAGAAACGTTGTTTTACAGAATGATGTTGAGAATGCGATTGACTAAAGATGTGAGCAACGACGAGGCTTTAGAGCAGATAAAAACGAAAAGGAAATTGATAGGAAAAATCAGTTGAAGTTCCTCGGACATGTAATGAGGAAGGATGGCTTGGAGAATTTGATACTCAGTGGAAGGATAAAGGAAGGAGAGACGGGAAAGCGACTCGTGACATAAGTGATAGACTTGAACAAATGGATGTCCGAGCAGCTTTTAAAGTGGGAAAAAGGGAAAGAGTGATAAATGCTAAAAATTATAATGAGTAGTGGAAGGTTATTATTTCCTACATCTTGAAATTTGTTTATTCTTATGTATAGGTTTAAATCTTTCATTATGAATATATTGCGATATTTAATGTTTTGATGTTTGAGTAAAACTAAAACCATATTTCCTGCAGTTTAAACAGTCATGTCTAGGTTTATAAAACTACCTTTTTTAATCTAATATCCACTGTTTTTATTAATTCCATTTTATTTTTCTTAAGCTCGATTTACAAAGATTTTTCGTGTTTATAGATATATATAGAAAAAGAAAGGAAGCGAGGAGTATATATATATATATATATATATATATATATAACTTAATTAAATTTTTTAACACCTTATTTTTATTTTTTCCCTAAATGTACTTTTTCAAATAAGTCCCTTTTTTTTCCAAATCTTTAACCCTTTTAAACATTTAAAGTTAAATTTATTTGACATGTATCGAGCGTTTTCTATTTGATATTTTCTCCTTTTCCTTTCTTTTCTTTTTTTCCCTTTCTTTATTTTTTCTCTATAGACTCTTCTTATATCCCGCCCCTTCTCTTTCTGTTCTGTTTTGTTTAACCCAATTCTCAAAATAACGACCTCCCATTCCTTAACTCTTTTCGTCTATTAAGCTAGACATGCCAAATTTCCATCTCTTCACTTACAACTCTATCTAAAAGTAAAAATATATTTCTCAACTCTTAACCGTTATTTTTTTTCCTATTTAATCTTATTTTTCTTCATTTCGATATAGACTGTGTTGCTGAGGAGACGTGAATTCTCTCTTAGGGATTTCATGTTGAAATGTTCATTCAACATTTTTGAATTTTGAAAATTTATTTTAATTTATATATATATATATATATATATATAAAAATTAAAATATTATTAATTAAAATATATATATATATATATATATATATATATATATATATATATATATATATATGAAAGAGAGAATGGCAACGCATGAAAACGGAGAGAGTAATCCAAAAGATTTTATTTAATTCATATAAATTATCAATTGGATAAAAATACAGAACTCAATGGATATTATCCAGAGCAAATATATTGGGAAGAAAACTCAACACATAATTAAACGTTTAGAAATCCAGAATTTATTTCAGCACTGTAAAGAAAGTTTGCCTCGTTCAGACTGTTGATGAATAACTTTTTTTTATTATTCATCAAAGGTCTGAACGAGAATATTTAAAAAAACAATTATATTGCTGAAATAAATCCTGGATTATTTGCTGTTTAATTATATGTTGAGTTTTCTCTCTCTCTCTCTCTCTCTCTCTCTCTCACACACACACACACACACACATACACACACACACATATATATATATACATATATATATTGTGTGTATTTAAGCAGCATTTTTTCACTGATGCATGTGTTATTAAGTAATATGCAGAAGTTTTGTCTATTTATTTTATTTAAATTCTTTTTCATATCGTTTGATAAGTTTAATAGTAGATAATTCCACAAATTTTCAATACCTAAATTTAAATTGAATTTTAGCCTTAATTGAAAGACAAGCGATTAAATTTACTAATTACAGTAAGCAAAATATACTGGTGTATTTCAAACCGAAATTATATTGATCGGAATAAGAATGTTTTTAGGTTTATAAAAAGGTTTTAAAATTTTAAATTTTTCGCCATTTTTCATCGATTGTAAAACAGAAGCCAATTCTCGGTTTTAAAACATCTTACAAAATAAAATACACCTCGCTGATAGATATTTTTATTCAAATTACCGAATTTAAATTAATAGCCCACTGTCTGAAATTTTTCAAAAAAGCGTTTCTTAATTACGATATACTTGTTATCACATTGTCATCGCCTTATTAAGAGGCCGGCCAAAAAATGCCAAGCGTGGAAGACGAATTTGGTATAAATTTTATTTTTTTCATATAAGGGAGAACAATCCTTGAATCACGTAACTTTTTAATGATAAATATCACTTAAGGCCACCCGTACAAATAAGATACGGGTAATCAAAATGCACACAATTACAATGTTTTAATTATTTTAAAAATCCGTTGGCCAAATCATTTGTATTAAGCTTTTCTGTTTTCGAGTTGTAAATGTAGTCTTCATGTTTTAATTTCATTCCCTAGCCGGAGCAATGGAGGAAAAATTCTTCAAATATTTTTGAAGATTTATATATTATTATAAAAAAAATTAAATTAAGATAATTCTTGTAAAAATCCATTATTCATTGAATTTTTTTTATTTCAGACTATAATATGCTTAATTTATATTGTTCATAAAAGAAATTGAAATTTTATCCAAATAAAAATTGGAATAGTTATTGCATATTTCGCAATTCGGATCTACTCTTTAGAAAGAAGGCTAATACTGAGGACAATTGCTTAGCATTCCCCAATGATTCCTGAATTTAATTATATCAGGTTTATTGTGGAGCAAAGTTGAATTTTTAGACATTTCTGGAAGATAATTAGTGGGGGTTAACATATATAAAAAAATATATATTTTTAACAATATTTTCTAAAAATAATTATTTCAAAATTGATTTCAGTCAATTATGACTCCTGAAAGTTTCATCAAAATCCGACCATTAATTTCCAATTTAATGTGTCTTTCACGGTCAAAAAAGTGCATTGCGTAATATTACGTTATTTTTTAGGTAATAAACTATGCGTCAATTTAGGTCTCGCACTGACGAAAGAAAAAATATATTTACTAAAATTTCGAACATGTTAGAAAGAATTATTTTTTTTTAAAAATAATTAAAAAATACTTTGATCTATCCTCCTAATGATAATATAAACATTTCGCCGATAAAATTTTGTTTCTATTTACTTTAGCTCCTTTTTTCCTTTATACTATGCTGTTTTTTCAGCGATTTTTTGGGTTACCTAATTAATAGCATTATCTTTTAAAGAAGAAAAAAAATCACAATATTGATACATATTATTAATCTTATCTAAGCTTTCGCTTTACATAAGCTCTTATCAATGAAGCCAATTACATTACAAATATATTAAACAATTCACGGACAAATGAAAACGATAATTGCATTTACCTGGAAGAAATCCATATATATATATATATATATATATATATATATATATATATATATATGGTGCGATGGGTAAGTTTTCTTCATTTTTATATTTTTATTTTTGGACATGAGATTTGTTTGATTTTGATTTTATTTTTTTTTAACTGCACAGTATAGTAAGGTCAATTTGGATCCGTCTATGAAAGAATAACATGAGGCATTTCACTCCGCCAGAAATTTGTAAAAGTTATTCTGTACTGCTTGGCATTCGCACCGGAAACGGCAGTCTGAACATTTCAGGGTATTTCAGTGTCAAACGAAAGAGAGTGAAGAGGATACGGAAATATTTGGATGCTTATATGTACACTATACAGTTTTCAAATTATGGCGGAATGAATTGCGTTGAGTCTTGACAGCAGCTAAATGGGTAAATTTTTGGGAGTAATGGGTCCCCGAAATCGGACAGCCCTGTTCCAATTCAAATCGTATTTGTTTTATTTACTTAGGCACAAATACTTTGTAAAATGTATGCTTCTGTATCTATACTCCCAACTATGAGTTAATTTGTAGGCTAGTAAAAAAGCAATTTATCGATTAATCGATCAATATATATATATATATATATAGATATATATATATATACGTGGAAGGAAAAAATGGTTGTAAAAAAAGAAAGAGCTAAGCACATCAACCAAAGAGATTTGGACCAAGCCAGTACGTAGCCCAAAGAAAAAAAACGGAGACAAGCAATCAATAATCAAAATGCGGTCAATACTTAAGCAGAGCAAAATAACTAAATAAATTAAACCTAGTGAGCCAACTACTTTCCAAAGTTTCACCTAAACGGACTTTCAAGGAGCGCTGGCCAGCGTTCCCTGAAGATCCGTTTAGGTGAAACCTTGGTAGGTTTGTTGGCTCACAAGGTTTAATTTATATATATATATATATATATATATATATATATATATAAAAAGAAAGCTTAATGAAATAAATGTCATGTGTAAACATTGCAAAAGGTTCACATTAGAATTTGGGTTAAAATACTTGCATATATGTAATAATTGCATATATCTAATAATTTGTTTTATAAAAAAATAAATATATATTTAAATTATTAAATGGATATTTAAATTTTAATAATTATATAGTTATTTAAAGATTAAATTATGATATTGAGAATGGTGTAAGGATGATATAATAGACTTTATATAAAAATAATAAAATGAATTTAAAAAATCTTAAATAAATAGATACTAAAAATGTTATTTATAAACTAAAAGTATTGAAAAATTAAAATAAAATGCATTCTGAATGGAAATAAAAATAGTATATTATACTCAAAGTCCCTTTAAGTTAGATCAAATATATAAATTTTTTACTTTCTTCATCTCTTTTCTTATTTCCTTTTGTTTAAGATAATGTCGAGATGGTGAAAACTAAAAGAAAAGATTTTGTAACATAAATGAAAACATCAACGGAAATAGTGTCTAGACAGGCGTAAAAATAAATTAATATTTCGCCGTTACGATTGAAAGAAGAAACCATGTATTCCCCCCCCCCGAAAAAAATATAAACTTTTTTTAAAATTTAAATCTCTATTCTAATTAGTTAAACTGAACTCACACATAAAATTTGTCTTTCCATTTTTATTAATAAAAACCTATTCTTTCTTATGTTTAAATGAAAATCATTTTCACAACAATGAACTAACATTGCCTGATGACCAGATAGACATCTTAAAACATGGAAATTCCCGTGTCGCAATGTATTTCTAATTAAAATCAAATTTAATTATATATACTAGCAGTTTAGCCCGCTTTTACTCGGCTAATTTAAGGAATAATAAGAATAAAAAACATATGATGAATTTACACAGCAAATACACAACGCTCACCCTCGACAGTTTTATAGATATAGATAACAATGTAGAATGTCTATTGGATTAGGGTGGGAGGGGGAAGGGCAGCATATAGTTATAGATAATATAAAATGGGGTGATCGATTGTATATTATAATCAATACATAAACTGATCCCTGATTTTGTGGGTGATAATATATATATTTCTACCCTAATTTTAAAGTTTTGAAAAATTTCAGTGTCAATAGCGTTTTAAAATTTTGATCTACATCTGAGCGCAACACCCGTCGAGCTAGACCGTAAAATGCAGATGTTGAGTCGAATCTATCAAACAAACAAATACTTAAACAGTGTCCACCCTCGTCACTTTTACATACACACACACACACACACACACACACACATATATATATATATATATATAGTCATCCGCAGACAGATCTGTTTCGCTGTATCACAGCTCATCAGTACGGTTAGACTCCGATTGCTTTTTAACCCAGGATTGAAACCCGACCGAATTGGCGTCAGTCGGTGATTCTACCTCTGGGCTACTGGCGTTCGGTGGAAGGAGGCAGACTTTTTAGCGCGTATATTGTCATTATACCTGCCCAATAGCCAGTTTGCTCTAATTCATTTTACTGAATGAGCGATGCGTACATGCCAGAGTAGCTACTGTTTTTCAAAGTGTACCATTCTTCCAGAGTGCTCAATCAGGGTGTGAGAGCGTAATACATATATATACATATATATATATATATATATATATATATATATATATATATAATGATCATCGTTAATTGAAGAAGTAGCTTAGTTTTTCATAGAATGAAAATACTTCATTCCGTGGAATTCAGAGAAGCTGGTGATCGCAATTGTTTAAACAGCTTTTTTGCTAATGTTAGCTTACTGTTAATATTTCTAAATCTTTTAAGCTTGATGTTGGTCTGGCGTCTTATAAAAATGGTTGTTATTATTCTACTCTTTGCAAATTTCTCTTGAGACTAATAAAGCCGATATGGCATTGCCTCAACCAAAACGTAGAAAAAGGTACTCCTATTTTATCCCGGGCTTCTTTATTCGTATTTCATCAAATCTCTATTTCTATACAATGCCAATTCGAAAATTCTTCTGAATGATAAATTAATTCTACATAATTTATTAAATCTTGATAATAAGTCAACTAAAACAAGTCGCCTCACGTGATATTCATATTAGTTTTCTAAATTATGTTTAAATCCTTTCAACGTAAATTTCCTAAGTTGTCTTTGCGGATTTTCGGCAGTTACCTCATCACATTCCTTTTAATCCGGCACACGGCATTTAAACTGCAAGTTTAGATTAGCTGAAACCATGAGATGGTAACCACACTTGAAGCCGACTGTATCTCACTCAGTGGCGACGCACTGCCGACACATTACCCCAGATGGGTAGTTTCTGTTCAAGCATGCACAGTAATATCTGCTTTCTTGCCAATTTAATATAAGGCCACGTTAATGGTTCTTGATATATTCAAAACGAATATCTTCCGGGCATACCAAATTGACCCTTAAACGACGCTCCTCACCAATTGGTGTTTCATTGGAGATCAGCGGATATCATAAAATTGCCGATTTGAACATTTTCCAACGAAACATGGACGATCATTTATTCGGGTCTAATGACTAACTGACAGATTTAAGAGCTTACTATTTACTAATATCCATACGGTTAGCTCATTTCATGTAGATTCAGGTAAGAGATAAAGTTAGAAACTTCACTACTGTATTAGTAAATGTTGAGGATTAAAATGTTAACGAAATATTGCAATAGCAATAGTGATTAAAATAGTGATTGCACATCACTATTTAAATATATAAGATAGCGGAAATGATTGAAAAAAAAAATGGAAGTTTTACTATTAAACTAAGGTTAAACACGAGGGATATATCCCCTCCACTTTCTCACAATCTTTCGTTCTTTATGTTAAATACGTACTTATGAGCATTAATAAGTATTTACAAATCTTCATAAATACGTTGGACACTATTGTGAGTGGGGTCAGTTTGCCGCCTAGCTAATAACGTTGATTGGACTGGCATTGTCTGGCATTGTTGGACTCTCTATTTTTAGGCGTCGATCAACCTAGATAGAGTCCCGCCGAAGGGTAGAGTCTCGATTTGGAGAATAGTATACAATCAATTTTTGCCCGTGCGATATTGCTCGGAAGTCAGGTTAGCCAAATGCGGACGACAATTCTACTCCTGCAGCTTCTTCTCCCGCACTTCCCGCCTGTGGAACTCGCTTCCATATTCTTGCTTTCCTGACTGCTACAACTTCCAGAAATTTAGATGCAAAGTCAATTCTCATCTACTAACCACTGGACTCTAGCTCTCTCCTCAACCCCGTATAACCTTCCCTTTCTCGCCACCTATGTATCTGTCATCGCACCTGCTTTCTCAGCTTTCTATTGGTTCCTTTCTAACTAGTCTGTATTCCTCACTCTTTTCTAATTAATCTTTTTACAGTTATGTAGCCCCCTGCACATCAGTGGCACTTCTGATTTGCTCGGGGTGAAATGATTAAAAAGGCCTTGTGACAGTTTTTTTTTCTCAAGTGAAAGACATTGTCGGACTTTCAGGCGAAGATTAACCCAGACGGAGCTCCACCAAAAGGTAGAGTCTCGTTTTGGGGATAAGTAGACATTCAATTTTTGCCCGAACAATATGGCTCGGATTACCTATATTAAAATGCCCTGGGTCACCTATTGTTTCAAGTGGGGCTAAATGCCGATATTTCTGTCTAGCAATTAATATCTCTCAGACGCTTTTCTGACATTGTTGAACTCTCTGCCTTCGGATAGACGAGGTACCGCCGAAGGTTAGAATCTCGTCTATAGAAAAGTAGAATAAAATTTTGCAAGAATTATATAGCTCGGGTTGCACACACTAAAAAGACATTGTGTCACATTTTTCCACAAGTGGGGATGCAGCGAAATAGTATATTGCTGCTTAGCAGTTCACCACGAGCTGTGGTTATCTGCTTCACGGAGCTGGCGAGTATGGTAATGTTATAAAGATTCAGTTAGTTAAGTGCCATACGTGAAACACGCTTGAGCGATCATATCTCGAAAGAGGCATTACTGACTGGGCAGAAGATTATCCCGCAGTAGTTTGCCATTGCTTTCTACGGTAGAAAGCTGGTTGCCAGCCAAGACTATAGAACCCAATCTGTCCTGTTATTTAACCCATAACTGGAAGGAAGACACGGATTAATATCTTTCACAAAGGTATTTGCGCGTAAGTGAATGCAATGAATTCAACTGGAATTCGACTCTCCGATTTCTCGTTCCTAGCCGATATCCACTGGACCACCACGCACATTCTATTTTTCAACCTTAGTTTTAATTATTTCTCATTCAATAACCTTTTTAGGTTACAACATTTTTCATTGAACTAATCACCGTTTCTGATAAATATTTTCTTATTTTTCTCACGACCAAACAAAATGGTCCACTTTTTATTGAATTTTTGGGGGTGTTATTCTTTCTTTCCTACGGTATTCAACAGAAATCAAACAGCGTCGCTCTTATGTATTGTCGTATTTTCCTCAGGAATAATTTATTATTTATGAGTTTTTTGAAACGTAAATTGAAAATTTGAAGCGTCTATTGAACAGGTGAGGAGGCTCATCACTTGTTTCCTGTTTAGGTTGTGGTTTCCGGTTTTTCTCTTTTCCAATCTTTTTTTTCCGGTTTTTCTCTTTTCACTCTTTTTTTATTTTATTATTTTTTTCAATTGGAGTAGATAGGCTAAACCATCACCCAGTTCACAGTCCACCCACATCTATTGAACAGGTGAAGAGGCTCATCCCTTGTTTCCTGTTTAGGTTGTGGTTTCTGGTTTTTCTCTTTTCCAATCTTTTCACTCTTTTTTTTATTTAATTTTTTTTTTCACTTGGAGTAGATAGACTAAACTATCGCCCGGTTCACACTCCACCCACGTCTGTTGAACAGGTGAAGAGGCTCATCCCTTGTTTCCTGTTTAGGTTGTGGTTTTCTTTTTTTTCTCTTTTCCAATCTTTTCACTCATTTTTTTTATTTTTTTATTTTTTCAATTGGAGTAGATAGACTAAACTATTTCCCGGTTCACACTCCACCCACGTCTATTGAACAGGTGAAGAGACTCATCCCTTGTTTCCTGTTTAGGTTGTGGTTTCTGGTTTTCTCTTTTCCAATCTTTTCACTCTTACGTGGCCCCCTGCGCATCAGTGGCGTTTTCGCCTTGCTTGTGGTGATATGATAAAAAAAAAATAGACACGAAACGACGAATCGGAGTGCTGAGTTCGAATTCCAGTTGAATTCCTTACATTCACTTACGCACAAATACCCTTGGGAAAGATATTAATCCGTCTCTTCCTTCCAGTTATGGATTAAATAACAAAATAGATTGGGTTCTATAGCCTTGGCTGGCAACTAGTCTACCGCAGAAAGCAATAGCAACCTACTGCGGGATAATCTTCTGTCCAGTCAGTCATGTCTCTTTCGAGACATGATAGCCCAAAGCGTGTATCACGTATGTCACTTAACTGACTGACTGAATATAATAGTTGGAAACATGATTAAGTCTTCTATTAGGCATAATGTTGGGGATCGATTTTCTATTGTTATGAAGTAATAAACTCATCCCCCATTAATTACAACTCAGTATGATATATATTTTCCCTCTCTAGCTATGAGTCAAATAACAGGACAGACTGGATTCTATAGCCTTGGCTGGCAAACAGTCTACCGCAGAAAGCAATGGCTACCTACTGTGGGATAATCTTCTGCACACTCAGTCATGTCTCTTTCGAGGCACGATCGCCCAATGCGTGTATCATATATGACACTTAACTGACTGACTGACTATATTTCTGAGATGAGGTACTATTTACAGTATTTACATTATTCGGACCATTTTCCTTATCTTTGTTATTATTTATACTACGTTTCGGCCGTTGTACGCGCCAGCCTTCTTCAGGTGTTATGAATTTCGAACCAAACCCTTTAGTACAATCACTGTGGTATATCATTATTATTTCTTGCGTAAAGCCTCGATTGGAATCATGATTTAATCATGATGAAATCAAATGGCATCTTTGATATTTTTTCTTTTTCGGTCATCCTTTTAAATAATACTGAATATTCAATATTCATGTAGTATTGACAGGGGGTAGCGTACGTGCTAAGTAAGTACTTAACTAATTACCAAATTGAGAAGCAATCACAGTTACTATTATGATAATGCTGGATGGTAGCCGAAATGAGGAAAATGTTGTTTTTGGTTTGTTCTTGTTGTAAAGCTTAAGTCAGCCATAGTTGTAGTATCCACTAGAGACTTGAGAACACCATCAATCACAAACCATCTGCACAAAATGGATTAAGCGAACTGAATAAAATTTGTTAACTACGCCTCACCTGCTAATTGTCCGCTGATTTATATCCAAACATTGTCAGGTATCGCTAACACTTGGGTGGGGTTCGTTCATGTGCCCGTTTTACACCTATCAAACTGCGCGTCATGATTGGACATATTTTACTTTGTAAGTTTGTACAACAACTTCAATTTGGTGACAGTTCACTACATAAATAAGGATTAGAATTCAATCACAATAATGTCTCTTCCTTATTTTTTTTCTCTCTCTCTCTTTCTCTATATATCTCTCTCTCTCTATATATATATATGTATATATTAGCCCATTACATGATGTATTTCATACTATTTTTTAGTATTTATTGTCAAGTGAATAATTGTAAATGAAAATAGAATGGTTCTTTTGTTATGATTGCACAATAAATAACATGTGCATTAAAGGAATTTAGAAATATTTAATAATTACCTATGTTGCAGTTTCATCAATGAAAGCATGAAGAATATTTAGGGTAATTCGGACGAGTTCTTCTTTATATATATATATATATATATATATATATATATATATATATATATATTTATGTATGTATATATATATGTATATATATATATATATATGTATATATATATGTATATATATATATATATATATAATGTTAAATATAACAGACAATTAATGTCGATTGTGTATGATCATGAGCCGTCCTAATCATCGTATTTTGGCTTTAATTTCAAGTGAAATTAAAGATAGAAATTGTCTAACATTTTTTCATTTTTTAAATGATTGTGGTTCTAAGCTTTCGACTCACATGAGCCATCTTCAGCCATCTTATGTTAACGTCCCTGTAACCTCTCTGAAGATGGCCCATGAACTACAATCTGATCTTAACGTGGGCAAGAAGTGGCTTGTTAATTTTAACACTTCAAATTTCCATGATATTCTCGACTCGGTATATATGCTGATGAGTCAACTATTTACTTTTGTCTTAACAGTAAGATTGATCGGATCAATAAGATTGGCAGCCTATCTAAAGAATTACTGTTGTTAACTATGGCAAGGAATGGCTTGTTAATTTAAGGGCCTCAAAACAAAACTGCCCTTTTTAATCAACTGAGAGAACCCTTATTAACTTTAATCAGCATCATCATTTATCCATCACACCCAATGGTGCATAGGGCAGCAAATTTTTGTTGCTGTTTCTGTAACAAACTGTTTTTTTACGGGGCAGGGCGTTAACCTTGCACCCAACCCCCAAACCTGGAGGACCAATGGACCATTCTTGGTCTTTATGTTTACAGCACCTGGTATTCCCAAATGGTCACCCATTAAGTACTGACCAGGCTCGACGTTGCTTAACTTCAGTGAACCGGTGCATTCAACCGTAGACTTAATCAGCATAGCTGATGCTAATTTCCAGGTGAGTGACTCATCGCACCTTCTCGGAGAAACGTTTACTGTTAACATGGAGATGAAAGTAGATAATAAATCCATTGCTAAGTTTATTTCTAAAAAAGTTGGTTCACGGTGTCTTGCGAAAGACTCTTTCTCACCGCATAATATCATGCGCATTTATAAGTCTACCATTTGATATTGCATTGAACATTCCGGTCCCATCAGTTCTGGTGCACGTGTTACACATTTATATATTCTTGTTATAATCTAAAGAAAAACATAGAAGAGTCTGTTTCCCTGAGCCGTAATGTAGGTTTCCTGTGCCTTTTCTATTAATGGTTTTATGTCAATTAATGTCCGGAGCATTCCTCTGTGGTACCAAGGATTTATGAACATAAGGTCAGTGCTTCTTCTCTAAATAGTTTCACGGCTTCTGCTCTGATGAACCTAGATCACTGGTGCCCCCTAGGTATGAATTTGCACGAGATACTATATTAGCAACTAGGTCCCACGCTTTTACAGTGAAACCGATGAAATGTAACCGCAATTTATACTCCTACAGCTTCTTTTCTCGCACTTCCCGCCTGTGGAATTCCCTTCCGCATGCTTGCTTCCCCGACGGTTACAACCTCCAGGAGTTTAAATGTAAGGTCAATAGACATCTCCTAACACACTAACTCGCACCCATTCTCTCAAACACTCTTCCTATGTACCTCCTAACTCATCTATCACCCGCCTTCTGACATTTCCTATATCCAATCGCTCTATTGACCCCCCTGCGCTATAGTGGCAATGGAATTTTTTTTAATCATATCACCCCAAGCAAGGCGGTGACGCCACTGATGCGCATGGGGCTACGTAAGAGTAAAATGATTGGAAAAAAGAAAGCTGGAAATGAGCTTCTTCACCCGTTCAATAGATGTAGGTGGAGTGTGAACCGGGCGATAGTTTAGTCTATCTACTCCAACTGAGAAAAAAAAAGAGAGAAGAAAAAAAGGTGAAAGAGGATTGGAAAAAAAAAAGAATGCCGGGAACCACATCCTGAACAGGAAACAATGGATGAGCCTCTTTACCTGTTCAAAAGACGTGGGTGGAGTGTGAACCGGGCTAATGCCTTGCTTGGGGTGAAATGATTAAAAAATCAATTAATAAATAAAAAAACGTGATTGGCTCGGGTCAGTTCAGACTCTGAGTACTACCCAGTACTACCTGCCACTGTTCGGATATCGGCAACTCAACCGGCGCCCAATGGGTGCAAGCTCGGTGAAGAGGTTGGTGTAGGCACCCTGTAGGACCAAAAAAAGACGACCTGTTAAAGGGCGGAAGAGATCCTACTAGCCAACCTCCACCTACACAAACAACCATTTTTGGATTTAAATAGTCTTCGCCTACCCGCATTACCAAGCGTGGCGAGTACAACAAATCACCTTAAATGATGAACACGAAAACAATGAAAGTCATCCAAGGAAAAGTTCCTCAAAGCGACAGTGAAAATACCTTGAAAATACCAGAATCAAAACGACTAGATTGGCGGTATGGCCTCATCAATTTACATTTGAAATGGCTAGATATAGCGGTAATTTCTATGCTAACCATTTTTTCCATCGCTTGTGGAAATATTATCAGGCGTCTTACTTCCAAATCAACCTTGATTTTCAAAATTCAAATGTGTTGTCAATCGTCGTCATCTTTCTTTCAAATTCCTGTTCGCTTATTGTTCTTTCTCCTTAATAGGGTTTCTTTTTATCATACATGTAACACTCAATAATGTATCTTAGTAGCAATGTTATCATACTTGGTGTGAAATAGTTAAGGATAAACGATACATACATACATACATATATATATATATATATATATATATATATATATATATTTGTAAAAATTATACTTAAGAACATGTACATAATTTCTCTATATATAATCGCGACGAAGGCACGTTCGTTTCGGCATTGGCTCCGCAATACATCATCTGGCTATATATATAGTGAAATTATGTACATGTTCTTAAGTATAATTTATAATAAATTTACATATATATATAATTTAGAAATGTGTTATTTCGCGAAAAATGTTTAAAAGTTCTACAATATAATTGTATTGAAAAACTGTCTACAGGTTTAATCTAATTATGACTAAAACAATTATATATATATATGTGTGTGTGTGTGTGTGTGTCTGTGCGCGCAGCTCATCATTGTGGCTAGACATCTGTTTGCTTCTAGCCTGTATCGAAACTCGACCGAAATATATATATATATATGAATATTATGATTGTTTTAATCTTTTATCTTTATTCTTTTATCTTTAATTATGTTCGTCTTAGTGACTTTCTTGTTTTGCTTGGGGTGATATGATTTAAGTTAAAATAGTGAAAAAATTCACACACACACACATACACACACACACACATATATATATATATATATATATATATATATATATATATATATATTTGTAAATGAATATGCTAACAATATCTGCAATGTTAGCCGTTCCCTTAAGATTAAACATTTAAATGTAAGCGTAAGTTCTACGCTAACAGTTTCTTCTATCGCACTCTTCGCACTCTGTTTCTGCTTCTTGATTCCAGTTAAGTTTGGTCTTCACAAATATAAATAAATGCAAAGTCAATCGTTATTTTCTAACTTGGTAATTCTTTTTTCTTTTATTGTCCTGTCTCTTTAATATGTGCATTGTGGTGCTGTGGATATCCACTCGGAACGAGAAATTGGGGAGCCGAGTTCGAATTCCAGTTGAATTCTTTGCATGCACTTACGCGCAAATACCCATTGGGAAAGGAATTGATCCGTCTCTTCCCTTCAGTTATGGGTTAAATATCAGGACATAGTGGGTTCTATACTCTTGGGTGGCAACCAGTCTAACACAGAAAATAATGGCAACCTACTGTGGGTTAATCTTCTGCAAAGTCAGTAATGTCTCTTTCGAGACATGATCACTGAAGCGTGTATCACGTATGGCACTTAACTGATTGAGTCTTTAATATGATTTTTTTTTCATATTATCTCACTTATACTGTTGCATTCTTGTAGATTTATTGCCTTCTTCCGATGAAATGATTAAAAAAAAAAAATTTATTGACCTGATAACCATTGCTATTTGAATTATGCATTCCTTTAATCAATGCTGATCGGCCTGTGATCATAAAAGAGAATGTAGGTAATTGTCATTCCATCCGAAAGAGATCTCTATATCTGAAATAAAATTTCAATAACGGGAGATAAGTGTTTCGGAAGAAAACTGGAGTTACTTAGAACCAAAACATGCTACGATATATTATTATTAGTCATTTGGGGGACATCAAGAAAAAGAAAGTGAACGAATATTTTATATTTCCATACATTGCTTTAACACTTTTATAGACGACTTTCAATTTACGAAAATCTCTCTGTAGGGTGAGTTAAAACAGGCGAAGGAACGACGAGGCAGTCAAAGACGCCGCTGAAAAGCCATGGCTCGATTATACAGGCCAGACCTCCATAAATTCCCTTCTTGTGTCTTCATCGAATACGACGAACAGTCGATGGTTCTGACAGAAATCGACAATTATCTTAACAATCAAAATGCATTTAAAAACAGGAAAAAAGGATTTTTCAGTAGTTTGAAACTGTCTGCTGAAAAAATAAAAAAGAAACACACCTACAAACTCAATTTCCTACTTTTTTTTTTTTAAATTATACCGGATTTAGTCAGAAAACTCTTTGTTTGTGTTCTTTAGACTAGTTAAAATGAAACGAATAATAACATTTAAAAGAGACATGCGTCCATAACCTGGGATAAAGAGAATGTCATAAAACTTAATTCAGAAAAAAAATAAAAGCATGAAAAAAAATATATTAAAACAATTATTCAAATAAAAAAATAAAATATATCGTTTCATTTTTTTCATTCAAACAAGTGGAATATGCGGTAAAAAATAAAAATGGCGGACCTACTTGCTTTTCATTTATCTCTGCAACGCCAATAATGCGCCTGGGGAACATGTCAGTGACACAAAGTATTAGGAGATTTATCGATCGGCAAACGCTGTGTGATTGCCCAGATTTCTGATGATTATATTCGCCATCTCTGGCTGCTTTTTAGTCAATTCGGCTGTCAGTGAAATGGAATGAGGCTGGTCGATTGTCTCTTTGGTGTTTTGCAAACGGGCAATACGCAGTATCTAAGGGAGATAATTAGTTTAGAGGTGTCTATGATAACTCAATGAAGTCTACAGAGCTCATACAAATATTTTTTTATATCAGTAGATATATAAGGCTATGTCTGTGTTTCTCGTGAGCTGAAAATATACCTGCACACACACGCACACACACACACACACATACACATACACACACACACACACACATATATATATATATATGTGAGTGTATTAATGAATATATATATATATATATATATATATATATATATATATATATATATATATATATATATATATATATATATATATATATATATACAGTACTGTGCAAAAGTATTAGGACAAGAACTATTTTCTCTTTTAAGAGTTATCAAAATAAAGTTTATATTCATCCCTGTCCTAACAGGTTTGCAAACTACCGTAGTGTGCAAAAGTATTAGAACAGAGGTGATTTTCATTTAAACCTCACTGAATTTCAAATATAGGGGGAAAAGCCAAGTAAACTGTTAATAAATATTCATTATTTAAAACTAGGTATAAAAGAAAAGTATTAAAAAGAAGTTACATTTATTTTTTCTATTTTCTATTTAGTTATTTTGAAACTAATCTATTGAACATCTATAGCACATTTTGGAGAAATCTAGTGTTACTTCGCAAGACACACTTTGGAAAGAAATACAAGCTGCTTGGCAGGAGATAGCATTAGATACATTGAAGAAACTTGTGATGTCAATGACTGACAGAATGAAGGCTGTGATCTAAGCAAAAGACTATTATACTAAATATTAAATTGATTCTGTAACAAGTATTTTTCTTGTTAAAGCATTTGTTGGGTAAATCAAATAAAATTACTTTAATTAAATTGTTTATTTTCTGTCAAAATGTCTCATAAAAGATAAAATAGTTCTTGTCCTAATACTTTTGCACAGTACTGTATATATACCAGATGCGATTGGTAAATTGTCGCAATTATTCTGATGCCTCATAAAAGATAAAATAGGTCTTTTCCTAATACTTTTGCACAGTAATGTACATATATGGAATTATTTGTTTGAACAATATTTTTGATCGAAACTTTTACTTTTTACTTTCTATTTATAATCAAACAGTATTATATATTCATTTCTACCAGCCTGGTATTTACGATAAATTTTTGTTACGAAAATGTGAGTCATTCAAAAGGATTCCAAAATGCGATCCCTATCCACATAGGAAAAGCCACTAATTGAACTGGCGCGTCTTGGACCTCTCGACCACTAATGACCAACAGTCTAAACAAAATCAAATGAAGCCTATATAGATTGTTCGACATTCGTTGTCGAAAGGTCTAAGACGCGCAAGTTCAATTTGTGGCTTCCCCTATGTGGATAGGGCCGCAGGTTCGAATCCTGCCGAAAAATGTATTTTCGTAACAAAAAATTATCGTAAATGATCAGGCCAGTAGAAATAAATGCATAAAATTGTTTCATTATAAACAGAATATCTACTTAAATACGAGTATTGATAAAAAATAATGTTCAAACAAATAATTTCAAATTGTCGGTTGTTTATAAACAATTTCGTTAATCTTCGTGAATTTTCGTAATTGTTATATATATTATATATATATATATATATATATATATATAGTCACAGGGAAATCAGACCGAATTGACATCAGTCTGCAATTATATCTTTAAGCTATGGCCGCTCGGTGGAGGAAGGCCGATTCGTTGCGTATTATTTACACACTGTGAATACACGCCAGTAGCCGAGAGTGTTTAACATAATGACTGAATGAACAATGTTAAATGCGTGAATAGCTACTGTTTTTAAATTTTACCATTTTCCATGTCGGAGGGCGAGAGCGTAAATAGTCATCTGCAGACAGATCTGGTTCGCTGTAACAATGACATCAGTATAATTAGAGATTCGATTGTGTTTTACCAGGATTGAAACTCGACCAAATCGATATCAGTCGCCGATTCTACCTGTAAGCTATAGGCGCTCAGAAGAGATAGGCGGATTTTAGCGTGTTATATACATAATATGAATGCACGCCAGTAGCCGAGAGTGTTCAACGTCATTACTGAATGAACACACACACACATATATATTATTTAATTATTTATAATAAAGTTTATAACCAATTTCATTAATCTTAGTTATCTAAACTTATTATAAATGGAACTTTGTATGTGTGTCTGTGTGTGTGTGTATCCGTTACCTATAGACTCCGAAACGGCTGAACCGATTTTCTCGAAAATTTACACAGTTGTACTATAAGCGTATGCGAGTGTTCTTAGATAGTTTTTGTGTCGAGTTACCCCCGATAAATATAAAAAATTGATAATCGAAAAAATCGGGTGATAGAAGGAGTGGTCCGATTTTATTCAAATTTGATGCACTCATAGACAAAGACATAAGAAACGATATTCAGAAGTTTCAAGGTTGCAGTTCTTACAATAGTGCAGAAAATCGATAATATATATACAAAAGACAAGATCTATGTATGTGTGTATGATATTCTGCCTGTTTGTATGTATTTTTTTTCATCCCTTTTATTTTACTTTTTGCTGCTGGTTTGGCTCTATGTAGGTATAATTGTAGTTCTTAGTCTCAGCCATGATACCATTTACTCAGAGGGCTTATTTAGCCTTCAAAATTCATTTTACGACGAAAAAAACTTATTTTAGTCTTTCGTGCCAACGTCCAAAGTGTCTGAGCTCCAGGACCATGGATTAGTTTTAAAGCTTTCATTAAACCCGAGCAACGCGGAGCTATAATGCTAGTATATATATATATATATATATATATATATATATATATATATACGTGTGTGGGCGGGTGGGGGTGGGGGTGGTTTAAAAAACATATTTTAAAGAATAAAGAATGTTGCCTTGTGGTG
Source organism: Ascarosepion bandense (assembly GCA_037127315.1). Lineage (NCBI taxonomy): Eukaryota > Metazoa > Mollusca > Cephalopoda > Sepiida > Sepiidae > Ascarosepion > Ascarosepion bandense. The sequence goes on along the minus strand of JBBBDQ010002136.1, from coordinate 955,897 downwards.
CAGTGGATATCGACCCGGAACAACAAATCGGGGAGCCGAGTTCGAATTCCAGTTGAAGTCATTGCATTTACTGACGCACAAATACCCTTGGGAAATGTGTTAATCTGTCTCTTCCCTTTAGTTAAATAATAAGACAGGCTGGGTTCTATAGCATTGGCTGGCAACTAGTCTACTGAAAAAAAGAATGACGACATCCTGCAGGATAATCATCTGCCCAGTCAGTCATGTCTCTTTAACAGACATGATCGCCCAAAGCTCGTATCAGGTATGGCATTTAACTGACTGACTGATTTTAAAGAAAGAATGCGGCTAAAATATACATTAATATATATGTATATATATATATATATGTGTGTGTGATTAAATATATGCTTGTGTGTGTGTGTAAATATGTGGGTGTATGTTTTTCTGTGAATATATATTGTCTCTGTGTGTGTATCAGTGTGTGCGTCTGTGTGTATATCCGTTACCTATAGACTCCGAAACGGCTGAATCGATTTTCTTGAAAAATGACACAGTTGTACTATAAGCCTCTGCGCGTGATCTTATATAGGTTTTGATATTTGTCGGGGGTACCCCCGACAAACATCAAAAATCGATAATCGAAAAAATTGGGTTATAGAAGGAGTGGTCCGATTTTATTCAAATTTGACAAAGACATAAGAAACGACATTCAGGAGTTTCAAGGTTGAAGTTCTTACAATAGTGCAGAATATCGATAATATATATAAGAAAGGCAAGATGTTTGTGTGGGTATTTGTTTATATGTCTGTATGTCTTTTATAGAAATCCACAATTTTTCATCCAATTTTAACCAAACTTCAAAATTTGACTTACTTCGATTCATTTTTCTTTCGGTCTACGGTTTCGCTTTAACTGGAAACAACTATTGTTTTTCAGTCTTTAGTTCAAACGTCCAAAGAATCTGAGATCCAGGTCCATGGATTAGTTTTAAAGGTTTCATTACACCCAAGCAACGCCAGGTTATACTGCAAGTATATATATATATATATATAGTCAACCGTAGACAGATATATTTTGATTTACCACAGCTCATCAGTACGTATTATATACAATGTAAACACACGCCAGTATCCGAGAGTGTTCAAATCCATTACTGTATGAACGATGTGTAGATGCGTTAATAGCTACCTTCTTTTAAGTCTACCATTATTTCATAGTGCACAATCGGGGTTCGAGAGCGTAATATACATTTATATATATATCCTAAATGATATAGTCTAGTCACAAGATAATAAAAACTTACATTCTAGCTACTAATGTTAAATCTGTCTCGAAATCACTCGACACTCATTAATCAACCATATTCACTACCCAGACCACTCTCTTCAAAATTCTCATGGTCAATCCACAGGACTTGGTCCCTTATCACTAACCTCCCCCTAACATCCCACACACAACTGACCAAGTATAAGAAAAGAAATTAAAAATCAAAAATTTAATAGAAAAAATTGATTTCCAAACTGTGATCTAATTAAAAATTAACATTTAATAGGAGAAATCTATTTCCTAAATCCAAAATTGAGAGTAAATATACAAATTTACATTAATTATAAAGACTCTACTTAAATACAAAAACATTCTGAACAAAATAAGCATCCCACCCCTTACCAGCTCTTCTAAGAAATCAAAAGGATATAGTCTAGTTGCAAGATAATAAAAACTTACATTCTAACTGCTGACGTTAATTCTGTCTAGAAATCAAAGACTCTCATTCGTCAACCTACCCACACCACTTTCTTTAAAATTCTAACGGTAAATCCACGAGACTTGGTCCCTTATCACTAACCCCCACCAACATCCCACAAACAACTGACCAAATATAAGAAAAGAGGCTTTCCATTCCTGTCCACACGGTCTGATGAGACATTGAAGTTTCAATGTCGAAACAAATGTACTATTTGTAGTGATTATATAAAAAATTATGTACATATTCTAAAATATAATTTTTAATATATATATATATATATATATATATATATATATATATATATCATAAAAGAACATATTTAGAAAACAAGAAGTCAAATGGTAGCAACTGAAAGAAATGAGGAAAAAGCTAAAAATAGAAAAATGGTAAAGAAGATATTGTAAATTAATCATGACATTCTACACGTACACAGGTGCCTGTGTGAGCGAACGCGTTCACACACATGCATAAGTAAAAAAGCTTAACCAATGAAAAGTGTATATACAAAGAAAAATGCAGAAATATAAGTAGTTAGTTACTGATATTCCTTCAGGTGGGGCGCTGTAATTCCAGGTTGTTTAGTTAACGAAACTCTGGAATCCGGATGCTAAATTTAAGATCAACCAGGTAAATAAAAAAAAAAATTACTCTTATAAATTTTCTTTCTTTCTTTCTTTCTTTCTTTCTTTCTTTCTTTCTATATATATATATATATATATATGAATTTAACTTTATTTGCTTGAACATTATTTAATGAATACTTGTATTTAACTGAATAATCTGTTATTTTATTCATAATTAAACCGTATATATATATATATATATATATATATCGTTCTCTAGCTTTCAATATATCTGTCTTTCAAGTTTTCACTTACATTTCCTGTCGTTTTTTTTTTTTGCATTTACTAATTAGTGTCTATATTTTCGCTTTTCTGTTTAATTCATTAACCCTTCCTTTTTTATATTTCATTAGTCTATCTGTCCGAGTTTTCCCTACATTATTTCATTATTACCAACAATATATATATATATATATATATATATATATATATATATATATATATATGAATTGTTTGAACATTATTTTTTATCGATACTCGTATTTAAAGAGATATTCTGTTTTTAATTAAACAGAATTACATATTTATATCTAAGGGCCTGATTATTTACGATAAATTTTTATTACAAAAATGTGTGTCATTCGGCAGGATTTGAACATGCGACCCCTTATCTACATAGGGGAATTTTTCGTAATAAAAATTTATCGTAAATAATTAGGCCAGTAGATATAAATATTTAATGCTGTTTAATTAAAAAACAGAATATCTACTTAAATACGAGTATCCATAAAAAATAATGTTCAAACAATCCATTTCAAATTGTCGGTTGTTTATAACCAAGTTTCGTTAATAAATAAATATATATATATATATATATATATATATATATATATATATATATATATATATATATACGTACGTATACTGACAGACAATTAGAAAGATAAGGAAAAAGATATATTATTTATCATTATCGTTCTAATTGTCTGTCGTTTTATCTTTTATGGCTCGGTGTTTTTTTTTTTTGTTAATCAAGTTGTCCTAAACTCTGTATTTATCATTGTTCCTATCTCATTTTATCTATATATTTAGATCAACTATCTTATTCTACCTATATATATATATATATATATATATATATATATATATATATATATATATATATATACACGGTGTGGAAACAGAAATCATATTGCTTGAGAATGCCAACAGCAGAAACAACTAAAACGTTTAACCCAATTCAAGAGTGGAATGAATATTGAGTACCCTGAATATGAAATGTATGACTATAGCCGTGAAATGGTATGGAAAACAACGATATATTTGAAATTGTAGTATTATATAGGAAAGGTATAATCGACTTAATTCCTGTTCCATTAATTCGACTCGAGCAGTTTGTTCTCACGTACTGCAACTTCGCGTAACCAACCGCAAGCCCGTGAAAACGTACGGGTATTCGTTATCTTTCCCTCAAATTCTCATCCTTTTCACACTTATTCATATCGCTCACACTACAACCTGCTTTCGCTTCTTGCATCACAAAGGTGCATAATCTCGAGAAGCATATTTTTTATGAAACAGCAAAAAAGATGCTAAATATTGGCTAGCAAATAAAAAATAGACATTGTTTTGATAAATATTTAATTGCTGTCTCGGCTTACGGCCATATCACGTTGAATACACCGGTTTTCGCTCGATCACCGCATTTAAGCAACGTTGAGGCTGGTCAGTACTTAGATTGGTGACCGCTTTGGAATACCAGGTGCTGTAAGCGTTTAGTGACGGATGTGTATTGTGGTGCAGTGGATATCGGCTCGGAAAGAGAAATCGGTGAGCCGAGTTCGAATTCCATTTGAATATTCTGCATTCATTTAAGCACTGGTACCCTTGGGAAAGGTATTAATCTGTCCCTTTCCTCCAGTTATGGGTTAAATAACAAGGGTAGGACTTGGGGACCCTGTCCTTAAAAACAAATCCCAATGAATCTTGATACTCGAAAAGAAAAAGTATTACTAGACACAAAACTTATATAAAAAACAACAATGAATTGTTGAAAGAAAAATGTATTACCAGCAATAAATAAATAAAATTTAATTGGCAATAAACGACCCGCCGAGGTTGATGCGCTATAAAAACAAAACAACCAATAAAGAAATGATTGTTGTCTAAGTTAAGAATACGAGCATAATTCTCCAAGTCAAAAAAAATAATTGTTTTGAAACATATCTGATAATATAGGCCTTGAAATGATCAAAACAATGTGCTGAAAGATGACGTAGTCGTTTATGTAAGCAACAGAATAGTAGTAAAATCGATCAGTGAGAATTTGCCATCGGAACCCACACCGAGTGAGACACAGGGATAACCACGGAGGACAAAACATGGCCAGTTGGATATAGACGTTGGTTAATACCTGTGACTTGACACAAAGATTTGTGAGTTCAATACCAGGCTGCAGTAGTGCTGAACAAGAAAGTAGGGGTAGAGAGAGATAGGGTTAGAGAGAAAAGTAGGACAAGAGAGAGATAACTCATGACTTCCAATCGAGCTTTACACAAGGAATCAGGATGATATATCCCAGTCATTGTAATAAAGGGTTCGGTTAGAAATACTTAGAACCTGAAGAAGGCCGTAGCGTACAACGGCCAACACGTCGTACGCATGGCAACACAGTTTAGGACAATAGTCATGATAATGTAAATACTCTAAATACTACATTATCTCAGAATTATAGAAAAATAGAATGATCTATTAATAAACGTCATAAAAATGGCAACAAAGATGAGGACAATAGTCCGAATAATGTAAATACTCTAAATACTACATTATCTCAGAATTATAGAAAAATAGAATGATCTATTAATAAACGTCATAAAAATGGCAACAAAGATGAGGACAATAGTCCGAATAATGTAAATACTCTAAATACTAGCTCATCTCAGAAATATAGACAAATAGAATGATCTATTATTAAGCGTCGTACAAATTGCAACAAAGATGAGGACAACAGTCCGAATGATTTAAATACTGTAAATACTACCTCATGTCATAAATATAGACAAATAGAATGATCTATTATTAAACGTCGTACAATTGGCAACACCGATGAGGACAATAGTCCGAATAATGTAAATACTGTAAATACTACTCTCAGAAATATAGAGAAAGACTGGAATTTGTTTTTCATTTTCCGATTTCCAGTTCCGTATTTGTTTATCTAAGCTTGGTATTCCTAAGCTGTCACCCATCTAGGTACTGACAATGCTCGGTGTTGTTTAACTTGACTGATTTTAGGAGAATTCGTGTTTTAACGTGATATGACCGTAAGGCTGTAGAGTTAATAGTAAAAAACAACAACAGCAAGAAACGGCTCAATGGATGGCGTAATATTAACATCGAGAAAGAATCAGAAATAGTTTAAGTCGTAAGGAAAGACAGTGGAATAGTTTTACGTTAAATTCTATACTGTTTTGAATTGAATTGGAGAATAACTTCCACGAAACGTATGTTGGCGCTTAATACTCTGTTACTTGTTGGTGAAGAGTGTGTGTGTGTGTGTGTGTGCGTGTGTGTGTGTGTGAGAGAGAGAGAGAGAGCGAGAGAGAGAGTGAGCGAGAGATTCCAGTGCATAAACCGAAACTTATCGCAGCCATTGATGATCAGATCTCAAGGTCAGCTTGCTGATTTTATTTCAGACCTGATAAGCGTTTTGCTGCTCACACACTCTGTTAGTATTAAAATGAATAATAAATTTCCCGGTATTTTACCAGAATCTATCTTAGAAATTTCTAGGTGGGGGGGGGGGGGGCGGAACCAAAAATCAACTCTCAGTTGAAATATAGACAATTATTGAAGGTGTATGTGGCAACGAAGATGAGGACGACAGTCCAAACAATGTAATTAGTATAAATAATTACAATACCTCACCTCAGAAATATAGACAAATATTGAAGTCGAATATGGCAGCAAAGATGAGGACAACAGTCCGAACAATGTAAATAGTATAAATAATTACAATACATTCTCTCAGAAATATAGACAAATATTAAATGTGTATATGGCAACAAAATTATGACAACAGACCGAACAATTTAATTATCATAAATAATTACAATACCTCATCTTTGAAATATAGACAAATATTGAAGGTGTATGTGGCAACGAAGATGAGGACAATAGTCCAAACAATGTAATTAGTATAAATAGTTACAATACCTCATGTCAGAATTATCGACAAATATCGAAGGTGAATATATCAGCAAAGATGATTACAACAGTCTGAATAATGTAATTAGTATAAACAACAGAAATATCTCATCTCAGAATTATAGACAAATACTGAAACTGAATATGACAACTAAGATGATGACAACAGTTCGAACAATATAATTAATATAAATAATGACAATGCCTCATCTCAGAAATATAGACAAGTATTGAAGTTGAATATGACAACAAACATAAGGACAACAGTGCGAATTGTGTGAAAAATGTAAATAATCATGATACTTTGTTCATAATGTCGAGATTTTAATGTAAAAGTTCACAACGATAGATAGTATATATTAAACACTACTACAATCATCGAAAATATATAAAGAAAGTATACTCATGTACATCTCCTTGTTAATGAAATCCAATTTTTGATTACTTCCGTGAATAGCATGTAATAAACTGTACTACGATTAAAGAGTAACAGAATGAACCTGGCGAAATCTGTCACGCCATTGGTCCTAATTACCTATTTTCGATATAATTTTTTACATACTTCTAAGTGGTAAACATTATTATACTAGCAGTATAACCCGGCGTTGCTCGGGTGTGATGAAAGCTTTAAAACTAATATTAGGTCCTGGAGCTCAGACTCTTTGAACGTTGGCACGAAAGACTAAAAAGCAATAGTTGTTTCCAGTTGAAGCGAAACCGTAGACTGAAAGAAAAATGAATGGATGTAAGTCAAATTTTGATTTCCTCTCATCGATATCAAATAAGTTTTTTTCGTCGTAAACTGAATTTTGAAGGCTAAATAAGTCCCCTGAGTAAATGGTATCATGGCTGAGACTAAGAACTACAATTATACCTACTTAGAGCCAAACCCGAAGCAAAAAACTAAAATAAAAAGGCTGAAAAAAATACAGACCTACAGACAGATAAACAGACACACACAAAATCATCTTGCCTTTATATATATATATATATATAGATATATATTATTGATTTTCTGCGCTATTGTAAGAACTGCAACCGTGACACTTCTGAATATCGTTTCTTATGTCTTTGTCTATGAGTGTATCAAATTTGATTAAAATCGAACCACTCCTTCTATAACCCGATTTTTTCGATTATCGGTTTTCGATATTTATCGGGGTTAAATTGACACAAAACCTAGCTAAGAACACTCGTAGACGCTCATGGTACAACTGTCTAAATTTTCAAGAAAATCGGTTCAGCCGTTTCGGAGTCTATAGGTAACGGACCCACACACAGAGAGACAAAGTCACATTTATAAATAAGTTTAGATTATAATCAAGAAAAAAAAATCATTTTGGAACATTTTCTTAAATCTCGGTTTAGCGAATTGGGTTTCTGTTGATAGCATTCATTGCGAAATCTTGCAACAATCATTTCCATTTATCAGGTGTGAATTCGCCGATACACTTCTGTAGTGAACATTGAATCTGGCCTCACAGTTGGCGCGCACGAACTGAGTCTTCCCCAGGGAGCTGCTTACCACAGCTACTCGATATTCGTACTGAATACAGATTGTTGAAAGCCATAGCCGGCTATAAGCAAGACAAGAATTCTGCTATATATAGTGTTAAGCATGCAACGCCGTTTCGATCGAAAACCGATCGAAGTCCGGGTTTTAAAATATGCAGAAATAAACAGGAAACAGTTTAGTCGTATTCTGAAAAAGTGTAAACATGATTCAGTTGAGAAGCGTTGAAAATAAGAATCTGAAGACACACGGACATACCTATCTAAGTCTCTTCATTTCTATCTATCTATCTATCTATCTATCTATCTATCTATCTATCTAATCTCATTTTCCTTATCTATCTATCTATCTATCTATCTATCTATCTAATCTCATTTTCCTTATCTATCTATCTATCTATCTAATCTCATTTTCCTGATCTATCTATCTATCTATCTATCTATCTATCTATCTATCTATCTATCTATCTATCTATCTATCTATCTAATCTCATTTTCCTTATCTATCTATCTATCTATCTATCTATCTAATCTCATTTTCCTGATCTATCTATCTATCTATCTATCTATCTATCTATCTATCTATCTAATCTCATTTTCCTGATCTATCTATCTATCTATCTATCTATCTATCTATCTATCTATCTATCTATCTATTTTCTCATTTTCCTGATCTATCTATCTATCTATCTATCTATCTATCTATCTATTTTCTATCTAATCTATTTTCCTGATCTAATCTATTTTCTATCTAATCTCATTTTCCTGATCTATCTATCTATCTATCTATCTATCTATCTATCTATCTATCTATCTATTTATTTAGTTATTTAGATATTTGCGTCTCTGGTCCATTAGCTTTAGATATAGATATATTTTGTTAAATTCCACACCGAAAAATTACGTGTTTAATTTTCAAATAACATATATATTCAAATAAAAAATGTTTTGTCTGTATTCAAATATCTTTACTGTCGCAGTCATTATCATGATAAATAAAATATTGTTGGCTACATTGTAAAATATTAAGAACAACATTCTACTATAAATAAAATTATATTTGAAATGATTTTTTTATTTCAAGTTAATGTAATAATTAACTCTATATACATTAAATCTTCGTCTTCAATTTCTTGCACATATACAAATTAACCATACATCCGTGCATAGAATACTGCTGTCATATGTGGTCAGGGGCCCCTGCTGTTCATCTCAGTGTTATCGACAGGATCCGGAGGAGAACCTGTAATATGATCGGTCGTGACTTGGCAGATGGACTCCAGTTACTTTCTAATCGGCGGAAGGTGACTTCGCTCTGTCTATTCTACAAATATTTTCATGGATTCTGCTCCGACGAATTTAAGTCACTGGTGCCCCTGTCACTAGAATTTGCTCGTGCAACCAAACTGACAACAAGGTCCCACCCATTTACAGTTAGATCAACCAAATGCAACCGACAATTTTACTCCATCAGATACTTTTCCTGCACTTCCAGCCTGTGGAACTACATTTCATATATTTGCTTTGTTGACGACTAAAACCTCCAGGAATTTAATTGCAATGGCAATACCCATCTCTTTTCCACTTGACTCCAGTTATTTCTACCTCACCCCGTATATTTTGTTCTTTTCCTTTCTCTCTACCTTCGAAACTGTCTTCACACCTGTGTTCCAATCCTTCTCTTGCCCTTTCTCTGACATCCCCTATAACCGGCCCGTCTTTCTCTTCCCTCTTCTCCTGACTAAACTTTTACTCTTGTATACCTCACTGCGTATCAGTGGCGGTACTGCCTTGCTTTCAGTGAAACAGTTAAAAAGAACATAAAAATCATTATTTTTGAAGCGTCTAAGCCCATTTCTACACGTTGTTTCCGACAGAGCCTAATCGCCTTAAGTCTCAACAATAATTCAGTGGGCTTCAACTAGGGTATACCGCAAATACACTTTCTTTGGCACGAAATCCGACACTTTTAACGCCATAAGAAACAAAGTTGCACACACTTCGGTGAAATTACATACACTGATGTTGCTTCTTTACGATGTAAAAGTACACGCACACAATTCTGGAAAAGCCATCTGTTGGTAAACAGGAGTATCTATCCAAGGTCTTAATATATGTAGCATGTATATAATATATTTAAAATATATGTTTAACACACACACACACACACACACACACATATATATATATATATATATATATATATATATATATATATGATCTGTCTTCAGTATTGTTTGTACATCAATGAACATTCAGATATTGACATTATATATAATTTTGGAATGAGTTCTGCGGACGACTCAATGTACATCAAGAGAGTAAGTAAGAAATGACAGTGTTGGCAATGAAACCTCAAAACTTATTATATAGAAAAGATAACAAAGAAAGAATCAGAACACCGGGGGAAAAAAGAGACAAAAAAAAAATATTACAAAATCTGGGTGGGTGTCGAGCGGCTGAACGACAGCCAAGCACTGAATGGAGTGAAGGGAGAAACACGAATAGAATCGATGTTCGACTTACTTTCTTGTTTTATTTGATGGAACTCTCCTGTGGTGGAGGTAGATATTTTCGGACACTCTATTACAGAAGTGTACTGAATAACGTTTCTTACCTCTGCCGTACTTTCCATTATACCTGACTATTAATTCTTGATGCGGACGAAGGAAGGGGAAGAAGGAACAGAAGGTTGAGTATATGAAAAAATAATAATAATAAAACAAAGATAAAAACATAGAATGCTAAATATGGCCTCTCCATCTTGGCTGGGAGAAAAAAAAAGATGAAATAAACAATATAGTACGTTATTAGGCAATTTGAAAATGACGCTATAAGAATAGCACTTTAAATGACCTTGGCGATTCATTTAGGCAAACCTAGTCGAATGAGAACGCTTTATTTTCTCAAAGAGTTAAAAAGAGGCGAACAAAAAAAGGGTTTCAGTATAAAGAATAGCAGCCATTATGTTCCGGTAAAAATATTCATGGTAACGATAAATTAAGTATTGTCGGTGAGTTTTTGGTTCTCATGCGTTATTATGTAAGAATAAGACAGATTTTGCAAGTATTTATTTACCTAGGTTAGATCTTGGTCGTTGCTACCGATTTTGAGAGCAGAGAGGAGGGCAATTTCACTAAACAATGATAATGATTTGGAAAACGTTTTTGCGATTTTTCGATATAACAAACCTGGTGGAGTTATGAAATGTCGATTTTCAAAAACAGTGGTGACAGTTTTTATTATAAACAAGTGGCATTGATAAGACATATGTGGCAGCCATCATGTTTAAAAGAAACGAGTGGTCGGCAATCAAGGTGTAAAATCTGGCATGAATAAAACTGCTAAAAATGTGATGCTGCGATTCATCATCATCATCATCTTGTTTTTCTTGTTATTGCTCTTCGTCTTCTTTTTCTCCTTTTGATTCTTTTTGTTCTTCTTGTTCCTTTGCTTGTTCTATTTTTCTTTTTCTTGTTGTTTTTTCTTTTTCTTCTTCTTCTTGTTCTTATTCTTCTTTTTGGTCTTCTTGTTGTTGTTCCACTTAACATTCTCATTGTTCTTCTTTTTCTCGTTCTTCTTTTTTTTCTTGTTTTTTTTTTTGTTTGTCTCATCCTTCATCAGGTTCTTCTCATCATTTTTCTTCTTCTTTATTTTTATTCTTCTTGTTCTTCGTCTTTTTCCTGTTCTTCATTTTACTCTTGTTTTACTTTTTATTCTTTTTGTTCTATTTCATTTTTTTCTTTTTCGTCTTATCCTTGTTTTTGTTGTTGTTGTTGTTGTACTTTTTCTTTTCTTTCGTTTTTTTCTTGTATTTTTTATTATTTTTCCTTCTTGTTCTTCGTCGTATCCTTCTATGGTTCTTATTCTTCTTAGTTTTTTCTTTTTTTCTTTTTCTTTTTCTCCTTTTTCTTCGTTTTGTTTTTCTTTTTTTGATCTGATTGTTGTTCGTCTTATCCTTCTTGTGGTTCTTATTCTTCTTAGTTTTTCTTTTTTCTTTTTTCTTTTTCTTCGTTTTGTTTTCTTTTTTTGATCTGCTTGTTGTTGTTCGTCTTATCCTTCTTGTGGTTCTTGTTCTTATTATTTTTATTTTTCTTGTTCTTTTTCTTCTTTATACACTTCTTTTTTTTGCTCTTCTTGTTGTTCGACTTCTTCTTCTTGTTCTTCCTTTGTTTCTTGTTCCTCTGTTTTCTTGTTCTTCTTTTTGTTCGTCTTATCCTTCTTCTTGTTTCTGTTATTTTTTTTTTCTTGGTTTTTTCTTTATTCCTCTCAACTTTTTTCTTGTTCTTCTTTTTGTTCTTTTTCTGTTTTTTTTTTTTGTCTTTTATTCTTCTTGTCCTTATTATTTTCTTTGTTCTTCTTCTTTTTATTCTTTTTGTTCTGCTTTTTCTTCTTCTCTTTTGTACTTCTTGTTGTTCGTCTTCTTTCTTCTTATTCATTTTCTTGTTTTTCTTTTTATTCTTCCCATCTTTTTTCTGGTTCTTCTTTTTGTTCTTTTTTCTCTTTGTTCTTCTTGTTCTTTTTATTCTTCTTCTGTTCTTATTCTTTTTCTTCTTAGTTTTTCTTCTTCTTTTTATTCTTTTCTCCTTTTTCTTGTTCTTCACTTTGTTCGTTTTATCCATCCCTCTTTTTATTCTTTTTTCTTTTTCTTATTCTTTATATTCTCCTTCTTTTGGTCTTCTTTTTCTTGTTATTGTTCTTTTTCTTGTTGTTCTTATTGTTGTTCTTTTTCTTTTTGTTGTTGTTATTCTTTCTGTTGTTTTTTTTTGTTCTAGTTCTTTTTTATGTTGTTTTTTTCTTGTTTTTGTTGTTGTTGCTTCTGCTGTTGATTTTGTTGTTGTTGTTCTTTCTTTTCTTCTATCTGCCGCGTATTTTCACAATGTTGCTGATTACGGTTCTCCAAAATTGTCTGTCTTATGCGTTACTTAATTATATTTTGTTGTTATCAGCAAAGAATGGATGATGGTGGTCACCATGAGAATAACACACTGCGCCTCCTCGAACTCATTTTAGCAACCGATCTCAAGTGGAACGAATGTAACAAATCTATAGCTGCATCTACTACTTGGAACTTTCAGTCACTGTGTCGGGTATTCAGATTTTTCTCTTCCGAGCCGAGTTCGATTTCCAGCCGAATTAATTGCATTCACTTTCGCGCAAATACCCTTGGGAAAGGTATTAATCCGTCTCTCCTTTCCAGTTATGGGTTAAATAGCAGGACAGATTGGGTTCTATAGCCTTGGTCGGCCACCAGTCTACCGCAGAAAGCAATGGCAACCTACTACGGGATAATCTTCTGCTCAGTCAATCATGTCTCTTTCGAGACATGATCGCACAAAGCGTGTATCACGTATGGCACTTAACTAACTGACTGAAGATAATAGTTGGAAACATGATTGAGACTTCTATTGGGCATAAAGTGGGGGGTCGATTTTCTATACTTACGAAGTAATAAACTGATCCCCCACTAATTACAACTCATTATAATACATCTCTCTAGCTATGAATCAAATAAGAGGACAGATTGGGTTCTATAGCCTTGGTCGGCAACCAGTCTACCGCAGAAAGCAATGGCAACCTACTGCAGGATAATCTTCTGCCCAGTCAGTCGAGTCTTTCGAGACATGATCGCCCAAACGTGTATCACGTATGGCACTTAACTGACTGGTCTGAAATGTAAGTGGTTCTGACTTGTCCTCTCAACTTCAGTCATTTTCTCGTCGTCGTGACCTGGCTTCCCTTTGATTTGCAACAACTGTTTTCATTGTAACTGTTTTGATGAGCATTTTTTTCCTGGCGGCTCGTTCAGGTGATCCTAAATGTGCTGCTTGCTTCCACACTATTACCGTTGAAATAGTTAAATTCAGCCGCCTCTTCAATTTGAACAGCTTCTTTTCTGTTATTTCCTGTCTGTGGAACTTCCTTCCGTTAATTACCTTCCCTGATAGCTACAATATCCGAAGATTTTAATGCAACGTCAAGTGCCATCTTCTATTTTTTTAATTTTTTATTCTTTCTTTAATAACCCTCGTAACTAGATTTTTCTCTCACTTTTTTTGTATCACATGATGAGATTTCTAGTTGACACTTTGTGTGTATGTTTGTGTGAGGAAGAAAATTACAAGCTTCGGTAGTTTTGAAATAAAGTAGTAAAAATGCCAGCAGAAAAACTTTTGCTCATAGGCAGGGCGTAATATGTGTCAAGTTAAACGTTTGACTTGCGAGTAAAAAAAAATCGACAATTTGGCACATTTTTTAAGCATCCCAAAAGACTTGACGAAAAATATTATTTTTTATCCTGTTTCTTATTAGTCAAACAATAATTTTCTTTTTAATCACATGGTGAGTTTTCTTCTAGGATTGTGTTTAGGAAATATAAATGACTTGTCATAACCTTGAACCCATGTTCACTGAAACATTCTGGCGTCATTACTAACATCTCATATTGGCAAGCAGATTTCTTAAGAGTTTAATTCTATTTTTATAGTATTATGGCGAAATTACGTTGAAACACCATTTTCTATACGATCACCAAATATTAAGCAATGTCGACGCGGTTAGTACCATAATGGGTTTAGGATACTAGGTTTTGTAATCTTGGAAGTCAGACAGTTAATTAAGTTTCATGCGTGATACAAGCTTGAGTAATCATGTCTCTTTCGAGACTTAACTGGTATTTTTTTAGCTTGTGTGTGATTATCATCTCTTAGTTGCATCTCTGTCGTCGGCAAGAGATCGGCTCACTTTTTATCTCTGACCAAATACAGATATGCATCCGAGAAAAATTATATTGAGAGGTATTCTATCCCAAATAGAAGTCTCCGGAAGCTACACCACCACATTGCGCCAAATGCATTGTTCTGTGTTCGCTACCGAGGCCACCGCGTCCGACGGTTGCGGGAACAAGACAACATCTGGCTTTACTAGCTTTCTTGATATCGTCTTCTTCTATTTGGCTTGTCCTTTCAGGACGTAGGCGATCATGACCTTTCACGTCTCCCTATCCCTGGTTGCTCTAAGCAAGCTTTCTCCTGTTAGATCACGCAACCCCGTTCTGTCATCTACTAATCAGGCCTTTCAAATATGTTATCCGCTGCTATCCCTTGTCACTTTTTCCCTATCTCACTCTCTGTCCTATTAGTATCAGGTTCTCCAAGCACACCTTCCTCTCTGCATGCCTAGGAAGTTTAACTGTTTGTTTTCTCATGATCAGCATTAATTTCCTTTTCGTTTCTATCCTTATTTTTGAAACAAAAGTATTCATCCGTATCTACACCTACTGTTATTTGAATTAAGCTGGAGGTTAGAGACGGATTAATATATTTTTTCCAAAATATTTTTAAAATTCTGTTTTGTTAATTGAATATAGGTTAAACAAAAGAAAATATTGGATTCTATAGCCTTGGTTGGCAACTAGTCTACCGCAGAAACGATGTCAGCCTACTGCGGGAATATCTTCTGCCCAGTCTCTCTTGTCTCTGTTGAGATATGATCACCCAAGCGTGTATCACGTATGGCAATTAATTGAGTCTAAAGAACAGGCTAATAACTGTAAAAATTTTCGGTGTGCCCGGTAGTTGAAAGAAAATTTCCTGTACGATCACCAAATATGAAGCAACGTCGAGCGTGGTTAGTACAATAATGGTTAATCGGCTATGGATACCAGGTGTTGAAATCTTGGAAGTCAGTCAGTTAGTCAATCAGTTAAGTTTCATGCATGATCCAAGCTTGAGATTTTTTTTTCGAGATTTTTTTTTGGGGGGGTGATATGATACCCCAAGCAATTCGAAAACGCCACTGATGCGCAAGGGGCTACATGAGAGTGAAAAGATTGGAAAAGAGAAAGCCGGAAACCACATCCTAAACAGGAAGCAAGGGATGAGCCTCTTCACCTGTTCAATAGACGTGGGTGGAGTGTGAACCGAGCGATAGTTTAGTCTATCTAATCCTATTGAAAAAATAAAATAAAATAAAAAAGAGTGAAAAGATTCGAAAAGAGAAAAACCGGAAACCATATCCTAACCAGTAAACAAGGGATGAGGCTCTTCACCTGTTCAATAGACGTGGGTGGAGTGTGAACCGGGCGATAGTTCAGTATATCTTTTACCTGCCTTTTTTTGGCTGATGGGTGATGAGTATTTTTCCTGATGGCTCGTTCACGTGATTTTAAATGTGCTACTTGATCCCACACTATTACCGTTAAATAGTTAAATTCAGCTGCTACGTCAACTCTGACAGCTTCTTTTCTGTTATTTCCTGTCTGTGGAAATTCCTTCTATTTATTAGCTTCACTGATAGCTTCTTTTTCTATGTGCCTTGTATTTGTAGCATACAGACGATCATGGATCTCCACGTTTCCCTATCACTGGTGGCTCTTAGCACGCTTTCTGCAGTTATAACACGCAACCACCGTTCTGTCATCCACCTGCTCATGCCCTTCAAATATGTTATCCGAGGCATTCCTCTGTCTGTTTTCCCTCTATCTTGCTTGTTAGTATCAGGTTCTCCAAGCCCACCTTCCTCAATGCATGCCCCAAGAACATTAGCTGTCTTTTCCTGATGATCAGTATTAATCGCGGTTTCCTTTCCATTCTTTCCAAAACATTGTCTTTGTTTACATACTCGATTCGTGATATCCTCAGCATCCTTATGTAGAACCACATTTCAATTGCTTGAAGTTTTACCATCATCTTTAATGATATTGTCCAGCATTCATGTCATACTGAAGAACTGACATCACTTAGCAATCGAGTACTATCTCTTTGTTTCTAGCGAAATTTTCCTGTATCTTAATACTCTAGTCAGCTTCGAGAACGCGAACAATCTTCAAAACTTTAACTACAACGTGAATTGCCATCTTTTATCCTGTTGAATCTTTTATTCTTCCTTGAATAACGCTGTACCCAGGCTATTCTTTCACTGTAAACTAGTGACTGTCCTGCGTTGCTTGGGGTCAAATGTTTAAAAATAATCTTCTCAACATTGTTTCAGTATACATATTCTCAAGCTTGTTAAGTACGTCGTGCGTTGTTACTTCTGTTCTTTAACCCTCTAGGGCCATTCGTATCATATTTGATACAGTATTTCCCTATAAGGAAACATTTGGTATTTCCCTATAAGGGAACATTTGGTATTCATTGACTGAGCAGTCAGTACTGCTTTCATTTGAAATTTATAAAATATTTCTCTTAAAAAATTTTTCAGGAAAATATTTCTTTCAAGGATTGTTTTCATACTGTATCAAATATGATACGAATGGCCCTAGATGGTTAAATCTGTTCTGTCAGTATTAAATTTTCCAAACAAATTCTCTTCATTATTGACTTTAAAATGTAACATTTATTGTCCTGGTGATGAGCATAATTGTTCTTTTTGTTTCATTACTCTCATGTTCTGTTTAGAGTATTCTAAGTACAATTATGTTGAACAAATCTTAAGTTGTTTCAAATCTGTCTAAGGAGATTGTCCTCTATTGACAGCAATATAGATGGACTAATATTACTTAACAGTTTATTCCTATTTTATTGGTCCTGGGTATGATCGTAAACTGCATTCGGTAGCAAGGCCTCTGATTGAGAGGTTGTGAGGAGCATGGAACAACCTCTTAATTGCTCTTGTTCTCAAGACCACCCTGACCAGGAGTGGTAGTACCTTTTAAAATCCCAGCTATGGGCAAAGAGTTAACCACTCCAAACTGAGGTCAAAAAAATATGTTAGTATAAAAACAGACTTTTATGAAATATATACATAAAAATAGACTTTTAAACAAAAAATATTACTAACAAAAAGGTTTTTTGAAAAAGAATATTACCAACAAAACATTTTGGAAAGAGAAATATTACCAACAAAACATTTCTGAAGGAAAAATACTACCAACAAAACATTTCAGAAAGAGAAATACTACCAACAAAACATTTTTGAAGAAAATATTACCAACAAAACATTTTGGAAAGAGAAAGAAATACTTCAAACAAAACGTTTTTGAAGAAAATATTACCAACAAAACATTTCGGAAAGAAAAATATTAACCAAAAATACGTTTTTGAAGGAAACATGTTACCAACAAAACATTTTGGAAAGTAACATATTACCCAAAAATACGTTTCTGAAAGAAAAATGTTACCAACAAAACATTTTGCAAAGAAAAATATTACCCAAAAATACGTTTTTGAAGGAAAAATATTACCAACAAAACATTTCGGAAAGAAAAATATTACCCAAAAATGCGTTTTTGAAGGAAAATATTACCAACAAAACATTTTGGAAAGAAATATATTACCCAAAAATACGTTTCTGAAGGAAAAATGTTACCAACAAAACATTTTGCAAAGAAAAATATTACCCAAAAATACGTTTTTGAAGGAAAAATATTACCAACAAAACATTTTGGAAAGAAAAATATTCCCCAAGAATACGTTTCTGAAGGAAAAATGTTACCAACAAAGCATTTTGCAAAGAAAAAATATTACCCAAAAATACGTTTTTGACAGAAAAATGTTACCAACAAAACATTTTGGAAAGAAAAATATTACCCAAAAATACGTTTCTGAAGGCAAAATGTTACCAACAAAACATTTTGCAAAGAAAAACATTACCCAAAAATACATTTTTGAAGGAAAAAGTTACCAACAAAACATTTTGGAAAAAAAATATTACCCAAAAGTACGTTTTTGAAGGAAAAATATTACCCAATAATACGTTTTTGAAAGAATAATATTACCAAAAAATACATTTTTGAAGGAAAGATATTACCCAAAAATACGTTTTTGAAAGAAAAATGTTACCAATGCAAATATCTTATCTACATTAAATAACCTATTGAAGTTTATATACCGTAAAAAACAAAAACAAACTAACATAATATTTTACTTGTTTTTAACGAAATCATCTGTTGTGTAACATTTTGCATAGGTATCGTTCTCTTCTCTTAAAACCCTTTCCAGCTTTTTTCTAAATTGTTGTACTTTGATTTTATTATCTCTAATTAATGATTTGCATGTTAAGCTTTTCTTTTCGGTAACAACTATTAATTCTGCCTTCACGTAATTGATATTATTCGTTTCGTTTTTGCTTTTAGTTTACTTCCTTTATCTGGTATCAACATTCCCATCTGTACATCTCGTGCTGTTAACATTGTAACCCCCAATAATGGATGCTGGTAGACGTCTAATTTTCAGCGAATCGCTTTATTTAATAATGTGATTAAATCCTAATAAGTGGAAGTGAGTTGCGTTGTAGTGATTATCGGCTCAAAAAAAGAAATCAGTGAGCCTATTTTGAATTCTTGTTGAATTCGTTGCATTCACTTTCACACAAATAACTTTGGGAAAAAGGTATTCATCCGTCTCTACCCTCCGGCTTACGTTAAACAACAGGAGGGTAGAGACGAATGAATAATTTATTTTAAAGAATCGTTCCTGGTATTTAACTATAAGTTAAATGATAGGACAGAATGGATTATTTAGCCTTGGTTGGCAACTAGTCTAGGCCGAAATAATGGTAGCCTACTGCAGGAATATCTTCTGCCCAGTCTCTCTTGTTTCTGTTGAAATATGATCATCCAAGTGTGTATCACGTATGGCACTTAATTGAGTGTAAACAACTGTAAAAAAAACGTAGAAATATAAATGTGTAACAAACCCCAAACTAATTTATTGTATACTTATAAATCATCTATTTAGCGACTGAAGATTGTATGTTGAGAATAAACTCAGAAAAAGTAGTTGATATTTTGTGTGTATATTTTTGTGAAGAAGGAAATTACAGGGTTCGGTAGCTTTGAAATATGGCAGTAAAGAGTACCAATAGAAACAGTTTAGGTCATGCGCAGGGCATAGTCTGTGGCAGGTTGAACGTTTGACCTTGCGAGTAAAAAAGAAATTCGACAATTTTGCACACTTTTTAAGCGTTCCAAAAGACTTTTACGAAGAAAAATTAGTTTTTATTAGTTAAACACTGATTTTCATTTTTAATCACAGGACGAGTTTTCTTCTCGTATTGTGTTTAGAAAATATAAATGACTTGTCATAACCTTGAACCAATGTTCACTGAGTATAAAATTCTGGCATCTTTACTAATATCTCATATTTGCAAGCAAATTTTTTAATAGCTGAATTCTATTTTATAGTATTATGGCGACATCACGCTGAAACAGCATTTTCTATGCGATCACCAAAGATTAAGCAACGTTGAGCGTGGTTAGTACCATAATGGGTAATCGGTTTAGGATACCAGGTGTTGTAATCTTGAAAGTCAGTAAGTTAGTCTGTTAAGTTTCATGCGTGATACAAGCTTGGGTAATCATGTCTCTTTCGAAACTTAACTGCCATTTTTAGCTTGTGGGTGATTATCATCTCTTAGTTGCATCTATGCAAGTGTTCGGCTCACTTTTTATCTCTGACCAAGTACAGACATGCATCTGAAAAAAATTATATTGAGATGTACTCTGTCCCAAATAAGAGTGTCCGGAAGCTACACCACCACATTGCGCTAAATGCATTGTTCAGTGTTCGCTACCGAGGCCACCGCGTCCGAAGGTTGCGGGTACAAGACAGCTTTTGGCTTTTGCACTTTCGCACGTGTTTGGGCTCCTCTTGTGTCACATCCAGGCCTTAGTAGGGGAAGAGGTAAATATCCATGTTTCTTTAGATTCATAGGCAGAAGATTTTTCCGCAGTAACTTGCTCGTTCTTTCTGCGATAGACTGGTTGGCAACTAACGTTATAAAATCTGTCCTGATGTTTAACCCATAGCTCGAGAGAACAGATGGATTCATACTTTTGCCACAAATATTTGTGCGAAAGTGAATGCAAGAAATTCAAATTGATTTTCGACCTCTGCAACTTCGATTATTTAAATTCTAGGTATAGCCATTACATCACATCGCACGTCCAAGCTTAGAAGTGCAGGTGGTTTAATGAAAAATAGCTCGGTATTGTTAATCAGGGGAGCCGAGTTCCAATTCATATTGCGTTCATTATATTCACTTAGGCCAAAAAACCCTTTTTCGGAAAATGTATGAATTCCTTTTTTCTCTACTCAGCTGTATGTGAAATACTGAACCATTATTATCGCAAAAAGTATTCATACAATCAAAAACCTTCTTACTTTAAATAACATGCCAATGGCTTATAAGCCGTTGAAAACGAACCAATTATAAAATCTATTCTCAGTATTTACAATATTCGGACTATTTTCTTCATCTTTGTTGCGATTTGTACAATGTTTCGGCCGTTCTACACTCCGGGCTTGTTCAGATGTTGTGAATTTCGAATCGAATCCTTTATTACTATCACTGGCGTATATTAACTTCATTCCTTGCGTAAAGGCTCGATTGAAATCATGAGTTATTTCCCTCTGACACTGCATATTACTTGTTCAGCACTTCTGGGGCCTGTTATTTAACTCACAACTCTAAGATTCAAGTCAGGAACTAAACTGGGATAAGGACACATGGCCCATTGGATACAGACGTTGGTTAGTTCCTGAATTGACTTTTAAAGTTGTGAGTTCAATACCAGGCTACAGCAGTGGTAAACAAGTAACTTGAAGGGTTAGAGGGAGATAAATCATGATTCCAATCGAGGCTTTACGCAAGGAATGATAATGACATACCCCGGTGATTGTACTAAAGGATTTGGTTCGAAATTCATAACACCTGAAGAAGGCTGGAGCGTACAACGGCCGAAACGTCGTATAAATGGCAACAAAGATAAGGAAAATGGTCCGAATAATGTAAATACTGTAAACAGTACCTCATCTCAGAAATATCAGTCAGTCAGTTAAGTGCCATACTTGAAACACGCTTGGGCGATCATGTCTCGAAACAGACATGACTGACTGGCCAGAAGATTATCTCACGGTAGGTTGCCATTACTTTCTGCGGTAGATTTCCTGTTATTTAACCCATAACTGGAAGGAAGAGACGGATTAATACCTTTCCCAAAGGTATTTGCGCGTAAGTGAATGCAATGAATTCAACTGGAATTTGAACTCGGCTCCCTGATTTCTCGTTCCGAGCCGATATCCACTGCACCACATGGACAAATACTAAAAACCTATTCTCATCTCTAATACTTGGGTCGCAATTTTTGTACTTTACTTCTAGCCTCAAATGTAAAAATTCGACAAATATTCACCTATAGCCTGAAATATAAATATTTGACCAGTGATCATATATAAAAACTAATGTAAAATCCGGTTAATGTTTACCGATATTGTTCAATGTAAACAAATAAAAGTTCATAGTCTTAAGTATAAAAATTTCGACTAATATTTACTTATAGCCTGAATTAAAAATATTCAACAAGTGATTACCTACAAAATCAAATATAAAAAATCGACTAATAAAAATCTGGAGCAATGCTAAATTTGCTCTTCTGATTGTTGTATTTATATTATGTAAATATATTTAGATATGTATACAAAAGATATGTATACAATAGAGAATGTATTCATGAATTTTGGTCCCATATTATCATTTTTGAACAGATGATAATAGTGATATCATAAACGTAATTTATTGTATACTTATAAATCGTCTATTTAGCGACTGACGGTTGTATGTTGAGAATAAACTCAGAAAAAGTAGTTGATATTTTGTGTGTATATTTTTGTGAGGAAGGAAATTACAGGGTTCGGTAGCTTTGAAATATGGCAGTAAAGAGTACCAATAGAAACAGTTTTGGTCATGCGCAGGGCATAGTCTGTGGCAGGTTGAACGTTTGACCTTGCGAGTAAAAAAGAAATTTTGCACACTTTTTAAGCGTTCCAAAAGACTTTTACGAAGAAAAAATAGTTTTTTATTAGTTAAACACTGATTTTCATTTTTAATCACAGGACGAGTTTTCTTCTCGTATTGTGTTTAGAAAATATAAATGACTTGTCATAACCGTGAACCGATGTTCACTGAGTATAAAATTCTATATTCTATAGCTGAATTAAAAATATTCAACAAGCGATTACCTACAAAATCAAATATAAAAAATCGACTAATAAAAATCTGGAGCAATGCTAAATTTGCTCTTCTGATTGTTGTATTTATATTATGTAAATATATTTAGATATGTATACAAAAGATATGTATACAATAGAGAATGTATTCATGAATTTTGGTCCCATGTTATCTTTCTTGAACAGATGATAATAGTGATATCATAAACGTATTGTAAAGTTAACAACAATATTTTATTACTATACGTTACAATATTGGCTGGATGCTCGTTTCTGATCCCACCCAACCAAAAAGAGAGGGCTAGGAATGTCCGATTGCAGATGCCCTCTCAACCAAATAGGTTCACCTATAAATACGCAGAGCAGTCCTCAGTTGAATTTTAAGGAAAGGATCCTATAATTCTGGCGTCGTCAATCAAGCAAGTCCAAACGCCCTGTTTCGATGACATGTGAATATAACCGTTAATGGCTTCCAATTGATTCTCTCTACCCAATGTTTCTCGGAAGGCTGCTTTTGTTTCTAGGCACTATCTAAATTTTTCACGCGCTGGGATCACCTCCATTAGCCTATAATATTTAGAGCTTTCCTCCCTGACAAATCTACCATGGTGAGTGTTAAACGCAAACATCATAACCAAATGGTATATTTTCTAACCACTAATTTTATACTTAAGGAAACAGATAATCATCGAGAAAATTTAATACTTGAAAATGTAGGTATGTTTTTAAATTTAATCTTATATATAATAACGTGTCGACTGATTATACTTGAGACTATAATTAAACGTTAGTTGAAACTTAATATTTGAAGATATAAATATTATATACGTAAATATTAGCAAATTCTTTTATTTTATTTTATAGGTAATGATTTATGTAATTTTTATACTTGAGTCTCTTCAGAATAATTAGTCGTGCTTATATATCTATACTGAAACTATGTACTAAAATAGGTTTGTAAAATATTTCAGATATCTACTAAACATCGAGTACAAGGCCAGAGTTTTAGTAAATCTAAATCAGTATCTCAAAAATGGTTTCTTTCGTCGGTATAGACTATTTCTATCTTAAAAATATTTTTATTAATATTTTCTAATCATTAGTAAATATCTACTCAAATGTTCCTACAGTATACGACAGCACCTTCCCAAAGGGAGATCATCTGAATCCGAATCCGAATTTAGTAGAGTTAACTTGGATCAAAGTGCTCAATGAAAAAAACGTGTGCCAATTTCAATGTATCAAAGGCCAAGGTGTCACATTTTCTCGACACCGATCACACCGCAAAATCCGAAAGAAAGAAATTCTTAATCAGTGAAGCCATTTGCTTCAAACGTCTATTGATACTAAAGTTCATACAGGTCACAAGTGGAGCACATATATGAAGATACCTGCAAAGAAATGTAATACCTAAGGTTTTAATTGATTTTTCCATAAATGAAACGCTTTTTTAAGCCTATATTTTAGCTTTAAAATCAAACTAATTCAGTAAATACAATATTTCCAGTAAGCAAAATACTTTTGCTGTATTTCAGAACGAACTGAAAATTATTAGAATGTAGTTTTATTGTGAGACCGATAGAAAATACTTATATTACCAATATTTTGAAATCTCTCAACACAACTGTACGATATTCGTTGAGCGATGTTCTGAGAATCATGAAATTTTCATCAATGAAGTATGGTGATATATTTTGAGATTTGAGTAAAATATATTTTGTTGAAAAATGTTGGCCAGGTGTGACAAAGAAAAAAAATACTCTCATTTGTGTTTTCATTTTGTTTAGCGGGGTTAGAGGTTCGTGTCTCACATTTAAGTTTGTACCGGAAGATAGCTTTCAATGGCGAAAAAGTGAGTTCAAGCTGACAGTTAGAAAATGTTTAATAAGTTTGATTTTGATTTTGAAGTGTCTGGACATGACCATCGAAGCGTACGTTTGAGTAAAATCAGGGTCTCACTGATGGCGTGTGCAGACAACTCTGAGGAAACAACACCCTTATCCATTACATGTCACTGAAGATGTCTTTGTTATCAAAAAGGAATATAAGTTTGGTGCTGTTTTATCGACAGAAGCGTTTGTTTCAGATTGTATTTGTTGTCCATGACGGTGGCGACGAAAGAACAAAGAAGATGAAGAAAAAGATTATGAAATAATTGTGTGAGACTGATTTTTGTGAAGAAGTCGGATTGAGTGGTCCCCGACAAAGGGATTTGTGATTTAAAAACTTTAATTGACGCCCTGAATTTCTTGTGAATAATCGCCGTAGTGGTCGCAGTGAATGTCGCCGAATTTATGAAGTTTAATTTTTGTCACGAGTCGCCGATCCCGGAAATGCGACAACCGTCCGTTTATACCAGCACCTTTGGTCAAGCAGCGTCGCACCCAATATTGTTACAGAAGAAATATATATCCGAGAAATTGGTATATAACACAACGTAATTCTCTTCATTTAAAAATCTTTAAAAAAGTAAACCCAGTTTTCGGAAATTTTGTTTTAGAACGTTTAGCTAATTTAAAATTTACTTAATCTGATTTGAAACAAACATTAATTTTTAGTTTAAAATATCAAAGAAAAAACTCTTTTGAAGTGTTGAAAATAAATTAAAATTTTATTTTTCTACAGTTGAAATATTACAAATATGACTTGATTAATATAATGTGAGGACTATTTTTTACATATTTCTGTAACTAACAAGTACTCTTTAAAATACTATAAAATATTCTATGAAAAGTAATAATTTCCTGAATTTAAAACGATTTAAATTTTAGATATTTAACTTACTAATTTACTTTCATTTTCTGATAATATCTGTATTTAGAGAAAATAAATCGGCATGTTTATACAGACACAAAAGCGTTAAGACAATCGTGTGCATAATATATTTCATAAATAAAAGCAGCAGCTTTTTAAACTTAATTGTTTAAATTTTGTTGACGGTCCTGTCCTTCTTACCGGGCCCCGGCAAGTCCTGCCTGCCTACCTTATCTGCTAGGCTTGCCTTCTCCACAATCCTACGCCGCTTTTTCACGCCCACTTCCATCCTGCTGCCGCAGTCTATTGTCTCTTGAAAAACTCGCCTTTGACGACGAGCGGCCGGCCTTCCATCGAAAGGGAATATTTTTGCAACATGACTTTCTGTTTTACAAAGACTTGTACTTATTACTCATAAAAATGAAGCTTTAAAACAAAGAATTTTGTATAAAATTCATAAAAGTAAATGAGTTGGATGTAATATAAAAATATAGAGATTTTCTAAAAATGAGTTCTTTTTATTTGTAAATGATTCCATAATACTATATTAAAATCAGAATTTTATTTGATTTTCTATAAGAATTAAAAATCAGTTTGTTTTTTTCAACGTATACGCTCAAATTTCTAATTCTAATTTATGGTCACCCACTGACGCAAAACACACACACACACACACACACACACACACACACACACATATATATATATATATATATATATAAAAGGCAATCTGTGAGTCTGTGTGACTGTTCCATATGCACGCCTATATTTTTTAAGTTACACCATTCAAACTTTCTAGGGATACATATCTACAGGGAAGCCAGGTCAACAAATACTTTTTGAGTTTAAGTTCAGCAATTTTCCCTGTCGCACTTTTTGGCCAATGGAGTCGATTGTTTACATTTGCTCCGTAAAACATCTAAGATCTAAGATGCTTGCTAGATTATATGACAGAAATCAAATTACACTTGTCAAACGCGACTAAAAAATGAGCCGTTATATTTAATTGTTATTCCGACGTTTTAAAAATTCCATTCGTCAACAAAAATGTGAATATTTTTCCCCGTAATTTAAAATAAAAATATTTAAAAAAACAGGTTTTTTCAAACAAAAACAAAATATGTAAAAAAATGTGCCAATGGTTAGTTTAACTATTTAAGTCTTTTTTTTTCAGATTTAATATTTCATACTTCAGAAAATAAAATTAAAAAAAGAAAGCTTTTTTCGCTAAATATTAGGTTGTTCCAAACATTTCGTAAACACGTGCAAAAAATTGAAATTTTACTTGCCAAGTAATTTAAGGTTACCAGAAAATATTTGAAAAAATTTGAAATTGCAAAACCAACAAAAATTATTGCTCAAAATAAAGACTATCATCTTCCAGGACTTTCTGCCATCAATCTGCAAGCTTTCGAATCTGGTCAAAGTACTATTCAACCGGCTTCGAATCAAATAATTCTTGACACGCTTACTCGACTTCATCAAACGAGTCAAATCGGCGGCCCTTCAGAAAGTGTTGCATTGAGCGGAAAATGCTGTAACCTGATGGAACACAGTCAGGACTGTCGGCTGGATATAGGAGAAACTCAACGCCGTCAAGCTCTTCAAACTTGTCTTTGGTCTTCCTGGCGGTGTGTGGCTTGGCATTGTCCTGCTGCATCAAAGCCTGGTTTCGGTTGATCAGAGCCGGGTACATTTGCTTCAACTTTTTGTAGACCCGCTCAAGTTACTGACAGTAAAGTTTGGCACTGATGGCATGACGATTCGGAATCAACTGAAAATGCACGATTCCTTCAATGTTCCAGCAAACGCACAAGATGACTTTCTTGCCGAATCGATCTTGTTTTGGAACCGTCGGTGTCTCTTGCCCTTTCCGAACCCATCGCTTGTCTCGATTGTGCTGGACCAGATAGAACCATTTCTCGTCGGAAGTCACAATTCGCTTCCAAAAACGCTGGTCCACTGGATTGCTGAGCAATTGACTGCAAATTTCAACTTGTCTGTTGGCTTGTGCCTCGGTAAATTCGTGCGGATCTTGGTGCAGCTTTTTGTGAACAAAATCAAGTTGATTCTAATGTCGGTGAATTGTCGATTTGCCAACTCTAAGCTCATCAGCCAATTCTCGAGTGCTCAATGAAGGCACAATGTCTAACCCGGTTTACAAGTCTCCATCATCCAACTTTAACAGTCGTCCCCAACGAGGCTGATCTTCAAGACTCATGTCGCCAGAATAAAAACGCTTTTACCACTTTGAGATCACCTCATATGCAATTGTTCCTTCACCTTCGGCAGCACAAATCTCTTCTGCAGAATTTCTGGTTGAAAGACCTCGCTTCCAGCAGTAACGAATCAAAACTCGCAGCTCAGTTTTATCCATTGCCATCTTGAAAACAAAGATGAAGATCACTATAACAATACAAACGCAAATTTGCATACAAATTCAATTTTTCGTAAGTGTTTCCGAACATTTGGAACAACCTAATATTTCATGTAGGAAATCAACTATCTGTAATTGGTGTTGCATTAATGTAACTTTTTCCTCTAAAATTAAGTGTCTACATGATTAAATATTCTTCGAAAATTTCGACATTTTGCCAATAAAATTTGTAAAATGTCATTTGGCCATTCCTTTTAATACAACGTTTTGCCAATACAATTTTGTAAAAATTTATTTGGCCTTTCCCGTTAGGAACAACATTTTGCCAATAAAAGTTTGGAGTCATTTGTCGTCATGAATTCTCATTTTCATTTAATTTAATTTTCGGGGGTAAATTTTTTTTATAATCATATCGCCCCAAGCAAGGCATTTTGTTGCCTCTGTTTTGCAGACAGTTACGTAGAAGGAAAGTTATGAGAAAGAGTGACAGGTTATATGGGGTATCAGGAAGTGGGTAAGAGAAAGATTATTGTGGCCATAAAGTGAGGGATCAATTTATGTATTGATTGTAGTATAAAATTGATACCCAACTTCATATTTACATAATAATGTCTTGTCTGTTGATAAGCCGTAGAAAACGAATCAATCAATCAATCAACGAAATACTGATTAGTTGCACATGCATGTCTTTTAGATTTATTTACATTCTCTGGAATATAAACGTATAGAAATTCTTTTTTTTAATAATTATATCGCCCCAAACTAGACATTTTACTGCCTCTGTTTTGCAGTGGGTTACATAGGAGGAAAGTTATGAGAAAGAGTGACATGTTATAGGGCGTGTCAGGAAGTGGGTAAGAGGGTGGAGTGGACGGAGAAATAAGCATGAGAGAGGGGATGCCGATTAGTGAGATAGGAGATGACTACTGACTTTACATTAGAATTCTTAGAGATTGGAGCTGTCGGGAAAGCAAGTAAATGGAAGGAAATTCTACAGGCGGGAAGTCCGAGAAAAAAGCTGCTGGAGTAGAATTTGCTTTTACAATTTATTGGTTTCACAGTAAAAGGGTGGGACTTAGTTGCTAATCTTGTGGCTCGAGCAAATTTATATATAGGGAGTAAAAGTGAACTAAGTTCATCTGAGCAGTTACCGTGAAAGAATTTGTAGAAGAGACACAGGAAAGCCACATTGCGCTGGTGAGAATGTGACTATATCCGAGCTGCCAAATAGGGATCTATCACATTACAGATTCTCCACTGGATTTTGTCAAGGATACCTAAGTGGATAGCAGGAGCATCCGACCAGATTTACAATTCGCTGTCAAAGATCTTGGAAAACGCTCGGCTCTTTGCACCATTCCTGAACTCAATTGGTTCCTCTTATACTGATTTATTCTACAAGGGAATCATTAAACTAAAAGTGGAGTATTGCAGTCAGAAATTGCTCAGCGTTTATTGATCCTCACTTTTCATGCTTGACATAGACGTTAACCGTTTCCGCTGCTTGTGGCGAAAGGACATATTTTGGTTCCATCATGAATACAATGCATACTATGGAGAGACTATGTGGTGGATGCATATATTCAAATACATTACGAAATACATGAAAAATGCTGTGAAGAATCAGGAAGATAGTGTGACTCTTCAGAGAAATAAGAAAAATACCCTGGAGAGAAAAAGAGAATTACACAAAAGATTTACGGAAAAAAGTATGCTAAAGAAATTCAGATGGTCACCAGAAAAAGACTAAATGTCCGACGAGAAGAACTTACAGATGATGTTCTGAAATGAAAAGAAATACCACTATTCATATATATATATATATATATATATATATATATATATATATATATATATATATAGTATTTAACTAAAGTTACGAATGTTTTAAGAAGCGTTATAAAAAAGGATAAAAAAATTTATAAAAGGTCATTTGGACTTTCTTCTTAATAACATTCTTCCAATAAATGTTTGTAAAACGTTATTTGGCCTTTACTCTTAATAACAACATTTTGACGAGAAAAAATTGTAAAAAGTCATTTGTCCTTTCCACTTAATAACATTTTTCCAATAACATTTTGTAAAACGTTATTTGGCCTTTACTCTTAATAACAACATTTTGACGAAAAAAAAGTGTAAAAAGTCATTTGTCCTTTCCACTTAATAACATTTTTCCAATAAAAGTTTGTAAAAAGTTATTTGGCCTTCACTCTTAATAACGACATTTTGCAAATAACATTTTGTAAAACGTTATTTGGTCTTTACTCTTAATACCAACATTTTGACAATACAATTTTTCAAGGTCATTTGGCCTTTCTTCTTAATAACATTTTGCCAATAAAATTTTGTAAAAAGTTATTTGACCTTTACTCTTAATAACAACATTTTGCCAATATATTTTGTAAAACGTTATTTGGCTTTTACTCTTAATAACAAAATTTTGACAAAAAAAATTTGAAAAAAATCATTTGGCCTTTCCTCTTAATAACATTTTGCCAATAAAATTTTGTAAAATGTCATTTGGCCTTTACTCTTAATAACAACATTCTGCCAATAAAATTTTGTAAAAAGTCATTTTGGCTTTACACTTGATGACAACATTTTACCGATAAAACTTTGTGAAAAGTTATTTCGCTTTTCTATTAAGAACAACACTTTGCCAATAAAATTATAAATATATAGTTATAAATATATTGAATCTTAATATTCAGTTAAGCGAAACAAAATAGATCCTTGATAATGGCTAACAGATTAGCCCAAAACTTTCTGATAGATCATTTGGGTTGTATTTACAATCTTTATATCCACTGAAAGAAATAATTGTACTAATGGGAAAAAAATAATGATTGACGTTGCCTTGTAAAAAAAGGGGAATTGCAGCAAAATATATATTTGAATAGAATAAATAAGGAACAAGTTGGAAAAAGTGTCTTTAAATTAACGTTTTACTTTAAAAACTTTTTATCTGATTTCTAAAGTCTTTAATAAATTAATAAAAAATAAATAACTAAATAAAATTTAATTAATTTTAATAAATCTCTGAGAAGGTTGTTAAAGTGAAACATGGTAGAAACATGTTAAAGACACTTTTTCCTACTTGATTTTTACGTATTCTATTCATCTTGTCCGATTCCGATCTACATATATATATATATATATATATATATTAGAAAATGTAAAAAGAAAATGAATAATTTCTTCCTATGTTCTTTCTCACCTTCCCTGATCACGTATATGTCGTCTCTTCGCGATGTTTTTCTCTTCGACAGCATTTTCCTTTACGCATTGGACTGATAAATCAAGTCTGGTTCTTCGCCTTAATGACACGACAAACAGTTTAAAGATTGACACCAACAGTATCTGTGATCTCCCTGAAAAGTTTGCCAGTGTCAAACACCCTGGATGCCTGACAATTTTCATAAGCTTCCTTGTAGCAACGTCCATCCCAGACAAAGTCTGTAGGACAACTAATCAACAGTCGAAACAATAGTGTCTGGGCGTAATAAAAATCTGATGAAATTACGGGTGACACAATATTTTTCATTGCTAGATTTTATCATACAACCTGAAAACAGATTCATATTACTGCCCACCTTTGCAAATGACCTAATATGAGGAAAGAATAGAAATCAGTTACAGTATGTGACACCGTAGGTCTATAACTTGATTTACTTTTTTTTGAAAAGGGTGTATATAGGGAATTTTTTTGATACCAATTTCCGCTCCCTTATAGTCGAACGCTGTCCCAAATTCCATAACAACAAGGAATTAATTCAACTTTTAAAATACTTATTACAAAGCGCGTTAACTCATGTTTTTTTAAACGTATATTTTATCAGTTACAATAAGTTGTTCTTGTTATTTATCCCTGGGGATGATCTGGGATAAGATCGAAAGTACTTACACAGAAAAAAAATAACGAATCCCTATTTGATAATTTCATCTTAACATCAATAGACTTCTTAGTAAATTGGAACGGAATACTAGGAAAATAAATTATCTTCTTCTATGTGTCCTGTCCCTTCCGGACGTAGGTGATTCATGCCTCCCTATCCCTGGTGGCTCTTAACAAGCCTCCTCATGTTACACCATGCAAAACTCGTTCCATCAATCCACCTGATTAGGTTCTTCCATTACTGTTTCCTGTCTTTTATTCGCCTCTATCTGGCCTGTTAGTATCAGGTTCTCTAAGCCCTCCTTCCTCATTTCTTGTCCCAGGAACTTCAGCTGTTTCTTCCTGATGCTCAGCATTAATTTCATTTTTGTTTCCATCATTTCCAAAACGTCATCATTGCTCACATGCTCGATCCATGATATTCTCAGCATCTTTCTTTAGAACCACCTTTCAGTTGCTCAGGTCTTTCCTTCAACTTTGATATTATTGACCAGCATTCATTGCCATATTGAAGAACTGACAACACATAGCAATTCCGTACTTTCTTCTTCTATGTTTTTAGCGAAATTATCCTGTTTCTTAATACTTTACTCAACGTCTGGAATGCTTCCTTCGCCATGCCAATTCGCCTTCGAATCTCTGTGTCGGACTTTCCGTCTTCTGTTTTTACACTTCCCTTGTATTTAAATTTTTGTACAGCTTGATTGTAGTATCCCCGACCTGTATTTGGCATATTGGGCTGCCTTTTCTACTGATGACCATGCATTCGGTTTTCTTGCAGTTTATTTGTAGTCCTTTCTTATCACTCTCTTCAGCTACCTTCTGTAGGAGGTCTTGTTGTTTCTTTTCTGCGTCTGCTATCAGCACTGTATCATCTGCGTACCTTATATTGTTTAAATTGTGGATTCCGATCTCAAATCCAGGCATAATTTCTAGGGTCCTAAAAATATTCTCGCTGTACAGGTTAAACAGATCCGGTGAAAAGACACATCCTTGTCTTACGCCCCTTTCTATCTTTGTATAGCTGCTGAATTCGTTACCTGTATATGTACAAGCGGTTTGATGCCAGTAAAGATTATTGATTATTCTTAAGTCTTTCCCAAATATGTTCAGTCTGCCGAGCATCTCCAAAAATTCTTTGTGGCGTATAGCACAGTTATATGTCCTTCTTCATTTGTATTGTCCTTTCGAAAAGCATCCTAATCATAAATATGGCATTCCTTTTTCCAGTGTCTTTGACGAAACCGCACTATAATATGTGTATATTATTCAACGAAATATTTTTTAGATTAGATACACTGCTTAAACATACAAACAAACAAAATATATATATAAATGGATGACTCTAGTCTACTAGACAGCAACACACTTGGCCTCCTTGACCTCATTATCTCATATGATCTCAAACAGAAAGAATACATTGAAAGAATTCATAGCTGCATCTACTGCTAGGAAGGTTGGGTCACTGTACGGGGTCAGAAAGACTTCTTGTCAGAATCTGTTTTACACATTTATTAATCTACCCTCGTCAGGGCAATGAATATCTGGTCGAGTGCTCCAGTTATTTATCTACTGGTTGATGAGGAGGATCTGCAGTGTAATTGAAACTGACTTAGCAGCACGCCTTCAGACATTTTCTCATTCACATGATGTATGCTTTCCTCTGTCTTTTATACAAAGTAGCTCTTTTTTTTCCGAGCAGCTCTTTTTTCTTTCTCCTTTTTCCTTGACCACGTGTATTTACTCATGCTAATAAATTGGCAACAAGTTTCTACCCATCTACCTTTGAATTAGTTAAATGGAACTGTCTATTGTCTTTTAAGAGTTTATTGTCGCACTTCCCGTGTTTGTAACTCTATTCCATTTGCGTGCTTCCCTAAAAATTAAAAAGTAACTTCGATTGCCAACTTTTATTTATTTGTTCCTGTCCTTGTCTTATCATTTCTTCGATATCGATTGTTCCATGTTCTTTAATTCACTGTAACCCCCCAGCGCACCAGTTGCAGTCCTTGTCTTGCTTGAAGTAAATGAAGGCTCAAATTGATCACTGAATGAGCGATGAGTTGATGCTAGAATAGTTTGAGAGCGTTGTCATCCGCAGACAGATCTATTTCGCTGTATCACAGCTCATCAATACGTTTAGTTCACTGATTACTTTTTAGCCAAGATAGAAACCTGACCGAAAGTCGGCGATACTACCACTATTCTATATATATATATATATATATATATATATATATATATATCTCGAGTGTATATATATATATATATATATATATATATAATATTAACTAGTTATAACAATACCAATAATAACAGAACTAACTCGGCCGAAACTAGTATTAATTAAGCTATAATTTAAATTGTCTTGAACAACCCACCGAGAACGAACTCGGGGGGAAAAGAAGAGGAAGTAAAAAAAGAAACAAACGAAGTAGATGAACAAAAGGTCAAGCACCCGTAAGAAAGAAAAAAAACCTAAGACGGCAACCCTAACACTAAAGCGCTGAATACGGAAGTCGACCAAACAAAGACAGAAAATCTAAGCAAGAGCCAACAACCTACCGCGTTTTTTCCCAACGAAACGAAATTGGCAAATTTCCATGACGAGCCGTAGTGCGAAACCGTGGTAGGTTGTTGGCTCTTGCTTAGATTATATATAACCAGATTTGTTTCATCAAATATTATTAATGTCATTCGTTGTGTACCATTGGACCAATTTCTCACCGCGTCCATTGCGCTGTCCTGGTCTGAAATTATTGACCTTTTGATCTTCTTATTCTTGGCCAACTTTGGCGTTCAGATCTCTCATGATAATTCTGATTTCTTGTGATTTGCAATGTCAGTCAGTTAAGTGCTATACGTGATACACGCTTTGGGCGATCATGTCTCAAAAGAGACATGACTGACGATGCAGAAGATTATCCTGCACTAGGTTGCCATTGCTTTCTGCGGTAGATGGTTGCCAACCAATGCTAAAGAACCCAATCTGTCCTACTTTTAAGCCCATACCTGGAAAGAAGAGAC
This sequence comes from Ascarosepion bandense, assembly GCA_037127315.1. Classification (NCBI taxonomy): domain Eukaryota; kingdom Metazoa; phylum Mollusca; class Cephalopoda; order Sepiida; family Sepiidae; genus Ascarosepion; species Ascarosepion bandense. Next base: position 920,901 of record JBBBDQ010002136.1, on the reverse strand, counting down.
GGATTAATACCTTTCCCAAGGGTATTTGTGAGTAAGTGAATGCGAGGAATTTAACCAGAATCCGAACTCGGCTCCCCTATTTTTCATTCGGTGTCGATATCCATTGCAACACAATGTACATCGGTGATTTGCACTGTACCTTGCCATAATCTAGCATGGAGTAGAAGGAGTCTATTTCTTCTACGGTACTTTGTGATCACGGTACGTATCGCACTATTACTGACATATTGAGAGGCTTTTCTTTTATGTGCTTTTATAGAAGGATGCTGAGGGTACCCAGGGTGGAGCATTTGTGCAACGATGATGTGTTAGAGGGGATGCAAACGAGAAGAAAACTGATACTTAATACCAGGAAGATACAAATGATGTTCCGGTGATAGGTAATTGTTGTGGTGGAATATAAAAGTTATAAAAGACCTAGACGAGAACGAACTACAGTGAGAGTACTCGAGAGCGATCGAGTGTGTTCTTGACTATACTAGAGTCTTCGTCATTACACGGGAGTGATCGAGATTATTCGTCATTATACCAGAGTCGAAAGCCATCGGCCTTAGACGAAAGTTAGACCTCACTAGACGGAAGACGACTTCCCAAGACGTACGCATACGTCCAATTCAGAGACATTGCCTTCTTAATTATTATTCGTGTTAACTGTTCGTTGGTGTACTTGTATTTGGTTTATTGTACTGAGATATAATAAATCTCTATTTATATAGCCTCAATGTTAGAAGTTATTTCTTGCACTGTTCTTCCTCTGTTTATCGCCTCCCGCGATATAACAGTAATGAGGAAATAGGGCCTGAAGAATTTAATACTCACAGGTCGGATAAATGCAGAAAAGGCAGGGGAAAGCAGCGTGAGACGTACTTGTTATGTCTGATCAAATGGATGGCGGAGCGGTGTTTAGAATTGTAACCAAGAGGAAAAATATAGAGAACGACAAAAGACAAAGCCAAATGTAAGCCCATGATCGACTACGTTCTGAAAGGACACAGCACATGAAAAAGAAGATGAAGAAGATAAAAAAGAAGAAGATATATTATGTCTTAATTTTGATGATAGTTTTTTCCAACTTAAAATACTTTGACATGTAATAAATTCTCACAGATATTTTCCGAAGTTTATTTCGGTAGACATGGACATGAAATATGGTCAAAACATTGGACGAATAATATAAATATGAGATCTAATAATAATTTCAATATATTTATCTAACAGCTTACCCTGTTCAGTTTAGCGAAACCCTGGAGCTAGTCAATGGGATAAGCTTTTTGAACCATAATGCACCCGTTCTAGTTAACCCTCCAGGGCCATTGGTATCATATTTGATACAGTATTTCCCTATAAGAAAACATTTGGTATTTCCCTATAAGGAAACATTTGGTATTCATTGACTGAGCAGTCAGTACTGCTTTCATTTGAAATTTATAAAATATTTCTCTTAAAAAATTTTTCAGGAAAATATTTCTTTCAAGGCTTGTTTTCATACTGTATCAAATATGATACGAATGGCCCTAGAGGGTTAAGCATATTTTGGCAAATGTTCTGCTGGTATAAAATTACATCAAAACCTCATAATTCGTCATCGGAGGCCACAATTTAAACAATATAAGGTACGCAGATGATGCAGTGCTGAGAGCAGACACAGAAAGAGAACGACAAAACCTCCTACAGAAGGTAGCTGAAGAATGACAGGAAATGACGACAAATAAACTACAAGAAAACCAAATGCATTGTCATAAGCAAAAACGGCAACCCAGACAGCCAATTACAGGTGAGAGAATCTAAAATCAAGAAGGTACAGAAATGTAAATACCTGGGAAGTGTTCTGACAGAGGACGGAAAAAGCGAAACTGAGTATTTGGTATGGCGAATGAAGCATTCCAGAAGTTGAGTAAGGTATTAAAAAACACGATAATTACACTAGAAACAAAGAGGAGAATACTGGATGCTATGTGATGTCGTTTCTTAAATATGGCAGTGAATGTTGGACAATATCTTCAAAGATGAAGGAAAAACTTGAAGTGGCTGAAATGTGGTTCTACAGAAACATACTGGATATAAAGTGGCGGATCAATTCTATATTACAATAAATATAAAATCTGACCCCTCAGTTTGTGGTCACTGCAGTTTCTATACATTTATATTCCTGAGATCCAAAAGCACAAGGATGCATTCCATGAGCTAAGTAGAGTATTAAGAAACAGGAAAATTTCACGAGAAACAAAGAAAAGAGTGCTGGATTTCTATGTGATGTCAGTTCTTCAATACGGCAGTGAATGCTGGACAATATCAACGAAAATGAGGACAAAACTGGAAACAGCGGAAATGTGGTTCTACAGAAATATACTGGATATAAAGTGGAGGATCAATTCCATATTACAATTAATATATAAACTGAGCCCTCACTTTGTGGTCACTGCAGTTTCTATACACTTATATTCCTGAGATCCAAAAGCACAGGGATGCATTCCATGGGCTAAGTAGAGTATAAAGAAACAGGGTAATTTTGTTAGAAACAAAGAAGAGAGTATTGGATTGCTATGTGAAATCATTCTTCAATAGGGCAATGAATGGTAGACAATATCATCAAAGTTGAAGGAAGAACTTGAAGCAACTGAAATGTGGTTCTACAGAAGGATGCTGCAACTATCATGGATCAAGCATGTGATCAATGATGAGGTTCTAGAAATTATGGAAATAAAAAGGAAATTAATACTGAGCATCAGAAAGACACCGCTAAATTTCCTGGAACATGCAATGAGGAAGGAGAGCTTAGAGAACCTGATACCAACAAGTCAGATACAGGACAAAAGAGACAACGAAAAGCAATGCATGACATATCTGACGGATCTTATCAGGTGGATGACTGAACGAGGGTTACATGTTGCAACAGGAGAAAGCGTGCTAAGTGTCACCAGAGACAGGGAGATGTGGAAAGCCATGATCGCCTTCGTCCTAAAAGGTCCTGGCGCATAAAAGAAGAAGAAGAAGAATTCTAACGCAGTGTTTGTTATCGGTGATATAGTTTTTGTATTTAAAACCTAGGTAAATATGTATATACACTACTTACTGATTGGTAGTTTGACGACTCAAGCGATCATCGCAAGCTTGTACGTCTTTATTGTTTGTGTTGTTAATGATGATGATGTTGTTCGTGTGTAAGTTATTTGATTTTGTCTATTATATTTAAAATGGGTAATTAAATTTCTTTCTTCACATTACCTTTTTATTCTAAAATAAAATGGCCGCATCTTACTGGCCGGCTGGTGTGGAGCCTGAAATTTTCATGCGCAGAGTAAGTACGAATACAATTTTCTGTGAATGACATGTTCAGTCAGTTAAGTGCCATACGTGATACACGCTTGGGCGATCATGTCTCGAAAGAGACATGACTGACTGGGCAGAAGATTATCCCGCAATAGTTTGCTATTGCTTTCTGCGGTAGACTGGTGGCCGATCAAGGCTATAGAACCCAATCTGTCCTGTTATTTAACCCATAACTGGAAGGAAGAGACGGATTAATACCTTTCCCAAGGGTATTTGCGCGTAAATGAATACAATGGATTCAACTGGAATTCGAACTCGGCTCTCCGGTTTCTCGTTCCAAACCGAAATCCATTGTACCACAACGCACACCCGAATGACATGTTGGAATGCTAAATACAGGTGGGCGTTGCTTAAATCCAGCAGGTACAAAAATTTAAGTACGTGAGAAATGTTCTAACAGAAGGCGAAATGTGCGACACAGAGATTCAAAGGCGAATTGGCATGGCAAATAACGCGTTCCAGAAGCTGAGTAGAGTATTAAGAGACAGGAAAATTTCGCTAAACACAAATAAGAAAGTACTGAATTGCTGTGTGATATCAGTTCTTCAATATGGCAGTGAATGCTGGACAATATCATCAAAGATGAAGAAAACTTGAACAAACTGAAATGTAGTTGTACAGAAGGATGCTGCGGATATCAATGATTAAGCATGTGAGCAATGATGAGGTTTTGGAAAGGATGGAAACAAAAAGGAAATTAATGCTGAGCATCAAGAAGAGACAGCTAAAGTGGCTGGGATATGAAATGAGGAAAGACTTTGAGAACCTGATACTAACAGGCCAGATAGAGGGAAAAATAAGAGAAAGCAACGGATTACATATTTGAAGGGCCTGAGCATGTGGATGACAGAATAGGGGTTGTACAGGAAATATGGTCGAAGCTTTGGACTAATGGTGTCTATAAGAAATCTAATTGTAATTTTCATAGATTTATCTGACAACCTACTCTGTTCAGCTTTTCGACACGAAACTCTGGTGTCAGTCAGGGAGATGAGCACTTTTAGCCATAAGTAACCCGTTGTAGTTTAGCACTTTCTGACAAATGTTGTGCTGGTGCAAAATTAAATTAAAATCCTCGTAATTTTAACGCATTGCCTAATATCGGCGATAAGGTTTTTGTATATAAAACTTAGCAAATATATATAAACACTACTTACTGATTGGTAGCATAGCCACTTAAGCGATCATAAGTTTCTTCTCGTTATTGCTGATGTTGTTAATGATGATGATGTTGTTCGTGTGTAAGTTATATGATTTTGTCTATTATATTTCAAATTGGTAATTAAATTTCTTTCTTCACATAACCTTGTTATTCTAAAAGAAAATGGCCGCATCTTACTGGCCGGCTCGTGTGGAGCCTGAAACTTTTCATGCGCAGAATAATTATGAATACACATTTCTGCAAACGACATGTTAGAAGTACTTCGCAATTTGCTTCAGTTTTAGAACTCTTGACAAATTAATCCATCCTTTTTGACATTGACGGATTCTGTGTTTCTCTCAGCAAACACTCAATCGATTTCTTGCAAATATCCATTTAATGTGATTGATTGATTAATTCTTGTCTTGTTTATTTCGAATCGGTATTCTCGTCCTTTCTGTCGACCCTGTCATTTTTGTTAATTTATTTTTTTCTTTCTGACGCCTTTAGTATATTTTAAACGGCATGCGACCTTAATTCTTTTTTTTTTGACCTTTTAACACGAGGTTAGGGTTGGGCTTCTTTTTCTTCTTCCACTGATGTCGCTGCCATAACAACTGTTAATAAATTGTTTCTTTATTTGTTTTTGTAATTTCTTATTTATATGAATTTTATTTAATATATGAACAATTTTATTGCCTCATTTTTCTAAAATACTGGAAATAAATTATGTTCAGAATATTGCTTCCACATAGGACCTACAGCTTCTTCTATATATTTTGAGAACCTTTACAAAATCGAAAAAGAGTCAGCAATTCTTTTGATTCTGACCGGGCTTCATGTCCCTTCTCTACTGCGGTAATGTGGATTTACTGTGCTTTATATAAATACATACACTACCGGCCATAATTATTAGGCTACGCCAGTGTTTTAAAAAATGATGTATATCATACTACCTATTTGGTATTTTTGCCAAGCGAATAATTGTAAATGAAAGTAGAATCGTTCTTTTGTTAATATTGCACGATAATATTTGCATCAAATGAATTTGTAATTATTTAATAATTACCTATATTGCAGTTTTATCAATGAAAGAAAATTTAGGGTGACTTGCCTTGTAAAATGTTTCAAAATAATAATAACAAGAGAACCATTCTATTTTCATTTACAATTATCCACTTGCCAATAAATAGTAAAATATTTTTCTATTACAGGGCATACAGGCGACGACCAATCAGTTGGTTCTCTAACCTTTTCAATAAAGGCTTACTTTTCAGTTCATCTTTGCTTCCTTGCCTTGTAAATTTTTTAAAAATAATAACAACAAGAGAACCATTCTATTTTAATTTACAATTATCCACTTGGCAATAAATGCTAAAATATTTTTCTATTAGAGGACATACAGGCGACGACCAATCAGTTGGTTCTCTAACATTTTCAATAAAGGCTTAATTTTCAGTTCATCTTTGCTTCCTTGCCTTGTAAATTTTTTAAAAATAATAACAACAAGAGAACCATTCTATTTTAATTTACAATTATCCACTTGGCAAAAAATGCTAAAATATTTTTCTATTAGAGGACATACAGGCGACGACCAATCAGTTGGTTCTCTAACATTTTCAATAAAGGCTTACTTTTCAGTTCATCTTTGCTTCCTTGCCTTGTAAAATTTTTCAAAATAATAATAACAAGACATCCATTCTATTTTCATTTACAATTATCCACTTGGCAAGAAATACTAAAATAGTATGAAATACACAATTTCTTTAAAAAAAATTCCTAATAATTATTGCCGCTAGCGTACATATATTCGTATTTTACCTTTCTTTTCTATTACAGGAAATACAGGCGCCGACCAATCAGTTGGTTCTGTAACCTTTTCAATAAAGACTTAATTTTCCCGTCTATTCAGTTCTTTCCTCATTGGTAAAATAGGGAATGGGTCTATCCAAGGTGTGGCGTTAAAGTAGTATAACGTTTTCTTTCAGAGATATTTTAACTGAATCTCTTCACACCATTGTCAAATGAAGATTTCTATTCTGCTTGTCTAAACGTTTCTCTAAATTAAGTTTCATAGCCATTTTTCTAGACAATATGCTCTCTCCTTTTACACGTTTAATGACATATATTTCCAAATGATATTTACTCTTACCTTTTTCTGTAGCAGTAGTAAATTTTCCAATGCACTGATCTAATCTTCCAGGACTTGTACTGGTGATAATTTTTCAATTTTCTCTTATTTTTTTATAATTTGTCTTTAGTTCTGTGACGATGTAGTATTTACAGTATTTACATTAGTCATCTTTTTAGACATTTAAACGAGGTTTCAGCTGTGGTACGTTCCGGCATTCCTCAGTTGCTAGGAATGTCGAACCGAACTCTTCATTACAATCACTAAGGTATATGATCCTCATTTCTTTGTGTAGTAGTGCCTCTTTCGGTAGTCATGAGTTATCTCCCTATAATCCTGTAAGTTACTTGTTCACTACTGCTGTAGCCTCGCATTGAACTCATAACTCTTTGGATCGAGTCACAGGAACTAAGCAACGTATATATCTAATAGGCCATGTGTTCTTAACAACACATGGCCCAGACACAGGGCTAGAGTGAGATGACGCATGACTCCCAATTGAGTCACCACTATGCAAGGAATGATAATCATATAACCCAGTGATTGTAATAAAGGATTCAGTTCGCAATTCCTAGCACCTGAAGAAGGCCGGAGCATACAACGGCCAAAACCTCGTACAAATGGTAACAAAGATGAAGACAATAGTTCGAATAATGTAAATACTGTTACATTTTTGGATTTATTTATTGAGATAATGTTTATGTATCATAATGAACGATGCTGCTATTTTAAAACATTTAAATTTCTGTAAAAATGGTCGTTTAGAAAACTTTCTGGAAGGTCTTCTTGGAAATATTTCTTTGCTTCATTTACTGTCTGTAATCTATTAATTCTGATACTGCAGGCGACTGAAAAATGTTTCATTTTCCAGCATCTCTTGCATTGTTTCCATTTTGCTGGACACTTTTTAAAATGATTTTTTTTTTGCATCCACTACAATTACTGCGAAGATTCCCCCCCCCTTTTTCTTCCTGTTGTGTTTCCTGTTTGCCTACATGCTTCTCTTGAATTTCTTCCATTTGAGATTTTATTTGCTCACTGATCCTAGTTATATTCGTAGATATCTCGAGTTTCAGATAAGGAATTAGCTGTAATCTTTCTGATGAGTCCTTATTTTGTAGGCTTATCATAAACCAGTCTCCAATTTGACCATTTTTCATTGGAATCTTCTTTGGAGCCTTTTTTTGGAACCTTTTGCTAATTCGAGCAATGGGGGAATAATGTGTGCAATTGTTCTGAAAACATTGAAAATCGTATTTTGTCTTTTCATTTATTACTAGCAGGATAACCCGGCGTTGCTCGGGTGTAATGAAAGCTTTAAAACTAATCCATGGTCCTGGAGCTCAGACACTTTGGACGTTGGCACGAAAGACTTAAAAGCAACAGTGGTTTCCAGTTAAAGCGAAACGTAGACTGAAAGAAAAATGAATGGATGTAAGTCAAATTTTGATTTCCTGGTGTCGAAATTAAATAATATTTTCGTCGTAAACTGAATTTTGAAGGCTAAATAAGTTCTCTGAGTAAATGGTGTCATGACTGAGACTAAGAACTACAATTATATCTACTTAGAGCCAAACCCGAAGCAGAAAACTAAAATAAAAGGGCTGAAAAAATACAGACATACAGGCAGATAAACAGACACACACAAACATCTTGCCTTTATATATATATATATATATATATATATATATATATATTATCGATTTTCTGCACTATTGTAGGAACTAAAACCTTGAAAATTCTGAATATCGTTTCTTATGTGTTTGTCTATGAGTGTATCAAATGTGATTAAAATCGGACTGCTGCTTCTATAACCCGATTTTTTCGATTATCGATTTTCGATATTTATCGGGGGTTCCTCGAGAGAAAACTAGGTAAGAAGACTCGCAGACGCTTATAGTACAACAGTGTAAATCGGTTCAGCCGTTTTGGAGTCTATAGGTAACGGACACACACACACACACACACACATACACACACACACACACACACACACACGCAAAGGTCCATTTATAAATAAATTTAGATATTTATTTTAGACATGAAGCAGGCATTGAATTTTCCCAAAATCAAGTGTATTAATTTTCTTATTTTCTTCCCAGTGTTTCGATGCTTCTCGAAGAGATTGAAATCTCTGTAACCACTTCTGCCTATTTCCCAGATTGTGAACTCAAATGCTTCCGGTGTAGTTGATTTTACCATTTTGTATTTTGTTTTTCTTTTTTTTTTTTTTTTGTTTGCGAGTTGGGTCCAGCAGTTCGTTTGCCAAAAAGGAATTTACCGATTTAAAATAAATCATCTCTGTCACTATTTTCCTCTGGGCTTATGGGAGAAAAACAAATTCTATGAAACTATTGGCTGATGTCTACGGCCATATCGTGTTGTATGCACCGGTTCCCGTCCGATCACCGAAGTTAATCAACATCGACCCTGGTCATTACTTAAATGGGTGACCATTTGGGAATACCAGGTGCTGTAAACGTAAGGACCAAGAATGGTCCACCGGTCCTCCAAGTTTGAGGGGTGGGTGCAGGGCTAACAACCCTGTCCCGTAAAAAAACAGTTTGTTATAGAAACAGCTAAACTGTTTATGCTTAAAAGTTAAGCAGCAAATGTCGACACGTGACGTGCTAATATCAACAAATATTTTATTCAAACTTCTTTTGTACACAAATTTCCCTTGTGTGACCTAGAGTGCTTAAAATAATCTTCATAATTATTATTATTGATGTTATAAAACCGGCGACACGTGATTGGCTACTAAATCTCATAATTTACATTTGAACTCTGCAGATTCAACATTCAGTACTTTTCTAAATGTTTGTTTTCTTGCGTATAGAATGTTTTCCAATGTAATGCCCATAGTTTCTTCATTTATCTGCTGTGTCTCTCCAGGACGTAGGCGATCATGACACTTCACATCTTCTTGTCTCTTGTAAATCTAAATATGTTTTGTTCTTTTCACAAACTCTGCTCTATCTTCCATTCGTTTAAGGCAATCAAATATGTAACGGTTTGTCTTCTCCTGTCTGTTTTTCTTTCTATCCACCCTTTGAGTATCAGATTCTCCAAGCCATTCTTTCGCATTATGTATTCAATAATCTTCAGATGTCTCTTTATGATGCTAAGTTTTCTTTTCGTTTTCGTCCTTTCCAAAACCTCGTCGCTGCTCACATGGTATCCCCAGCATCCTTCTGTAGAAACAAATTTCTGCTACTTCAAGTATTTTCATCATCTTTGAAGAAATTGTCCAGCATTCGATGCTATATAGGAAGACAGATATCACATAATACTCCAGTACTATTTCTTTTTCAAAAATTATCATGCAACGCCATGCTTTGTTTCCAGAAACCTGTTCTTTAAATGTCATTTATCTTCAATTTTATTATGAATGTCTTCCTTTTTCATCCATTGCGATTAACATTATCACCCTAATTGGTGGGGTGAATCGACGATGAAAAAAAAAATGGACACTGAAAGGTGAAAACTCGATAAACATGAACAAAAGATTCGATCTCGAGATTGCCAGTCAAAAGTAAATCGTTTCTATGGACAATGCGTGTCCGTGGAAGTCATTTCCATTGCGTAAACAGAATAGCGTTAAACATGGGGCCAGCAACAGAAGCAGCGCTAAGATGTTTAAGCTTCTGTTGATCCCAGTTGTTGATAGTCTCATTAATATTTTACGATGTCCCAGTGAACAGGAAGAGTGAAAGGTGGGAGGTGACTCTCAGAGGATATCAGAATGGCGCCGGCATAAAACAGGGTGTTTTGCGTTCGGGAAAGGATGTCAGACATGAACGCGCCAAGAGTTGATGAATCATTGAAAAGAATGATCTCTATCTTGTACCATCCGAGAAGATCCACTGATGGATGAGCAATTTTGGCACTGTAACATTCACCTCACATATAATCATGAAGGAATATATATATATATATATATATATATATATATATATGTGTGTGTGTGTGTGTGTGTGTGTGTGTGTGTGTGTAAAGGTTAAAAATGGTTAATTTTCACCATTAATATTTGCTAATTTTGCGCATGCGTGTGGTTTTTATTTGATTTTGTCAACAACACAGAATAGTAGGGTCAGTTGGGCACCGTCTCTGACAAAAAAGAAAACCAATTCAATCAGGAAAAAGTTGCAATAAGTATGCTGTACTGCTTGGCATTCGTATCAGAATCTTCAATACGAACATTTCAGAATAATTGGAAGATATTTTGAGGAGAGTTCAGATGATTCCAAAAATGTTCAATGAGATTAATGGTGATTACGATGGCGTTTGAGTTGATTGCGACGTTAGGCCACTATTCACCCTGCCACAATTCTGCTATAAGTTAAAGGGGGTGGCTGCAGAATGATTCTATGCCTGGCAACTAAACTCTGCCCTGACAAGCTGGAGAACCCGGTTATTGCTGTCTGACAATTTCTTCAATCACATTGGCCTTACATCTGGAAAACTGACACAACAGACAGCAAAAACCTAGATTCTTATGCGTGGGGCGCAGTTGAGCGAGAGACCAACAAAAAACTTGTAACAACAAAGATGAACTTAAGTCAAGGATTATTGCAAAATTTGTCAACTTAATCAAAGAAAACCGTTCAGAAGTGATTCAGAAATCTTGTAGTTTAAACCAATGACGAATTTATTGAATAAATTTACGCTTTAGAATTTCAGAATGTTTTTTTAGACTTATAAATATATCTTTAAAATGAAATAGCAGTATTATTTTTCTTTTTGAAAAGTTTAGATCAGGGGTCTTCAAACTGTGATCCGCGGAAAACAGGGGGTCCGAAAATGATAGGATAGTGGGTCCGTGAATTAATTCATCATATGAAATTCACAGATTAAATTTTCAGTGTCTGGATATTTATTTTTACTTATTAATATTATCAAATGACAAAAGCTTGCACTATCGTCCATTACATGTCACCGTTATTTATACCAAAAATTATTTTACACAAGCAAGAGCTTCATGTCCAAATTTACTTTTTTTTTCAGGGTGCACACCCATGGATAAATTTTTAATAAAGGGGTCCGTAAGTCAAAAAGTTTGAAAACCCTTACTTTAGAAGACAATCTAACCATTGTACCTGTATATGTTTTTATGTGCTTATATATATATATATATATATATATATATATATATATATATATATATATATATACTGAGAGAGATGAAGTAATTGATTAATTGAGGTGGTTGATTAGATGTTTATATATATATATATATATATATATATATGGGTCTGTGCTTTTGCTTTTATTTGTGCTTGCGTTTATGCATATGTGATTCATATATGTATGTATATATATTTATATGAATATAAATATATATACACATAAATATAAAAGAAAAACTTTTTTTCATTTCATTTGGTGGATTTAAATTACAACAGACTTTTGTAGGGCTCTATACATAGTGTATTACATGCTAAAAGTCTACCGAGCGTCCATAGCTTAGAGCTGGAATCAGATGTCTAACCGTTCTGATGAGCTGTGAGACAGGAAAACAGATCCGTCTGCAGATGAGTATTTACGCTCTCACACCCTGATTGTGAACTTTGGAAGAATGGTAGACTTTGATAAAGAAATAGTAGCTACTTTAGCATCTACGCATCGTTTATTCAGTAATTATTTAGAACGCACTAACTACTGGCGTATGTATACATGGTATATCACACACTAAATATGTGCATTCTTCTACCAAGCGCCCATAGTTCAGAGGTAGAATCGCCGATTGACGGCAGTTCGGTTAGGTTTCATTCCTGGGTAAAAACAATCGAATGTCTAACCGTACTGATGAGCTGTGATACAGTGAAACATATCTGTCTGCGGATGACTATATATATATTGTCATCAACAGACAGTCCTATTTCACGTTCATCTGTAAGGTGAGGAGTGTGATTGTTCCAGCCAGTATTGAAACCCAACCCTTTGATATCAGTCGAATAAGCTACAGGTAGCTTAACCAGCGGTGAGTACCTACACCTTTTAAAGTCTTCCATTTTCCAGAGTGCTCAATTGATGGGCGAGATTATAACACACACACACACACACACACACACACACACACACACACATATATATATATATATATATATATACACACTGTAAAATTGATTTTACTGTTATTATGATATGAAATACTTGAAAGTTTAAATTTAAATTTTTATTAGTGATAAGGTTTTCTGTAGCATAGACTTGACTTGAAAATTGTTTGAAGTTTCTGATTAGCGTTGTTTTTAATTTAGCGTCTATAAATACAACCTCGCTTCTTCTTTGCTATGTGCCTTGTCCATTCAGTACGTAGGCGATCATGGTTCTCCACGTCTCCCTATCCCTTGTGGCTCTTAGTATGTTTGAACCTGTTACTCCTAGCAAAACGCGTTTCTTCATCCACCTGATCAGGCCCTGCAAATATGTTATCCGCTGCCTTCATCTGTTTCTCTTTCTTTCTTTCTGGCCAGTCAGAAACTCCAAACTCTCCTTCCTCATTACTGAATACAATATCTTTATCAGACACTGGCTAACGATGGATATGCAAACCATTCGGCCGCAATGAAAATGTTTTCGAAAAAGTTTTTTCATATATTATATACGTGCATCTATCTATCTCAGACTGTCCATATCTATCTATCTATCTATCTATCTATCTATCTATCTATCTATCTATCTATCTCAATTTCTTCATTTCTATCTATCTATCTATCTATCTATCTATCTATCTATCTATCTATCTATCTATCTCAGACTGTTCATATCTATCTATCTATCTATCTATCTATCTATCTATCTATCTATCTATCTCATTCTGTTCATATCTATCTATCTATCTATCTATCTATCTATCTATCTATCTATCTGCACACACACACACACACACACACATATATGTGTGTGTGTGTGTGTGTGTGTATTTCTGTAAAAAAAATTTCTACTTGGAAATTTACATTTAGAACAAACATTTGAACATCTATTTATTTTTGTTCATATGCATATCAAATTAATTAAAATATTTAACTGCAGAAATTAGTAATAAAGAGTATTGAACTTATATTTAATGCCGGTCCTCATCATCGATTGCTGATGAAGAGACTTAAAGCAACAGAAATGTGATTCTACATAAAGGTATTGAGAACACCATGGACCGAACATGCAAACAAACGTTGAAGTTCCAGATACAAGAGAAACGGAAGGTACACTTTCACGTCAAATGAGTAAGACAGGGTATTCATAGACGATAAAGAGCTTAATAAATACGCAAAAGACAGATTGGAGGTAAGAGATACAGAAAAAGGAAAGTCAGAAATTACCTTTGTCCATGGTCTGATGATTAACTGCATCCGAAATCAAGGTATCTGATCGGGAGATTGGAGGTTTTGAAAAGCGTGGAATCACTCCATATCTGTTGGACTTCTTAGCTCCACTCTGATCCTGTATTTTTTATAAACATATCGCTCTAAGCAAGGCATTTTACTGCCATTGTTTTTCAGCGAGTTACATAGGAAGAAGGTTATAAGAAAGAGTGACAGGTTATAGGAGGTATCAGGAAGTGGGTAAGAGAAGGATGAGAATACTGATGAGAGTGGAGTGGACGGAGAAAGAGGCATGGGAGAGAGGATGAAAGTCAGTGAGATAGTAGATGAATATCGCCCCAAGCAAGGCATTTTAATGCCACTGTTGAGCAGGGGCTTACATAGGAGGAAAGTTATGAGAAAGAGTGACAGGTTATAGAAGGTATCAGGAAGTGGGTAAGAGAAAGACGAAAATACTGATGAGAGTTGGTTGGACGGAGAAAGAAACATGAGAGAAAGGACGCTAGTTAGTGAAATAAGAGATGACTATTGACTTTACATTTAAATTCTTGGAGATTTTTAGTAAATGGAAGGGAATTCCACATGCGGAAAATACGAGAAAAGAAGCTGGTGGAGTAGAATTTGCTTTTAGATTTTATTGGTTTCATAGTAAAATTATGGGACCTAGTTGCTAATCTTGTGCCTCGAGTACATTCATATATATGAGACACCAGTGAGCTAAGCTCATCCGAGCAGAAGCCGTGAAAATATTTGTAGAAGAGACACAATGAAGCTACATTGCACCGGTGAGAAAGTGACTGTATCTGAGCTGTCAAGTCGGATCAATTGATTCTTCGTTGGATTTTGTAAAGATCACATATATGAATAGCAGGAGCACCCGACCAGATATGTAGCAGTATTCAATGCACGGGAGGATGGTATATTTATATATGTGCAGAATTTTTTCAGTTGGGAAAAACTTCCTTGCCCTAAACAGAGAACCGACTTATTTAGCAGCGGATTAAACTATGGATTCTATTTAGTCATTTCACTTGAGGTCTGATGTGAGAGTTAAACCGAGGAGGCGCAGTATTTTGCTTTCAAAAGACTAGCCTGATCCATGCTAATGAGGGCTGCGGTAGGAGCAATTTTCTGTGATGGTTAACAGATAGCAGCTTCGTTTTGGAAACATTAAAATTCACGAGCCATTTCTTACCCCAGTCCGCCAAGGATTGGAGGTCTTTTTCAAGCTCGGCATTAATGTTTGCTTTGTTAGCCTCAGCAGATTTTTGAACGATGCGAGCGCATCTGGGAGAATATATATATATATATATATATATATATATATATATATATGCTCTCATTACGATTGAGCTCTCTGGAGAAGAAAATTTTAAAAACAGTTTCCACGTCGGCTATAATGCGTGACTCTTCAGAAAAGAATTGAGTTCTCTCGGTGACTGGCGTCTGTATACACTGCTTACATAGAAGGTGTTAAAATTTCCCTTCTCCGACCCCATGCGCCGATGGCTTAGGGAGTAGAGACTCCGACTGACACCAAATCGGTCGAGTTTTCGATCCCGGCCAGAAGCAAGTGGATATGTCTAGCCACACTGATGAGTTGTGATACAGCGAAACAGGCTTGTATATGGATGACTAATATATATTAATCCTGGGAGCGAATCTCGGAGAATATATATATATATATATAAGCAGCTAGCTAACTATAATACTGCTCAGTCCTTGTCTATATTCATAGCTTTCAGTTGAGTCTTTCTCTCTTTCTTTCTCACTCTCTTATATACAAATCATCCTGTCTGCTTCAATACTTCTATGTATGTACTTTTTCCTGTACGTCTTTCTACTTGCATGTCTCACTATTTACATAGAAACGTTGTGATAACAAATTAAATGAGACGACGATAATAAAAAAAACGTTAAGCAAAGACGAAAATTATTCATGACTCAAACTAATACATTTTTCAACTCTTTTCAAAATGGGCAGATATATCGCAATGATCCCAGAAAGCAATGTAGCTCTATACATAAGTAATTTCGTTATTGTACTCAGCTAATATATGGTTACAGCCAAAGCAATCCATCCAAAAAATACCTGGACGAGATTTCATGACAAAGCAACGAGCACGATTTTTTGGCCATTAAATTGCCATAAAATGACATTCTCCATAAAAATGTCATGAATAAATAAAGACATAGATAGAGAGACACAACAAAAACAAAAACTAAATGAATGCACGATAAAACAAAAGGTTGCATATAATGACGTTGACCAGCCGTTCGGACTGGCCGTTGTGTCCCATGGGAAAATAAACCATAACAAAAATTTCGTAATATGGTGACTATTGAAATGTTTCTGGCGCCAAGAATCTTTTTGCTCCCGTCGATCAAGATCAATACAAACAACCAAATACGAGATTAATTCACAAACTCCTGATAATCTGTCTACAAAACAATGTATCTATCATATATATATATATATATATATATATATATATATATATATATATATTGTTGGCAAATAAAACATCGTTTTGAAAAAAAGCAGTCATCGTTACTCATGTTCCAGTATTTAGAAGCCGTGCATTATGAAAGGTCACATTTCAGTTAATTTAATATCAGGACTGGAGATATTTTAATGCAGAACATGAGAATATGATATCGGTTAAGAAATTCTATTAGTCTTTCTAATCCCGGTTTAAGAGATTCATTTAAGAGATATAGTGATATTTTCCTATATATATATATATATATATATATATATATGTATATATCTGAATGTGTGTGTGTGAGACATTTAACGTATGTGAAATATTATCTCAAAAAATCAACTTTCACCCTACAAACAAGGATAGTCAAAACGTCAGACACGGATGTGTGTGTGTGTGTGTGTGTGTGTGTGTGTGTGTGTGTGTGTGTGTGTGTGTGTGTGTAGGTAATTGTTTGTGCAATTGTGTGTATGGAATTTTCTATATACAAATTTATTACCTTAGATAATAATTTTTTATCCTGCAAGTGAATATTGTCAGGTAATCATCAGTCGTAGACATATATATATATATATATATATATATATATATATATATATATTAGGTACCACTACTAAATTATAGTAAGACGAAAAAGGATCAAAAAATTAATAAAAGCAAACTTTTTCTTTCAAATTGCTTATGTTATTATTTAAAATAAATTTCTTAATTATTATTTAATTTTTTTAATCCTGTCTAACACGTTCAAAATTTTGGTAAAAATTTTGTTTTTATTTTCGTTATACTTTATTCTTAAATGGATAAAAAAGTTTTACACGTCATTTTCCTGAACTTCTCCGTTGTATTATAACGTGTTTAACATTCAATCAAAATATATCGACAGTTTTAAAACAAAGCTGTATTTAAAACACACACACAGAGACAAGCGCGTGCACGCACACAGGCATTTATATGACGAAATCGGTTCAATCAAACGTGTGAACAGCGAAATTAAATCAAATTGGGTAGACGCTGAGCAGTACTTGAAAACGAATGTTTCATCATTCGAAATAATATAAAATTAAATTTAACATAAATTTTGGCAAAATTAGGAAAACTTTAAAAATTGAACTCTTTTATAGAAAATAATACAAAGATTTTGTCCATATAATTTAACGTATTTCAAAGAATTCTTGCTGTCAAAATATGTCTTTATATATATATATATATATATATATATATATATATATATATCAAATTCTACTCCATCAGCTTCTTCTCGCGCACCTCCCTTCTGTGGAATCCCTTCTGTTCACTTGCTTCCGCGACAGCTACAATCTTCAAGAATTGAAATGTAAAGTCAATAGTCTCCTATCTCACTAACTTGCATCCTCGCTCTCTCTTTCTCTCTCTCATGCTTTTTTCTTTGTCCACTTCACTCTCATTAGTATTCTTATCCTTCTCCTACCCTCTTCCTGACATCCCCTGTAACCTATCACTCGTAACTTACCTCATATGTAACCCCCTGCTCAACAGTGGCAGTATAATGCTTGGGGCGACACGATTATATATATATATATATATATATATATATATATATATATATCTTGAGTTGCCATAATGCTTAGTGCTAATTTTTTTTTTAAATAACTGATGAAAAAACATGTCGGCAAACAGTTTTTTTTTACCGTAAAGTGCTCGATATCGATGGAGCGTTAATAGGATTAATGTGCAGCAGTTTGTCACTTAACTGAGCAGAATCATGTCGACTTCGAAATTTTGTGAGAACATCATTATAATGTTTTCCTTTGTCAGCTGTTACTTTCAATCTGCTCTAATGAATGAAGATATCATCATAAGTCTGCATGACTGTTCAATTAAGCGTCAAACTTCTTTACTTTAATACATGTCTCTACCTATATATATATATTTATAAATATATATATATATATATATATATATATATATATATATATACACTCTACATTGGTCCCTCTATGCCTCTCTCTCTCTCTCTCTCTCTCTATATATATATATATATATATATATATATATTATTTATTATCGTTTATCCCTGTTTATAATACATAATGTAATTTGACATCTTTAAAATGGCTTATGTAAGCCGAAGACCTAGATGGAACAATTAAAAAAGGTATGTATCAATATTGTAATTTTCTGTCTTCATTTAATGATAATGATATTAAACTTATCCCAGATTATGATAAAAATTTACAGAAAAAAGACAAAACTTTCTATATTATGTAATGAAACGTGCATTAATATATATACACTCTCGCACGTCGATTGAGCACTATGGAGAAATGGTTGACTTTCAGAACAGTAGATAGTCACGCATTTTCGCATCGTTCATTCAGTAATGATTTTGAACACTTTCGGTACGGGCGTGCGTTTACATTGTCTCTATAACACGCTAAATTCGGCCTTACCTTTATCGAGTGCCCATAGATTAGAGATTAGAATCGCAGACTGATGCCGTTTCATTCGAGTTTCCATCCTCGCTAGAAGCAATCGGATATCTAACTGTACTGATGAGCTGTGATACAGCAAAACAGGACTGTGTTCGGATGACTATATATATATATATATATATATATATATAAAATGTGCTTTTTTATTAAGAATGACAGACAAGTGTAATACGGTTAAGTTTCCTGCACAGTTTTTCATATGATCTTACAATTGAATTATATTCAAAACATGCATAAAAAAAATCCAGTAATTTCTGAGTGCTTTCTGTTACAACCTTCAGCCAACATAAAGGTTAAATCCTACCCTACATATAATTGAATATGCTTAGAGTTTATATATGTGTGTAGAGTCATGTGTGTGTTTAATATTCCGAACACAGTAAGTACATTGTTGCCGTGTTCATAGTTGGGATTATTATGTGTTTAGACACTTCTTAATACAAAATTTAAAATAAATAAAAATAGAGAGCTCAATGGATATTATCCAGAGCAATATGATATACAGAAGGGAAAACTTAACACATAATTAAACGGTCATAAATCCAGATTCATTTCAGCAAATATATATATATAATAGTAACAACAACAACAACAACAACAATAATAATAATAATAATAATAATAATAATAATAATGGCCAATATCCAGAACGTGCCAATAAATCCAATGTTGACAAAGTTAATACTCATCGATGGTTACGTGCATCTGGATTAAAGTCTGAAACTGAAGGCTTTATTCTTGCAGCACAAGACCAAAATCTTTTCACTAGAAACTTTCAGGCAAATATTATGCATAATAATATGGATCCAAAATGCAGGTTTTGTGATAAACACCAAGAAACAATAGACCACCTAATCTCAGGCTGTTCTGTGCTTGCTCCAAATAAATATAAAAATCGCCACGATAGAGTTGGGCAATATTTACATTGGGCAATGTGCAAACATTATGGAAAAGCTGTAAACAAAACAATGGTATGAACATCACCCGGCACCGGTTACAGAAATAGAAGATGTAACCATTCTATGGGATTACACCATCTACACAGACAGAAAAATTGAAGCAAACAGGCCAGACATTATTGTTAAAAACCAGAAGGAGAAAACTTGTCTATTAATTGATATGGCTTGTCCAGCGGATTGTAACATAGCAATCAAGGAATTTGAAAAACTGTCAAAATATAAAGACCTGGAAATTGAAATAGAAAAAATGTGGAAATTGAAAACAAGAGTTGTGCCAGTGATAGTAGGTGCACTTGGAATGATAAAAAATGGAACAAAACAACACATTGAAAGAATCCCTGGAAACTCCAGCTTAAGAGATATACAAAAAATTGTCTTATTAAGTACAGCTCACACACTAAGGAAAACTTTATCTCTGTAATGCTAGGGATGATAGCGAAGATAGAAAAACATGAAATGGAGTCATAACAACACGCCACGACCTGCTCTAGTTCTCCCCGCAGAATTGGTTGGTAGTGAAACCAAAACAGAAATCGAAATATGATGAAAAAATGACATAATAATAATAATACTAATACTAATAAGTGTTATAATATATTTAAATCCGTCTGGAAAAACACACCGAGTGTAAACGCGGAGGGGAAAAAAAGGGGAAATAAAAAAAGAAACAAACTAAGTACTTGAACATACGTCTAAATACTCGTAGCAAAGAAAAAAACCCTGAGACGAGAACCCTAACATTACATTGCTCAATACAATAGTAGAGCAAAAAAACGTGCCCTGACGATCCGTTAGGGGAAACCTAGGTAGGTCTGTTAGCTCTAGGTTCGATTTATATATATATATATATATATATATATATATATATATATATAGAGAGAGAGAGAGAGAGAGAGAGAGATTAGCGCGGAGGAGAAATATTGGTTTTAGGTTAATCTTAGCAAAGTATACTGTTCAACACTAAATTAAGAATCTTAACAGAAATGTCACAAAAATTAAAAAAAAGACATCCACGAACACACACTTATACAAAAATGGATCAAAAAAGAAAAAGTCTAATATACAAAACAACACAAGTGAATATATATATATATATATATATATATATATATATATATATATATACACACAAAAGAGGTATCCTCTGTAAATAATCTGCGCTGTATTTAAATGCTAAGCAGCTGTTTGAACCTCCATTACGTTCTGCGTGTTTGGAACAATTTTGGATTTTCCGAATCATTTTGTAAATTGTATTTATTTCTGAGATGAGTAATTTTCAACAATCTTGGTATTATTTGGAACTTTTGTTCTCAACTTGGTTGATATAGGTGTTATGATATTCACAACGTTTTAACCAAGTACCCTCTGGTCATCGTCAGGTGTCCATAGATGAGCTGATGTGGAATATCTCGCTGAATACTGCGATATATCCTGTGAAATCAATTATTGTTCTTTCATGTTGCAATTTTGGTCTTTCACTACCAAAAAGGATCGAACCCATGACCACTAGATGGTGCTAACACTATATCCACTACGTCCCGAGAGACATTAGTGGTGTACTTTTGAGCCATTGTCAGATTTGACAACTGGATTATGTTAGTAGGTTCGTGCCACTTGTCGTAATTTGTATTTATTTCTGAGATGAGTAATTTTCAAGAATCATGGAAATATTTCAAACTTTTGTTATAATAAGCAGTTGATTATGACCAGAGCGTACTTGGTCGAAACGTTGTGTCTGTTATAACACCAATAACCAAGATGAGTACAAAAGTTCGATATAATTTCAAGGTTATCGACTTTTGTGTGTTATTTTAAACCTTGTGTAACTATGTTCATGTTGTTTATCTTTGTCTTCATTGTTGTTCGTTATAATTTTTATGAACTTTATCCGTTAATTTTTGTGTATATTTTTAAAAATCGTTTCACCCCGAGCAAGGCATTTCACTGCCACTATTGAGCAGGGGGTTACATAGTGGGGAATGTGGTGAGAAAGATAGATAGATATAGGAAATGTAAGAAGGAGGGTGACAGACAGGTAATGATACCGAGAATGAGGTTTGGGTAGATAGTGAGAGTGTTGGGAGAATAGATGCAAGTTAATGTGATAGGAGGTGTCTATTAAATTTACATTTAAACTCCTGGAGATTGTAGCTGTAGGGAAAGCAGACATATGGAAGGGAATTCCACAAGCGGGAAGCGCGAGAAAAGAAGCTGTTGGAGTGCAGAGAGACAAAAACCGTTATGGCTGAGGCTGCCCTGCCATCCGTTTCACCGGTCCTTACACCTTCGCCGTCGCTGTGGAATTGTAGCGTCAGGAGCTGGTGAATGTTTCTTGTCGGCCTTGTGTCTTACTTAACCGAACTCCCTAGAGCTTACAAGTTTTATGCAGAATTTATCATCAGACATTTTATCAGGTTTTCATCGTTATCAGAAGGTTGTTTGTCGGTTGGAATGTGTGGATTAGTGTAGAATAGTGGCATAATAAAATATACATTTTGAATGTTAAAATAGAAGTTTATTAAAAAGAGGAATAACATAAGTTGTTACATTAATGCTTAATTAAAAACATTATTAAGAAGTTATGAGTAGAGTTCCTGTTCAATGATAAAGTTGAGGTATTAAGAGTTCATACAAAATGTTTGTAGCAGTAATTGTTGAGAGAGATAAGGAGAAAGAGGACAAGGTGCGACCTGCCCTTATCTCCGGGTTGATTTGAAGTCGGTTACATTTTAGATGTGTGTCAGTAAACCGCCTCTCCTGACTGACCTCCGTGACCGTTTAAAGACCATTCTTAAATATTGAATCCAATCAAGTGGGGTGGCTCCCAGAATGATTTTTTCTTTAGCTGTGGAAAAACCGTTTCTTTGACGTATTTTAAATTTTGCGATTTGATGACCAATCAGGATCCAAAGTTCCACGACAGAATAAAACCCCTTTAAAACAAGACTATATACTAAAAGTAAATGCATGAAAGATACAAAGATTATATAAACAGAAATGAACTTTGAACCGTTCCGGAAGTTTCTGATGTGATTTCGTTTAAAACAATCTCCCTGTTGACATCATATGTCAAAATCCGGAAGTTTATCAATTTCAGCAGGAAGAGCTTGGCTCTCAATTGCTCTAACATTGTGCCTAAAATATTGTCAAGACGGTCCACGCAATGTGAGACTTGCTGTTGGTATCGGAAGAGAAAGTGTGTGTACTGGCAGGGAGTAGTTTGACAATGATGGGCTTTAATCTTCAGGCAGAGTACATGAGAACCCGCTGAACCAAAATTGTCGTGCATGGTGTACTTATCGAGATCTTCTGTGATCATGTAGGGGAATTCTTCTAACAATTTGGCTTTGTGAAGGAGGTGTCTCGCCTGGTTAATAAGACGGGTGTCCCTACGGTGGATGTGAGTCTTGACCATCCAAATTTTGTAAAAGTGCAAGATATTTTGATTTGTCGAGTTAAAATGTGTTTATATTAGGCTGTCCCAAAAGTTCGTAAACACTTGGAAAAAATTGAAATTTTACTCGCCAAGGAATCTAAGGTTAAAAGAAAACACTTTGAAAAAAATGAAAATTATACACGCAAATACAACAAAAATCATTGCTCAAAATAAAGACCATCATTTTCCAAGATATTCTGCCATCGATCTGTAAGCTTTCGGATCTGGTCAAATTTCCATTCAGCCAGCTTCGAATCAAAGAATTCTTGACACACTTTCTCGACTTTATCAAACGAGTTGAATCGGTGGCCCTTCAGAAAGTGTTGCATTGAGCGGAAAACGCCGGAATCTGATGGAGCACAGTCAGGACTGTAGGCTGGATGTGGCTGACTCTCAACGGCGTCTATCTCTTCAAACTTGTCTTTGGTCTTCCTGGTGGTGTGTGGCTTGGCATTGTCCTTCTGCATCAAAGCATGGTTTTGGTTGATCAGAGCCGGGTACATTTGCTTCAACTTTTCGTAGACCCGCTCAAGTTGCTGACAGTAAAGTTCGCCACTGATGGCACGACCATTCGGAACCAACTCAAAATGCACGATTTCTTCAAAGTTCCACCAAACGCATAACTTTACTTTCTTGCCGAATCGATCTTGTTTTGGAACCGACGGTGTCTCCTGCGTTTCTGAACTCATCGCTTTTCTCGATTGTGCTGGACCAGATAGACCCATGTTGCAAGTTTTTATGAACTTTTGAGACAACCTAATAGTTGTAAAGGGGCTAAGACTATGCTGTTAAACTTGTGAAGCAGCTGAGCACAAAAGTGTGCCCCACAAGAAATCCAGTGGCGGGACAAGTGCCACCGGTACAACCGGCCGTGGAAAAACAAATATGGAAGGTGAAAAAAAGTCCGGCTATGAGGAAGTCCAGTGTATGGACTGAGGTTGTGAGGAGGGGAAAGGAGGAAGCTGTAATCTCCAGCAAAAAGAAGACATCAACAAAATTACAACGGCAGGATGTAGATCAGAAAAAAACAGCACAATTACCCAAAACAGATCAGGCGAAGGATTGTGAGGTAATGCCTCCTCAACATTCCTCGTCTATAAAATGCAAAAGGGAAAAAGACGAAGAAGTTGAGATGAAAATAGAGAAACCGGAACAAATGAAAAGAAGGAGTCAGTTTTCTTCCCCCGGACGAAGTCTTATATCGCCCCCACAATCCTCACCCAAACATGAAAAATTCTCCCCCAAGTTAGATAAACCCTTCCCTAAACAAGACTCTGAAAAAGAAAAGTGAAGTAAAGAAATAAAAAGGGGAAACCCTTTATAAGAACGAAAATATCTGCCAGATAGAAGGAAAAGTCCTAGAGAGTGACCTCATCTCATAGAGGAAGGCTTTCTTGAGTCCTTTAATTAAATCATATTCGGTAGACGTCAACTTTCCAGATGCGTCCAGGATGCTGACCCTAATAATAAGAAATACCAGGAGCAATTGTACAGTCCGGGATTTCTTCCAGGGAGCCACAGAAATGTTTACTAAAATTAGGAGATCCCAAATATAGAAACTTGAATTAAAAAACACTGGCTTTGGTCTGTTCTGGGAAGGTCCTGGTTATACTACATCACTCTTTATATCGGGCATTAAAACTTACTTTCCTTACGGACATTGGAGGTACTTTCGTAGTCGAACGCATTACGTCCGTAACATATACTGGCATTTGGACAATCCGTCGGAGTTCTTACTGCAGGTGATTTTCGTTCAGTATGTGTATAAGACGTTTATTAAACTAGCCAGCTTGAATGCGAAGGGCCTGAGGCACGGGTGTATGGCTGCACGTCTACTACGTGATCTCTTGTCTTTCAATGTAGATGAACTGCAATCCAGGAGACACATTTTGTTTCCGAATTTGATGCTCGTGTGCTATCTAGTGACTTTGTTGTCCATTCAGCATACGGGGACCAGAAGGCCAGAAACGTTTTCTTTGTGAGGGTGGACCTTGACCATATCAGCATGGGAGGATCGGTTGATTGTGGCCGATACTGCAGTGAACAACAGTTGCGGTTTATGCACCCAGCGATCTGGAGAAGCTCCCACCGACCGGGAGAAGTGTGTCTCGTTTTTCCGACAGTTGAGACCATTCCTGGTGAATTCTTTGCACCTAATTTTAGTGGGGAACTGGAATGTCATCCTGGACCCAAGTTAAATAGGGGCAGTTAGCTAGCAGAAGGTCAAGCGATCATAACCTGCTTGATCTGATCAACAAGTTTGGTCTCGTCGATAGATACCAGGTCGATCACTCTAGGGGAAGATGTGAATTATTTGGCCATCTACCCAGGTGGCTAGCTAACTAAAAAGAATTAGTGAGAAAACTCAATCTAGATTTGCCACATTGTACCACGTTCCACTGGTTACGTTATTCGGACCCCAAACTCGTTTGCGCCCGGATGGCGTTAGATTGTAGGCCTAGATTGGTTGGACACTGGAAGTTCAACATGTCGTTACTGGACAAACTGGACTTTCGGAAACAGCTAATTAAAGTAGTGCAGCGGGAATTAGTTAAACGGTTATCGGGAATAGGTGGTGGTAGAGGCTTAAGAATAGAATTAGGTTTTTCACTGCTGACTATAGCCGTCAGCTCGACCTAGATAAGGCTAACATGGTGAAGAGACTTAGAGAGAGTCTATCCCAGTCGAAGGAAGAATGTATCCCTTAGAGATAGCATTGGCTTGGCCCTGGAGCGGTTGGCTAGGAAGCGTTACTGGAGGTCATGTAATGAGGGATAGGTTATACAAGATGTCGATCGAAGCCGTGTGCATAGGCGCAGAATTGCGGAAAGAAGAGGTCGGCCGAAGTGTCCATACGTGATAACGCTTGGGCGATCATGTCTCGAAAGAGACATGAGTGACTTGGCAGAAGATTATCTCGCAGTAGGTTGTCATTACTTTCTGCGGTGGACTGGTTGCCAACCAAGGCTATAGAACTCAACCTGTCCTGTTATTTGACTCATAGCTAGAAGAGATGCATTATATTATTAACTAGTAATTAGTGAGGGATCTGTTTATTACATCATAACAATAGAGAAAACAACCCACACTTTGTGCCCAGTAAAAGCCTTAATCATGTTTTCAACTATTATCTAAAGAGACATGGCGGACTGGGCAGAAGATTATCACACAGTAGGTGGCCATTACTTTCTGCGGTAGACTGGCTGCCAGCCAAGGCTATAGAATATAATCTGTCCTGTTATTTAACCGATAACTGGAGGAAAGAGAGGGATTAATACTTTACCCAAGGGTATTTGCGCGCAAGAGAATGCAAGAAATTTAACTGGAATTCGAACTCGGCTCCTCGATTTCTCGTTCTGAGCCGATCTCCACTCTACCGAAACGCACATACGTTCAAATGTCCAAAATACAAAGAAATAATAAGATTTAGAAAAAAAAAAGAGATTCATCCATGGTCTGAGGATGCACAACCCGGACGTAGGGAACATATGGACCTCACACACATCAGTAGCGCAGGCTCATTTCTCATAATGGTAGACGCGTACAATGGTTGGTCAGAAGTAATCAAGGTTAAAGACCGGAGAAAGTCCTCAAACAGGTTTTGAGAGATGTATTTACAAGGAATGGCGTACCGCAAACGTTACTACCAGAAAATGCTTCTGAAATTTGCGACGAAAAATTGTGTACATGGCTGAAGCAGATAGTCCATATAATACTCCTCCGTTCCATCCTCAATCCAACCCATTCACAGTCAGGTTAGCCAAATGCAGACGACAATTCTACTCCTGCAGCTTCTTCTCTCGCACTTCCCACCTGTGGAACTCGCTCCCGTATTCTTGCTTTCCTGACGGCTACAACCTGCAGAAATTTAAATGCAAAGTCAATACTCATCTACTAACCACTGGACTCTAGCTCTCTCCCCACCCCTGTATAACCTTCCCTTTCTCTCCACCTATGTATCTGTCATCGCACCTGCATTCTCAGCTTTCTATTGTTCCTTTCTAACTAGTTTGTACTCCTCACTCTTTTCTAATGAATCTTTTTACATTTATGTAGCCCCCTGCACATCAGTGGCGTTTCCGCCTTGCTCGGGGTGAAATGATTAAAAAAATAACATATATATATATATATATATATATATATATAATTATGAACAAGAAATGGAGAAGAAAAATTATGAACAAGAAATGGAGAAGAAAAATTGACGAAGAAGAGAATGAAGACAGACTAAAGTCGCCTACGAAAAGTAGAAGCAAGAAGCAAAAGCAAGAACTATATAAATGAAGAGTAGTTAGACGTAGCCAAAGACAAAAAGAGGAACCACCCCGGAACAGGAAGGATGTGGGATCCTATACAAACAAGCTGATTTGTATTTAACTGGTAAACTAACTGTTTGGATCTCCATTACGTCACGCTAACGATGTACCACTTATCGAGTACTAAAACTATGAGATATACCAGACACACACCTAAGAGAACTATATATGAACAAAATATATACCTTCGATATAGTCTATATACGAGAGTATATAGCGTATATTAAGAAAACAGAAGTGGTGGACAAGTCTCTTCAGATTGCCTCTTCAAAAAAAGTGTTACACAGCCTAACACGAAGATAGAGTGAAAAAAGACGTATCCATACTAGTTCAATGTTTATTAACGCAGAAGAGCATAATTAGAACGCGTTTCGTCTATATACATTTCCAAGTCTGTAACATTAAACAACCCAGCTCCACAACCATACATACCTTTCATCTATACACATGATAAGAACACCAGACTTATTCTTACGGTATTTTTTTATGCAAAGCAAATATGATCAAATACTGAATATGTTTTCATTAATTTTATTATAACATTCTATAAAAGTAAGCGGATTAGTATATTTGTTTGTATATTACAGCGTAATCCACATCAAGGGCGTCTGCGTCTTTAAACTGATAACAAAGTAACTGTCATCGAAACCAAACATTCACGTTCTTAGATCAAACATACAGGAAGTTAAAAAGAAATCCGTAGACTGTCACAGTCAAGAGCTTAATTTTAACCTTAGATGTGATGCGTGGACGGGTGGTTAGAACAGGAGACGATCCCAGCGTATAGTGCATTTGGAATATGCCCGAGAATCATGCAAATGAAATTTGGTAGACGTAAGTTGAGCATGTGAGCAAAGATGAGGATTTAGAAATGATGGACACAAAAAGAAATGAATGCTGAGCATGAGGAAGAGACAACTGAAGTTCCTGGGACATGCAATGAGGAAGGAGGGCTTGGAGAACTTGATATTAATAGGCCAGATATAAAGAAGAAGTGACAGGGGGAAACAGCGTGTAACGTACTTGACTGGCCTGAGCGGGTTCGTCAAAGACACTGGGACAAGGAACGCCATATTTATTATTAGGATACTCTTCAAAATGGCCATACAAAGGAAGAGAGATTGTGCCTCTGTTTTATCGATTATTCAAAGACGTTTGTCAGTTCTTCAATATGGCAGCGAATGCTGGACAATATCATTAAAGATGAAGGAAAAATTGAAGCAACAGAAATGTGGTTCTACAGAAGGATGCTGCGAATATCATGGATCGAACATGTGAGCAATGGTGAGGTTTTGGAAATGATGGAAACAAAAAGGAAATTAATACTGAGCATCAGGAAGAGATAACTGAAGTACCTGTGACATGCGATGAGGAAGGAGGGTTTGGAGAACCTGATACTAAAAGGCCAGATAGAGGGAAAAGAGACAAGAGAACGCAACGGATAACATATTTGAAAGACCTAATCAGGTGGATGATGGAACGAGGGTTGCATGATGAAGGCGTGCTAAGTGCCACCAGAGATAGGGAGGCTTGGAAAGGACAGGGCACATAGAAGAAGCCGTCGATGGTTATGCTTGATTGAATCCACAAAACATCGGGGTCAACTGTTTGGATTTATTCACTCTTTCGGAAACTGTAACTATTGCCGGCTTAGCATAGTTACAGCATAATTCACAGAGGAGATGTGTTAATAGTGATTTGTTAGCTGGCATGAGAGACAGATGTGCTCACAAAAGATTAGTCCGGCATTGCTTTCCTGACGGCTACAACCTCCAGAAATTTAAATGGAAAGTCAATACTCATCTACTAACCACTGGACTCTAGCTCTCTCCCCTCCCCTGTATAACCCTCCCTTTCTCTCCACCAATGTATCTGTCATCGCACCTGCTTTCTCAGCTTTCTATTTTTCCTTTCTAACTAGTTTGTACTTCTCACTCTTTTCTAATTAATCTTTTTACATTTCTGTAGCCCCCTGCACATCAGTGGCGTTTCTGCCTTGCTCGGGGTGAAATGATTAAAAAAAAAACAATTGTGTAGTTAAACATACTTCAGTCAATTAAGTGCCATACATGTTACACGCTTGGGTGATCATGTCTCGGATGAGACATGACTGACTGTGCAGAAGATTATCCCGCGGTAAGCATTACTTTTTGCGTTAGACTGCTATCCAGCCAACACAATCTGTCCTGATATTTAACCGATGACTAGAGAGAAGAGAGGGATTAATACCTTTCCCAAGGGTATTTCCGCGAAAGGGAAAGCAAACTCAACTCCCCGATTTCTCGTTCCGAGCCAATATCCACTGCACCACAAGGGATTTTAATATATATATATATATATATATATATATATATATTAGTCATCCACATACAAGCCCGTTTCGCTGTATCACAGCTCATCAGTGTGGCTAGACATATCCACTTGCTTCTGGCCGGGATATATATATATATATATATATATATATGTATATATATATATATATATATATATATATATAGTCATATGCAGACAGATCTGTTTCGCTGTATCACATCTCATCAGTACAGTTAGACATCAGATTGCTTTTACCCAGCATTGAAACCCGGCCCAATCGGCGTCAGTCGGCGA
Source organism: Ascarosepion bandense (assembly GCA_037127315.1). Taxonomy (NCBI): domain Eukaryota; kingdom Metazoa; phylum Mollusca; class Cephalopoda; order Sepiida; family Sepiidae; genus Ascarosepion; species Ascarosepion bandense. The sequence continues at coordinate 890,699 of JBBBDQ010002136.1, read as the reverse complement.
TTCTACCTCTGAGCTGTGGGCGCTCGGTAGAAGAAGGCAGACTTTTAGCGTATGATGTATCATACACCAATAATTAGAGTGCGCTTATTCATTAGTGAATGAGCGATGCGTAAGTGCTATATGGGGAGATATCAAAATTTATTGCAACTTTGTTTAAATATATATATATATATATATATATATATATATATATATATAAGTGTGTGTGTATGTGTGTGTGTTGTAAACTGGCTGACCCCCCCCCACTGCAGCACTCTCAATGATGTAATGGCGCATGGGCTGAAATGTCTATCCATGTAAAGAATTGGTGCAATTCCCGCACACATATATAGTTATAACAAATAAGCAAAATGTTATTTAAAATAAGAGTTATTTTAGGAGATTTTTTGTATATAAGACAAGATGTATTGGAATGAAAGCTTTTTAGAAAACTCCGTCTCATTTGAAAAGATAAAGAGCTTTTTTTTTACTATTTGTATACTCATGCTTACAGATAATATATATATATATATATATATAGATAGATAGAGAGAGAGAGAGAGAGAGACAGAGAGAGAGACAGAGAGAGATAGATAGTGCAATGCATAAATTGTCGTTTAAATTGCACAATAATTTGCACAAATATTAAGACAATTACTACATCGCATACTTTCGCTCTTCATATATATATGATGGTGTATATATATATATATAATGGTGTATATTACGGAAATTCAGGAAGATTAAAGAAATGGTTATAAACAACCGACAATTTGAAATTAATTCGTTTGAACATTATTTTTGATCGATACTCGTATTTAAGTTGATATTTTGTTTATGATCAAACAGTATTATATATTTTTTCCGGCCTGTCTATTTACGATAAATTTTTGTTATGAAAATGTGTCATTCGTCAGGATTCGAAGCTCCGACACTTATCAACATAGGGGAGTCACTAATTGATCTGGCGCGTCTTAGGCCTCTCATTTAGACTGTTAGGCATTATGATCGAGTGATCTAAGACGAGTATCGATCAAAAATAATATTAATATATATATATATATATATATATATATATATATATTTATATATATATATATATAAATATATATAATTCAACTTTTACATTAAAACATGTAGGAAACTACTACAAAATCGTACATTTTTTTTACGTTAAAAATCTGTCTCATCATAGTTTCAATTATGGTAATAAACGCCTTTTTCTAAATTTCGTAAATAAATTGACGTTATTTATATTAAGATATAAAAACTAAAAGATACGAATTCTTAGAAAAAAACAGAAAAAATGTGTTTAAAACACTATTTCGTGATTTGTCCAACTGTAAGTATTTCGTGGTTGAGCGATCAAGACATCTGACTAATTTTCTAAAATGATTTCACGATTATTCAGGTTAGAAGATAGAAATAAATATACTTTTTAATTATCAAAAACAAAAAGAACATAGTACCTGTTAATATAAGAGTATCCATTAAATACAATACTCTCTCTCTCACTCTCTCTCTGTCTCTGTCTCTCTCTCTCTCTCTCTATATATATATATATATATATATATATATAATTTACGAAATCAGTGATTTGAACATTCTTGTAAAAATTTAATAATTATCGGATTTTATTGAATGAAATTATTTCAGATCGTTTTTTAATAATCTTGCAAAATATTTCAGATAAATTTTTTTATATATATAATCATATCGCCCTAAGCAACGCATTTTTCTGCCACTGTTTTGCAGGGGGTTACATAAGAGGAAAGTTATGAGAAAAAGTGACAGGTTGTAGGGGTGTCAGGAAGTGGGTAAGATATACCTCAATTAGGTCTGGTTTCAATTCTGGGTAAAAGCAATCGGATGTCTAACCGTACTGATGAGCTGTGATACAGCGAAACAGAACTATCTGCGGATGACTATATATATATATATATATATATATATATATATACCCCAACAAATTTAATTTTACGTGACTTTCAAGAAATTGAATTTTTATAATTTCTGATAATTTAAAACTTCAGTGTCTTTTTTGTAAAACAAGACGCTTAATTACCAAAAACCATTTATGAATTTTAAAAACAATGCCGCAAAACTTGAGATATTATTGATTTAGAAATTCCTTAACTTGCTTTTATGAATAAGATATATTATGGACACTATTGTCGTGAGAAATATATTATTCGATGTTATAATAAGTTTTTACAAGAACTGTTTGAATTAAATGAAAAATAATTATAATAATTTGTAAATTTTAAAACGTTTTCAATTTCTGTCTAATGTCCCCCTCTTTGGTGATATTATCATCAAGGAAAATCAATATTTAGTAGTCATAAATAATAAATAATTACTATGAATCATTGGCATCTTACATTTAAAAAATTATTGTGGAGTTTTGCTTTTTTTTTAACTACAAACGTGGCGATTTTTGTAATAACGGATATCCATATATGATATTATCAAAAGATATGTGTGATAATGTGATAACTATTGATTGATATTCAACAAATCATAATAAAATCGTAAATAGGTACGTATATTTTTAAGATTACTTCTTGAATTATATTAAAAGTTGTTCACGGTACATTCGTCAAGTAATTTTTATCGATATATACCGTAAAATACATTTACACACACTTTCATTTTTAAGACATATTATCAAGCTGTTAAAACCATACAGTTAAATGCCATACGTGATACACGCTTGGGCGATCATGTCATCCAAAGAGACATGACTGGTTGCCGACCAAGACTATAGAACCCAATCTGTCCTATTATTTAACCCATAACTGGAAGCAATAGACGGATTAATACCTTTTCCTAAGGGTAGTTGCGCGTAAGTGAATGCAATGAATTCGGCTGGAATTCGAACTTGGCTCCGCCGACTTCTTGTTCCGAGCCGATATCCAATGCAACACAACGCACATCCATAATAAACCATTACCGTTGTGTTAAAATATATTTCTGTAATATTTTATTCTTAAATTGTTAAGGTAAATCTGTAACGTAAGAGGTCCCGACTTGGCGGCTCGACTCAAGTCACTTTCTCACCGGCGGGATGTGGCTTCTTATCTTCGTGGCTTCACTAGTGCCCCGGCCACTAGAAATTCCTTGTGCAACCAGACTAGCAACAAGGTCTCACCAAATGCAGCCGTCAACTTCTACTCCATTCAGCCGTCAACTTCTACTCCACCAGCTTCTTTACTCGCACTTTCCGCCAGTGGAATTCTCTTCCGTATTCTTGATTTCCTTACAGCTACCATCTCCAGGTATTTAAATGCGATGTCAATACCCATCCCTTATCTACCTGACCACATTTCTTTCTACATCACACTGAGTATCTTGTTCTATCTTCTTTTTCTTTCTCTCTGCCTTAGCAACTGTCTTCACACCCATCTTTCCGTCTTTCTCTTGCCCTTTCTCTGATAACCACTGTAGCAGGGCCGTCTTTCTCTTTACTTTCCTCTTGCCTAAACATTTGCTCCTATATAGCCCCATGCGCATCGGTGGCAATACCGCTTTGCTTGGGGTGAAACGATTAAAAAAATGCATATGAAATAAATAAACGATAATTCAGATAACACCCATCAAATACATTTGCAGGAAAGTATAATAAATGTTTAAATATAAAAAAATATATTGTGATGAGAGATGTTTAAAAATATCATCAAAATCAGCAATTTTAGCAATTTCAGCAATTACTTTCACTCAAGTGAAGTTAGCTATGAAATACAAAAGAAAATTGCTTACTTAAATTCTAAAATTTCATTTATTAGCTTGCAATTTAAACTAAAAATAACTTCAGGAATATATGAAAGTATATACAATGGTATTTCGTTAGTTTTAGCTAACTTCTTAAATCTTACATTTCCTGTTCCGCATTTTTATAATTGCTGTTGTGCGTCAAATAAAAAACGCTAGGAAATCAATTAATCTATAATACCTGACGAAAGGTAGAAAACATCATAGTGTAACCAGCTGATATATATATATATATATATATATATATATATATATATATATATATAGCTACTCACCACTATTTACGCAATCATTCATTCAGTAATGAATTTGAACACTCTCGGTTACTGGCTTGTGTTCAGATTGTGTATATGACACACTAAAATCTGGTTTCTTCCAATCATATTTTAGAGGTAGAATCGCCGAGTGATGTCAAGTCAGTCGGGTTTCAATCCTAGTTGGTAACAGCAGTTGGATGTCTAACAATGCTAATGAGCTGTGATACAGTGAAATAAGAGTGCGGATATATATATATATAGTATAGTCATCCGCAGACTGATCTGTTTCGCTGTATCACAGGTCATTAATACGGCTTAGACTCCGTTCGCTTCCTAAACCATGACTAAAACACGACCGATTCGGCGTCAGTCGGCGATTCTACCCCTAGGCCACGAACGTCCGGTAGAAGAAGGCAGGCATTTTAGCGCATTTAAACACGCCCAATAGCTAGAGTGATCCAATTCATTATTGAATGAGCGATGCGTATATGCCGGCGTAGCTACTGTTTACAAAGTTTCCCATTCTTATATATATATATATATATATATATATATATATATATATACTTTAGTCTACTGTATATAAATACAAATATGACATAAGGTTGTGGAAACTCATGCAGCCGCTCGCAGGGGTGGCATTAGATCTAAGGTCACCATCAGTGCCAAGGTCACCTCATGCAACCCTGTCATGTTTTTGGGATGTTTAGATTAAAGCTTATTAAAACATAGTTACAGTCGTTCATGACTGAAGTGAGATTTAAGTTTGTGTAAGGAAAATGTTTTCGTATCTCTTATTTTTTCATAATCCTTGCTTTCAGTTCATCCTTGGTTTAACAAGAATTTTCTGGCTTTTCACTCAACTGCACCTTACACATAGCTACCAAGTAGTTGCAGCGGAGGGAGTTTGATGTTCAGATGCAAAGGGTGATGTGCTCCGAGAAATTGTCTTGCAGCCTTTACTGGATTATCTTGCTTGTCTGCCATGGTGCAGTGTCTTGTTGTCAGACAAATGATCATCTAGCAGCCACTCTCCTAACAGAGATTAGCGCTTCTTACTCAAGGAAATTGATTTAGAAGTCTGTTTTGTGTCCAGGGCCGTGCGGGAAGATGAATGCAAGAATATCGTCGCCATCACTAATGATCACTCCAAACACCTTCGTAATCACCATTAGACTTATCCAACTCTTTCCGAATCTTCTGACCTGTACTCAGAATGAAACACAAACACTCTGAAATAATCGTGGTAGAGCTTCTGGCGCAAAGACCAAACAGTATAGCATGTCTTTTGCAAATGCTTGGCTGAGTAAATTTCGTCGTTTTTTATAGACGATGCCCAGCTTACCTTATGTGCAGTTGACGAAATAAAAAACAAACTCGCAAAAAACGAAATTCGAAATTCAAATTGACAACAATTTTCCCATCGAAACCACTACTTTCATGATATTTCTGATGAGCTGAACTCTATGATAATTTGACTACGAATCTAACCGCAGTGACAAATTGGCAAGGTTACATCTTTTACAATTAAAAGAGACTAGATGTAATCGTACATTCTATGATATTAGTTACCTCTATCGTACTTACAGTTTATGGATAGTTGTTTCACAAAAAATTTTAGGTTAAAAAATTTAATTTTATCTAGTGTTTTTTTTATTCCTGATATTGTATTCTCGCTGTAATAATTTTTTTTTGTTTCTTAGTTTCTTTATTTCCTTGCTTGAAGATATAATATATATATATATATATATATATATATATATATATATATATATTCGGTTGTTGCTGATGAAGCAAGAATTTTTTCGCTGAAATACCCATTCACCGAATTCCGAATTTAAATTTCGGAATTTTTTGACATACTATATATATATATATATATATATATATATATTGTACTAGTTGTTACAACGGTTTATAAATTCATAGTACCACTACACAAAATTTTTCGCCTTTCGAAGCTGCTATGCGCGCTTCTCATCGAGTGAAAATTGATTCTTTACCCGATGAGAAGTGCGCATAGCGGCTTCGAAACACGAAACCTTTTGTATATTGATACTATGAATTTCTAAACCGTTGTAACAACTAGTAAAATATAATGCTCTACGTTGGATGAAGCACAATTTATAAAAGTAAATGCATGAACAGAAGGAAAAAAAAACCTACGAGTTCCATAAATTTGTTACTATATATATATATATATATATATATATATATATAATGTTATATTGTAATGATGCATAGTCCCAAATTTATGTTTGTGCCAGCATTTAATTGATAAAAATAATTTTAGAAAATCAAGTTTTTTTCTTCATAAAATGCTCGATGTTAAGTTAGATACAGTACGTTAATAGAATTGATATATATATATATATGTGTGTGTGTGTGTGTGTGTGTGTGTGTGTGTGTGTGTGTGTGTTTGTGCGTGTGTGTATGTGTGTTTGACAAAAATGTTGCTTTAATGCATTTATGGGTTAACGCATCTAATATCAGACAGTAGTTAAATAGAGCAATAGTAATTGACATCAACACCAAGCTTCGAAAGTGGATAATATATATATATATATATATATATATATATATATATATATATATATATATATATATCAACACATTTTTACACGGTTGCAAATCGAGAATCGAGATTTATTTCCAAAGTGTAAGTTTTATATAGTCTTTCTGAAATGTATATTTTTCTGAAAAAATAATGGCTTCTTCTTCTTCGTTTATGTGCATGTCCTTTCTGGACGTGGGCGATCATGGCTTTATACATCCACCTGTCCCTGGTGGCTCTTAGCACGCTTTCGTCATCCACCTGATCAGGTCCTTCAAATATGATATCCGCTGCTTTCCCCTGTCTCTTTTTCTCTCTAACTGGCCTGTTAGTATCAGTTTCTCCAAGCTCTCTTTCCTCATTGCATGTCCCAGGAGCTGTAGTTGTCTCTTCCTGATGCTCAGTATTAATTTCTTTTTCGTTTCCATCCTTTCCAAAACCTCATCATTGCTCACATGATCGATCCATGATATCCGCAGCATCTTTCTCTAGAACCACGTAATGGCTACTAGACGATTATTGCACGAGGTCGGATTGGACCACTGGGACGACGATAAAATTTTTTTTTAACATTTCGGATTCTCTTACGACGACTGCTATCATGATTATTAAACTGCATATGGCGCCGATTAAATTTTTCAAATCATTCAATTTCAGACACCGAAATGAACACACGATCCGTCCCTCACCGGGGATAATTTTTGTCTTCGTCGGGGAACACTCGACTCGACTTTCACTTGAAATCAATCTCAGAATTATAATTCATAAGCTTTTTCGGTATATTCGTTTGTCTCTTTCGTTTTCATCGTCAACAACATAAATACAATTTACATCAAATGGTTCTGTCGCAAACAATAGGACCCGAACCAAATGTAAATAAAATATACAATATATTCTATTTTTCTCTTACATACATCTTTGCTAAAGACATCTATGTAAACTTATTTATAAATGGAACTTTGTCTCTCTGTGTGTGTCTGTGTGTGTGTGTGTGTATCCGTTACCTATAGACTCCGAAACAGCTGAACCTATTTTCTGGGAAATTTACACAGTAGTACTATAAGCGTCTGCGAGTGTTCTTAGTTAGGTTTTGTGTCGAGATACCCCTGATAAATATCGAAAATTGATAATTGAAACAATCGGGTTATAGAAGGAGTGGTCCCATTTTATCTAAATTTATTTATAAATGGACCTGTGTGTGTGTGTGTGTGTGTGTGTGTGTGTTTGTGCGTGTGTGTGTCCGTTACCTATAGACTCCGAAACGGCTGAGCCGATTTACACAGTTGTACTATAAGCGTCTGCGAGTGTTCTTACCTAGGTTTTCTCTCGAGGAACCCCCGATAAATATCGAAAATCAATAATCGAAAAAATCGGGTTATAGAAACAGCAGTCCGATTTTAATCACATTTGATACACTCATAGAAAGACATAAGAAACGATATTCAGAAGTTTCAAGGTTGCAGTTCTTACAATAGTGCAGAAAATCGATAATATATATATATATATATATATATATATATATATATATATATATATAAAGCACGATGTTTGTGTGTGTGTTTATCTACGTGTATATTTTTCAACCCTTTTATTTTAGTTTTTGCTTCGGGTTTGGCTCTAAGTAGGTATAACTGTAGTTCTTAGTCTCAGACATGATACCATTTACTCAGAGGACTTATTTAGCCTTCAAAATTCAGTTTACGACGAAAAAAATCAAATTTTGATTACATCCATTCATTTTTCTTTCAGTCTACGATTTCGCTTTAACTGTAATCGACTTCTGCTTTTAGTCTTTCGTGCCAATGTCCAAAGATCTGAGCTCCAGGACCATGGATTAGTTTTAAAGCTTTCATTACACCCGAGCAACGCCGGGCTATACTGCTAGTGTTAAATAAGATAATGAAAGATCTTCAAACTTTCTGTGGAGTAAACTGGAGTCTCACTGATCTGAATTGTCAGCACCCTCTCCGCATCGAGGAAAGCCGAATTAAACTCAACCGTTTTCCTCGACGGTCGTGAATAGATTCATTTAATCAAAGTAAAATCTTACTCTACAACTGTCCGGGAGACGTCACTTCCGCACCATTGACAGCTGTCTTCTGGCACAAACGTATCTGTGGCAATAGCTGAAATTTAACCCCTGACTAGATAAAACAATCATCTCTAAATACAACTTATTGCACTCTTTGACATTTTTCAACTAAATCTGATTTTATTAAAATTTCTAAATATCTGCGTCACTAAGCGTAAATACACTTCATTGTCACAAATCTATGCTGCCCAAAAATATCGTCAAACTGATATTTGATTCTAGTTTACTTATTTGTCTCCTTCAGACCAATGAACAATTATTATAATTTTTAAACGTTCTGAACGATACAATCTAAGTAAATTTGCAATGTCGAAATACATCTCGATTTATAACCGTATAAACATGCATTGGGTTTTTCTCACAATATTTTATAATTCTCTGGATGAAACACATCGTGCTCTCTAGATCATTCTAATTAATAATGGATATTTACTAAATAAATCTTTCTGGATTATTCTCTCTGTCTTTACGGGTTTGTCATTTTCTCATATATATATATATATATAGGAGAGAATGGCAGGCATTGGATATTGGAAGCCATCTACATTAAATCAAATCAACCACATTAAATAAAATCACATTTAAATCTGGTCACAATACATTATATTGCATTTAGACTTATGGTTCTGTTAATATTTCGGACTCTCACGTGGTGGGACGTCAAAAAATCGCATCACAAATTTATGAACTGCGTCTGTTATTCAGTGAATGCTCTCTCCCTGTAGCCTCACTGAATATGACACATGTTAGCCAAAAGCTTAGAATCAGCATAATAAAAAAGTATTCAAATGATGGACAATTTTTGTCTTTATTTTCACCTGAAATTGAAACCAACATACGCTGTTTAGAACGGCTCTTGATTAAAGTTAATAGACATTCATTGTCTCTTATATTTAACAACATATGTTTAGAAATATATATATATGTGTGTGTGTGCGTGTGTGTGTGTGTGTGTGCGTGCGTGTAAAAATTAAGACAGATGTTTAAGATGTTTACTTCCATGTTTAAGCAGATGTTTACTTCCATGTTTAAGCGGAAGTAAGGCCTATTTCAGGCGAAACTTCATCAGCTTCCGTCTTTAGTGTACAGAAGATTTTACACAAATGAAATTCACAAATAAAGACCACAAACAAATATATAACTTATTTATGAAGGGAACTTTCTGTGCGTGTGTGTGTGTGTGTGTCTGTGTCTCTGTGTGTATGTCTCTGGGTGTGTGTGTGTTTGTCCGTTACCTATAGACTCCAAAAAGGCTGAACCGATTTTCTTGAAAATTTTCACAGTTGTACTATAAGCGTCTGTGAGTGTTCTTAGCTAGGTTTTGTGTCCAGAAACCCCGATAAATATCGAAAATCGATAATCGAAAAAATCGGGTTATAGAAGGAGTGGTTCGATTTTAATGAAATTTGATACACTCATAGAAAAAGACAAAAGAAACAATATTTAGAAGTTTCATGGATGCAGTTCTTACAATAGTGCAGAAAATCGATTATATATATATATATATATATATATATATATATATATATATATATAAGGCAAGATGTTTGTGTGTGTGTCTGTTTATTTGCATGTATGTCTGTATTTTTTTCAGCCCTTTTATTTTAGCTTTTGCTTCGTGTTTGGCTCTAATTAGGTATAATTATAGTTCTTAGTCTCAGCCATGACACCATTGATTCAGACGAGTTATTTAGCCATCAAAATTCAGTTTACGACGAAACAAACTTATTTGATATCGATACCAGGAAATCAAAATTTAGCTTACAAACATTCATTTTTCTTTCAGTCTACGGTTTCGCTTTAACTGGAAACAACTATTTATTTTTGTCTTTTGTGCCAACGTCCAAAGAGTATGAGCTCCAGGATCATGGATTAGTTTTAAAGCTTTCATTACACCCGAGCAATGCCGGGCTATACTGCTAGTATATATTATATATTAGAACATGTGAAAAACTACAAACTACATCAAAATTGTACATTTTATTACGACATTGAAATAACAATGATAGTAATAAATGTTTTTATTAAAAAAAACAACTTTCTTTTAAGAACAACACTTACCTTTATTTTTGAAATTTTTTTCCGGTAAGATAAAATTTCAAAAATATGAAAAAAGGAAGTAAACAACAGAAAATAAAATGAGAAATCAAGTAAAAGAAAATAAAAAGAGATAAAAAAAAACAGATAGGAAAGAAAGAGATAGTGAAGATGAAGAAGAAGTCAAGAGATTTAGAAAAGGAAAAACCACTGAAAACATCTAAGAGACAGAAATTTTATGTTTTGCCCGGAAATGAATTGTAGACAGATGTTGACATCAGTTATTATGATGCCGGTTAAATGCATCATAAATGCATTAAAAAAAAAATTAAATGATTAAATTCCAAGCACAAACAAAATGATTATTCAAAAACGTAAAAATAACAGATATTTAAAAAAATCTAATTATATATAAGTTCATTAGACTTAATATTATAAATTAGAAAAAGATTAAAATTAAAATAAAAATTAAATTAATATAAAATAAAATAATATAAATAAATAAAATAACCATAAAATATATGAAAAATATTAAAGTAATAATAATAATACATATAATATATATAACGAATTAATATAGTAATAATAATAAAAATAAAACTATTATAAATAATTAAAAAATAAAATAATAAATATAATAAACTTATACATGACTAAATCTACTAAGAATTATTATCAAGTGCAATAAAATTACTTACAGCAATAAAAAAATCATAAATTATAATAGAAAATATCGATAAAATAACATAAGATAGATTGATCATATAGTTAGAGTACATTATCAAAATAGTAGGGTTAATACTATAAAATATTTACAATTGCTATAGTTTCATACTTTAGATTTAGTAATACTAGCTGGATTGTAAGTTTAATTCTTTAAGTTTACATGCTTTTGATTTAGTAGTATGTCACTTTTCATGTACTTTATAATTCTCATTTTCTCTGGCAGAAAAAAAATATATAGTTCGGTCACCAACCTAGGGTTTCTAGCTCATTTGAGAATTTTCCGTTCAAATTTAGGTATTTTATTCTCTTTTGACTTCCAAAAATAATTAGAAAATCATGTAATATTTCATTTGTTTTTTTAAATGGTTTATTGTATTTCCAATATAACTTTAGAAATCCTTGAAGTTTCTTATGAAGAGATAGAGCACTTATAGACAAGAGATTTAGTTGTTTAACTTAATCTCTTGTCTTGTCCAGTTAAACAATTGTCTGTCCTGCTTTTTAAACCATGGCTAGAGGAAGAAGAGACAGATTAATACCATTCTTACGGATGCATGTAAATAAAGGTAACCGATTCTGCTGGAATTCGAAATCGGCTCTCCGATTTTCTCTGGTTTTTTTGCACCACAACCCCCACCCACACCTGTAGGAATCACCTGAATCTATTATTTTTCCTCATACTGAGAAATGTGGTGGCATTCATAAAAAGTCTGGAAAGATAGTCGCTGTACTCTGCTCCTCTACAATATACTTTCTTTCTTTTTCCAGTTTTATTTTATATAATATCGGCCCAAACAAGGGATTTTACTGCCACTGTTTTACAGGGGATTACATAGGAGGAAAGTTATGAAAAAGAGTTACAGGTTATAGGGGGTGTCAGGGAATTGGTAAAAAAACTTGAGAATACTGATGAGAGTAGACGGAGAAAGGAGCATAAGAGATAGGATGTAGGTTATTGAGAAAAGAGATGGCTATTGGCTTTACATTTAAATTCTTGGAGATTGTAACTATCGGGGAAGCAAGTAAATGGAAGTGAATTCTGCAGGCGGAAAGTGGAAGAAAAACAGATGGAGTAGAAGTTGCGTTTACATTCTATTGGTTTCACACTAAAAGGGTAAGACCTAGTTGCTAATCTTGTGGCTCGATTAAATTCATATACAGTGGGCACCAGTGAGCTAAGTTCAACGGATCAGAAGCCGTGAAAGTATTTATCTTTCGAAGAGCCATAAAAGATACAAAATTCGAGCATTGACGTCTTCCTATCCCTGGTGGCTCTTAGCACACTTTCTCGTGTAACATCTTGCATCCCACCGTTCCGTCATCCACCTGCTCAGGCCCTTCAAATATGTTATCCGCTGTTTTCCTCTCTTTTTCCCTCTATCTGGCCTGTTAGTATCAGGTTCTCCAAGTCCTCTTTCCTCATTGCATGTCCTAGAAAATTTAGTTCTCTCTTCCTAATGCTCGATATTAATTTCCTTTTCGTTTCCATTCTTTCCAGCTCCTCATCATTGCTCCCATGCTCGGTCCATGATATCCGCAGCATCCTTCTGATGTCTATTTCAACCCTGAAGATAGTTGGATCAACCCTGCCAACAGCATCCCATTTGTGATAAATCCGACGCCCGAAAGGAGTCCCACAAGCGTAAAACTCTTAGAATAGAAATTGCGGTTATTTCTTGCCAGCTTAACTATAAATAAATGAGATAGCAATTGTCCAGAATTAAAATTTAAAAGACTAAGTACCACAACGGAAAGTTCATTGGAACAATCGTCGTATGTATAAAAAATGCACAGGTTATAAGCTTTAAGATAGTAAGAAAATTCCTGAAGCTGAAATGCCAAATCAGGACCTATAATATTGCTGATAGATTTTATCAATGAGCACTAGATAATAATTCTTCTAAGCACTACATAGATGTGGCACAAATCCGAAAGTTTAGGGCAACCAACGAAGATCGAACTCACTACTCAGTTGTAACAGGTTCTAGGAAGACAAGATTGCTAACGATTACACCACGCAGAGGTGCCCAATTTTCTAAGCGCCGCTAAAGGGTGGCACAAAGCCTAAATTATAGGGTACCCAATGAGGATCGAACATACTACTCAATTGTAACATGTTCTAACGAGACAATCTGGCTAACGATTACACTACGCAGAGGTGCTCAATTTTCTATGCGCCGCTTAGAGGTGGCCCAAGGCCGAAAATATGGAGCAACCAGTGAGGATCGAACTCACTAATCAGTTGTAATTGATTGTAGCGAGTCAAGATTGCTAACCATTACACCTCCTCGAGGTGCCAAACGAGCGAAAGTATGATCATTTGCTAAGCGTAGCAAAGATGTTGCAAAAGGCCGAAAGCAAGAGACACCCAATGAGGATCGAACTTACTACTTAGTTGTAATGATTCTAGCGAGACATGCTTGCTAACCATTACACCACCTCCAGGTGCCCAACGAGCAAAAATATGTTCATTTTCTAAAAGTAGATTAGATGTGGCCCAAGGCCGAAAATATGGAGCACCCAGTGAGACAGGCTTGGTAATCATGAAACAACATTAATACCGAACTATGCCAGTAATAATCTAAACATGAACGAGAAATCCTGTAGAATACATTGGGGAATGATTCTGCCACAACAGACGTTTATACTCGCGCACCGAGTGATGCAAACATGAAAAGGTTTCTTTTTAGACTAGCTGAAAGAAAAGAGTGCTGCAATGCTATGTGATATCTGTCTTTCTGTATGGAAGTGAATGCTGGATGATCTCATCAAAGATGAAGGAGAGACTTGAGGCAGCAGAAATGTGGTTTTACAGAAGGATGCTAGGCATACTATGGACAGAGCACATATGCAACGATGAGATGTTGAAAAGGAGGCAACCGAGAAGAATGTGGCTCCTGGGACACGCAATGAGGAAGAAAGGCCTGGTAAACATGATACTCACCGGTCTGATAAATGGAAGAAGAGACAGGGGAAAGCAGAGCGAGACGTACTTGTTAGGTCTGAGCAAATGGTTGACAGTGCGGGGCTTAGAAAAGATACCAAGAGAAAAAATAACTAAGCGACAAGAGACAGAGCCAAGTGAAGGACCATGATCACCTACGATCTGAAGGGACACGGCACATGAAGAAGAAGAAGGTTGATAATCTGGAGAGTAACTCACTCAGCGCACACCCTATCTCGTCAGTTTTCAAAAACATCTTGTATGTTGTAAACAGAATCTTGACAATGACTGAAGTTGTTTTTAATCAAGTTCTTCCCATTATATTCAAGCAACTTTTCAATTGGAGTAGATAGACTAAACTATCGCCCGGTTCACACTCCACCCACGTCTATTGTACAGGTGTAGAGGCTCATCCCTTGTTCCCTGTTTAGAATGTGGTTTCCGGCTTTCTCTTTTCCAATCTTTTCACTTTTCTTTTCTTATCTTTTATTTTTTATTTTTTTTCAATTGGAGTAGATAGACTAAACTATCGCCCGGTTCACACTCCACCCACGTCTATTGTACAGGTGTAGAGGCTCATCCCTTGTTCCCTGTTTAGGATGTGGTTTCCGGCTTTCTCTTTTCGAAATCTTTTCACTCTTGCGTAACCCCCTGCGCATCAGTGGCGTTACCGCCTTGCTCGGGGTGATATGATTAAAAAAAAAACTCAACTGTAAATTGATGATATCTCGAGAGCAATCCAGCACTACACTTAAACGCAAAAAATGCCTAAGTCCCAAAGTGAAGAGTTAATCTGAATAATAACTATGAAAGTATTTATCGAAAAAGAAAAGAGGGAGCCAACCTTATAGTAGTAGGAAAGGGACTAAATCTGATTAGACATATCAAGACCAATTAATATTGCTGGTTCTTCTTTGGATTATATTAAGGAGCTTTAGATAAATAGCAGGAGCACCGGGCCATATCTGATAGCATTATAGGCATGTTCAATTGATACAGTTTCGATATATAGGATATATTCTGGAGAGTACATGAAAAAGTCTTGATTTGTTCAGCCACGACCCTCCTCTCTTCTTGCCCACCGAACAATCAAAACACTGTAGGATCTATTTGTATACTTGCTTAGTGATTATTTGGACATTAGCTCCCTCAACCCACATTCTGTCCAGTTATGTTTAAGAAATACTTTCTATGTAGGCAACATAATAGTAATAATCAAGTTCACCTCATAATATATAACCAATTCAAATGTTAAGTGCCCTACGTGATACAGGCTTGGGCCATAATATCTGGAAAGACTGATTGGGCAGAAGTATCCCGTAGTAGGTTGACATTATTTTCTGCGGTACACTGGTTGCCAGTCAAGTATATAAAACGCAGTCTGTCCCGTTATTTAACCCATCACTGAAAAAAAGTCGGATTAATACCTTTGCCAAAAGTATTTGCGCGTACGTGAATGCAAGGAATTTAACCGGAAATTGAACTCTGCTTCCCGATTTGTAATTCCAAGCCTATATTCACTGCATCCCCATGCGCACCTTAAGCACAGCCACATTAGTACTGCGCTTAAATCCTAAATGTCTACATTAGCGGCCATAATTATTAGAACACACCAGTTTTTTTAATGATGTATTTCATACAATGTTTAGTATTTAAAATTTAGTATTATATTTCTAAATGAAAATAGAATAATTCTTTTTGTTATTATTACTTTACAGGATTTTACAAGGCAGCCAGGAGGCCTTTGCTTTGGCCAGCCAATAAGAAGAAGAGACCAACATGGGGAAGATAGCACAAAAACTGGACGCCAGAACAGTTCATTTAATGCACATGTTGTTGTGCAGTATTAACCCCACTCTCGGGTCAGAGTAGACCTTAGACCTGGGAACAACAGCAATTAAGAGGTGGTTGCATGCACCTCACAACCTCCCGATCAGAGGCCTTGTTGCAGGAAGCAGTTTATCGTCATGCCCAGGACCATATATATATATATATATATATATATATATATATATATATATATATATATTAATTCAGATACTTCAATGCAAGGGAAAAAAGCAGGAAGGTAAATTCCTTTATTTTTATTTTTATTTTATTTTATTTTTTATTTTTTAATTTCTTTGCAATCTATTTAAAAAGAAAAAGTAGACTAATTTTTCTCGAGTTTCTGAAAGGATTTTTCTGTTGCTGAGGTGATGTGTTGTCCCCCGTGGGGATCTTCATATCGAAATGGCCATTCAACATCTTTGAATTAATCCTTTTTTAATATATATATATATATATATATATATATATATATTTTTTTAATCATCTCACCCCAAGCAAGGCATTCCACTGCCACTATTGTGCATGGGGCTACATAGGGGAAGGTAAAGAGAAGGAGTGGATAGACATAGGGAATGTCAGGAGAAAGGTGACAGATGAGTAAGGATAGCGAGGATGAGGGTCGGGCAGATGGGAAAAGTGCTTGATAGAATGGGAGCAGGTTAGTGTGCTAGGAGGTGTGTATTGACCTTACATTTAAACTCCTGGAGATTGTAGCCGTCGGGGAAGCAATCGTTTGGAAGAGAATTCCACAGTCGGGAAGTGCGAGGAAAGAAACTGTTGGAGTAGAAGTTACGGCTGCATTTTATCGGTTTCACTGTAAAAGGGTGGGATCTAGTTGCTAATCTAGTATCTCGTGCAAATTCGTATTTAGGGGGCACCAGTGATCTAAGTTCATCGGAGCAGAAGCCGTGAAAGTATTTATAGAAGAGACACAGGGAAGCCACGTCTCGCCGGTGGGAGAGAGACTGAAGGCGGTCTGCCAAGTCGGTATCTATCACATTACAGACCCTCCTCTGAACCTTATCGAGAAGCCCGAGGAGAACAGCAGGGGCAACCGACCAGATATGGCAGCAGTATTCAATGCACGGGCGGATGGTAGATTTGCAAATGTGCAGGATAGATTTAGACGGAAAAAACTTCCGGGCCCTACACAGAGAACCGACTTTCATAGCAGCGGATTTAGCAATGGATTCGATATAGTCATTCCATTTGATGTCCGCTGAAAGTGTGAGACCAAGGAGGCGTAGTGTTTTACTCTCTGGGAGGCAAGCCTGGTCCATGCTAATGGGAGGTAGGTGAGATTGTCGATGATGGTTAATTGACAGTAGCTTCCTTTTAGAAGCATTAAAATTTACTAGCCATTTCTTACCCCAGTCCAATATGGATTGGAGGTCTTTTTCAATCTCGGCTGCGAGTTTAGCTTTGACGCCTACACCAGATTTTTGTTGGAGGCGAGAGTAAACTGTGGTGTCATCGGCGTACAAACCTATTTGGGTTCTTATGGAATCAGGGAGATCATTAATATATATCAGGAAGAGTGTAGGACCTAAGATGGAGCCTTAGGGGACACCTGCGTTTGTATGGTAGTTCTGAGAGGCATGTCCGTTTAATACCACTTTCATTGTGCGGTTAGAGAGGAATGACTGGATTAGTTCAAACAAATGTCCAGTTATACCATAGCTCCGCAGTTTACATAGAAGGCCAGCATGCCAAACTCTGTCGAACGCCTTAGATATATCCAATGCAACGGTTCGAGCTTCGCCATTCCTGTCGAGTGCCTGGTATATGTACTCGGTGATGGTCGTTAGCATATCAGCAGTAGACCTGGTGAAGCGGAAACCATATTGCTTGTCCGAGAGGAGCCTGTGTGCTGTCAGATGCTGAACCACCTCGGCGTTGATAATGGCTTCGAACACTTTGCCAAAGATCGAAAGAAGGCTGATAGGGCAGTAATTTGCAGGGTCAGAGGGTTCTCCAGTGTTTTTAAATATAGGAACTATAGAGGAAGATTTCCAACAGGCAGGAAAGCAGGAAGCAGATAGGCAGAGGTTGTAGAGCTTAGAAAGGATAGAGGAGAGTTCAGGGGCACATTTATTTAAGACTATGGTTGGGATTCCGTCACCACCGCTCGCTTTGTGAGGGTCAAGTTTTAAGATTATCTTAGAGACAAGCGAAGGTGTAATGTGGACATCATTCAGTTGTGCCTCGGTTCTAGGTGAGAAGTCGGGTGTAAAAACTCCAGATGAGTCCAGACTCGAATTGTTCGAGAATCTGCGGGCAAAACATTCAGCCTTATCTGCTGGGGAGGTGAGGACCTCAAATTTGTTGATTAGCGGGAGTATTGTGGACTTGCTCTTGTTAAGTACTCTTTTACAGAGTCGCCAGTAGTCTTTAGAGCCGAATTTAGAGCATGCTATGCGTTGCTTCATTCTGGCAGCAAACAACATCTTAGCTTCGTTAAGTATCCTTTTACACTTATTACGAGCTGAAGTGAAAAGGCGCCTGTTTTGTTCCGACGCATAGTTACGATAGAGTCGGAAGAAATGATTCCGGTGGGCAATGGCAGCCGAGCAAGCGGGTGAGAACCATGGAGACGAATGAGATTTAAGCTGGAATTTCCTAGCAGGGATGAAGGCATCGATGCCAGCCTTAACCCAGGAGGAGACCTCGGATGCACATTCTTCGATGGGAAGACTAAAGACGTTGTTCCAAGGGATGTCACAGAGGAAGTCTCGGAACGAATCCCAGTCTGCTCTTTGATAGCAGTAGGATATTCTACTTGTCTGTGTTTCATGGGTCGGGCGGGAGTGGAGTGAAATATTGACGGACACTACAGTGTGGTCAGAGTTTCCAAGTGGGCAGAGTTGTCTGGTAGTGCAAGAGTCTGGGATGGAAGTGAAGCAGAGGTCTAGAAGTGAGTCCCTTCCGTTAGGGTTGTCGGAGAAACGCGTGGGGAAGTCCACTACTTGCGTAAGGGATTGGGTGATTGAAAAGTTCATGGTGTGGACACCAGCAGCGTCAGTGACAACGTTCTTCAGCCACTTGGTGTGGTGGGCGTTAAAGTCACCAAACACGAATACATGGGCAGAGTGATGGGTAGAAATGGCTTTGTCAATATTGTCAGAAATGATGTCAAGTTACGAACAGTCAGGGGAGGAAGGAGAGCGATAGAGAAAGAAGAGATAGCTAATCGAGCTGAGAAGTGAGAGGCGGAAGCACATGAAAGAATGATCTGGGGATTCAAAAGATGACACCCTAGCTAAAGGAAGGTGTTCGCTGACATAGACACCAAGCCCATGCATATGAACATTGGAGTCCTTCCTGAAGAGGGGAAGGTAGCCAGGAACGCAGAACTCAGATGAGGGGATAAATATATATATATATATTCTAAACATATGCTGTTAAATATAAGAGACAATGAATGTCTATTATGTTTAATCATGAGCCGTTCTAAACGTCGCATTTTTGCTTTAATTTCAGTTGAAAATAAAGACAAAAATTCTCCAACATTTGGATAATTATTTAGTGATTTTCTTCTAAGCTTTCGGCTCACATGAGCCATCTTCAGAGAGGTTGTTTAAACTGAAATATTATAACATCCACCATCACCGACGATTTTATTTTGTGTTGACATAAAACTCCGCTTGGCAACGGCAATAGTTACCAAAAATAATAAACGCAATTCTTAAATTTGCGATGCGGTTATCTAATATTTTATATTTACACTATATAGGGATCTTCAGTTTCACGCCTGAAGAGAATGTTGATTTATATGTGAGGATTTTTTTGAACCTGAGACTAACTATAAACTATATAGAATATATTTTGGAGAGTACATGAAAATTAACAAACACATGAACTCTTGATATTTGTGTGTTCGTGTGCGTTTTGCATTAAACGCTTTAATGAGTTCAAAATCTGATCGTTTAATTTCGATTAAATACATTCATTAAAATAGTTTCAGTAAAATGACTGCATTTAATTAAAACTTCAGATTAGAAAATATTTATTATTAGAGTCGGGGACTGTTTTGTTTTTGCTTTTATGAATATTAAGTCTTCCTTTCAGATAAATAAAATTAGTCTTTTCTTTTTACTTTCTGAATTTCAGAAACTAGTTTTGTTATTTCATTTCTTTTTTCTGGCTTTAAAGAATTATTGAGAAATCTTTTGTTTCGGTCGGTGAATTGTGTTTATCTTTTAAATTAAGAGAAAGGTTATGACGAAATCTAAAATGGCGCTTCTAACATTTGTTTTGGCTAAAAATAAATGAGAACCAGGGGAAAAATAAGAAGAAAAAAAAAAGACAAATCAAATATAGAAGATAATGAAATTTTACGTTGTCCCTCAACATAACTATACGATTTTTAGTAAGACAATAAATAAATTCAGAGCAAAATGAAAAACGCATTCTTAATACTGAACGTTTTTGTGTTCAAATATATCGCGTAATTTATATTTTATTTTACTGTTGAGAGCTTTTTTAAATTTGGTTCTTTAATTGATTTATCGAAAATTGATTTATGAAATATAATAGATTTCCCAAATTTAACTGGCAAGGAACACGGCGTTTGGAATATGTGGTTGGTAAAATGAGAAAAATATTTAAAACTCGACCTTTACTTTCAATATCGAAAATTAAAATCTCTATATACAGTCACAAATAAAATACAAAATCTCTTATATATATATATATATATATATATATATATATATATATATATAGTCTAAGCCTTACTGATGAGCTGTAATACAACGAAACAGATCTGTCTGCGGCTGACCATAGTATATATATATATATATATATATATATATATATATATGTAATTGTCAGCCACAGAACCCTGTTTTGCTGTATCACAGAGCATCAGTGTGGGTAGACATCAAATTGCTTCTGGCCGGCAAACTTGACCGATTTGGTCTCAGTCGGAGTCTCTATTCCCTAAGCCATAAGCGTATGGAATTAGAGAAGGGACATTTTATTGTGTTATATATAAGCGGTGTATACACACGCCAATCACCGGAAGAACTCAATTTATTGCTAAGTAGTAACACGTATATCGCAGAATTAGTAACTGTTTTTAAAATGTTCCTTTCTAAAGAGCCCAATCGTAATGAGAACATGACATATTTGACATCCACATAAAAGCCTGTTTCGCTGTATCACAGCTCATCCGGGTAGCTCGATATCAACTTGCTTCTGGCCGGGATCGAAACTCAGCCGATTTGGGGTTAATCGAAGTCTCTACTCTTTAATCCATAGGCGCATGAAATGAGGGAAGATAAATTTTAGCGTGTTATATATAAGCGGTGTATATACACGCCAGCTAAAGGAATGGGTGAGGAATGTTGCTTACGATAAGGTCAATCCGAGGAAAATTGTAGTCGTAATTTTTTTTATAGTGAAAAGCATGTGGTTTAACCTTTGGGTCAAGTGTTATACGTAGGAAAGGCTTCATATTCACCAAATATTAATTCTAATCTGTGCCAGGAGAGGGCAGTCTGATAACTTAACAAAGGCTTAGTAAAAAAGTGCCTATGCGAATAAAATCTTTCTTTCCAAAACCCCGCCGAAATTCCGATATACATACATATTATATTTTTTATTCTCTCATATATATATATATATTATAAAAAATGTTCAAACAAATAAATTATATATATATATATATATATATATATATATATATAAGCATTCACTCACAGAAAATGAAGGTAAACATTAACTTTAATAGAGTAACACATATTGACACAAAAACAAATTAAATAACGTGAAATTGAATTAACATTAAATCGTAACAGATTTCTTTTCCGTTTCTGAAAAATTTCTTTTGCTTGGCTTCTTAAATCTCTGTTCTTTGCGAACAAATTTGATTAGAGTTTTCTCCTTTTATAATGTCTTTTCTTCGACCTGCTTCGAACGGAAAAACAAAAGTTTAATTCTCATTTAATTCCGACCATTGAGCATTTCCTTACACATTTTAAACAATATTTTGATAAAGTTTAGAAGGAATTTGAATTATTTTATCAACTGCAGTTGGTAGTCTCAGCGAAAATAAAAATAAAATCAGTAAGCTAAACAAAACAATGGGGGAAAAACAAATAAAATAACAAACAACTAAGCAAAGAAATAAAAACTAGCATTTCTTTTCCATTTTCTGCACTCTCAACTCTAAAAACAAAGCGAAAAGTTTTTCAAATATCTAAAAGTTATTTGATATATTTCTTTTCGCTTTGGAGTTTCAACTAGATGATTGCTTTTCTAACTGAATTATATCGAGCTGATAACTTTTCTAGTGATACCGACCGAGCAAAAGCGTTGGACCGGACGTTTTCACCCTCACAACCAAAAAGCAAATGACCAAAACGACGGTGCGCATCCAGGTTCGGGCAGATGTTCCGGTTGAAAACTAAAAATTAATGAAATATTAAATGTCCATTTCTTGAGTCTACGCGAATTTTATTTATCGGACAATGGGAAGCCCAGAATCAAATAAAAGTGTGAATCCCAAATGATCTGCTGCGATCCAAAAAGTCGAAATAAAAAGCCAATACAGAAAGCACCTAGACAGACAGACCGACGCAATCCGACACACACGGACTGACTCGAGAGAGAGGTGTATAATCAATACCCCTTCACCTAAGTCAAGCGGCTTACTATCCTTGCCTCCTTCCCTTTCATCTTCGCTGTCTCAAAACTACTTAGTGACCTAAGTACATCAGATACATTCCATACTTACAGCGCTCCCACATTCGTAAGCATTAATTATCTTTTCAGCATTTTATTGCCATGAAAATTTTAACGTCCGTTGGACCAATATTTTAAGTACTACCTTCATTGTTAAAACCTTAATTGATATGTGTATATATAAAATGTTATTTTTCAATTCAGTTTGCTTTTCTTGATTTATAATAATTTTCTGACTTATAGTGGGCTATCTCCAACAAGGCCAAATTCCGTTAATCCGCAATAACATACTACTACCCTTCACTAGAACGGACTCTCCACTATAAACTGGAAAAGAATGGATAACCAGCAATAGTTTAACAACACTATCGGAGATAATCATCAGATTAGATTCTCATTTTCAGCGGGAGTACTTTCTTTCATCCATAGCCTTCTGTTCCGGTTAACTTTCGTTACTTCAACACTCACAGAGCCCAATTACCTTATACGGCAACAATTTTGGGTGTATATTTGTGTTAAAATCTATGCCACCTACGGTTTGGAATTCAGTGTGGTCTTTCTCTTATACTGGTTAGCAGCCTTAGTTAGAGAGCCCTATTTTCATTGTTGATTAACTGGCGTGAGAAAAGAATCCACTCATATAATTATCAGTTATATCGGGTTATTTGTTTGAAAGTGACAGTTAAGGATCGCAAAGAAAATTCGATTTCAGCTCGCCGATATCATGTTCCGAGCCTCTAACTATTACAAGTCTTACACATATAAAAAAAACAATATTCGTCATTCCCTTTTTTTAAAATGATTTTTTGAAATTCCTATGCCTCAGTGACGACTCTCTCTCTCTCTCTCTCTCTCTCTATATATATATATATATATATATATATATATACACTACCGGCCATAGTTATGAAGACACCCAAGAAACTATGTATTTTCTATTACTTTTAGTATTTTTGCCAAATGAAAATAGGATGTTTTTTTTTAGTTATTATTACTTGGCAAAATTTTACAAGGCAACGAAGCAAAGATGAACTCGTTCGAATCACCCTAAATATTCTTCATTCTTTCATTGATGAAACTGCAATATAAGTAATTATTAAATGTTTATAAATTTATTTGATGCACATGTTATTGTGCGATGACAGATACATAGGTGGAGAGAAAGGGAAGGTTATACGGGGTAAGGAGAGAGCTAGAATCCAGTGGTTAGTAGATGAGTATTGACATTGCATTTAAACTTCTGGAGGTTGTAGCCGTCAGGAAAGCAAGAATATGAGAGTGAGTTCCACAGGCGGGAAGTGCGAGAGAATAGAACCATTCATTTTTCATTTACAATTATTCACTTAGTAAAAAATACTAAATATAGTATGTAATACATCATTATTTTAAAACACTAGAGTTGCCTAATATTATGGCCGGTATTATATATATATATATATATATATATATATATATATATATATTTAAATTTTCTTTTTCCTAACTTTTTCCGATTATCAAAAATCATCTTCACACAGAAATAATTCCATATTTTCTCACTTCCATTAACATTTAATTAAGTTTTTACATTGCGGAATACCCATATTTTATTGATCATTTTATAAACCGTTGCTTCATGTTTAATTTACGTCTTAAATAATGGGCCATCCACAGAGTATTACGCATTTAGAAAGTAATGATTACATTTTATTCAGCTTTTACGCATATTATCATATTTTGACTATGCAACTCGAACTGTATCTCATAGATTAACTTGCTTAGTGTGCAAAAATTGATCACAGAATCGGCTTGTCTCTGGTGATTCTAATCACACACTTCAACCACGCGTATAAAATATAAATTAAGCTCCCAAAATGAAACCTCCCGAATTATTTAAGGACATTTTAAATTGCTTCAATACATAGAAAAAAGTAAAGTCACTAATATATACGGAATATTTTGTTAAAAGAGCAAGAAAAAAGAATAACATGATGAATTATCAAGAACAACAAAAGAATAATCAGGTAAACAATAGATAACAATTGATACTGCATTTATGTTCTTTGAATATCAAAGATGGACGGAAAGCATAAACCGGAAGAAAGTTGCAAAGGCGAGAAAAAATATTTAGCATAGAACTTAGGGTTACAACTAGCCAACTGAACTTTAAATTTTGATGAGTTTTTTTTTTTTTCCAATCTATTTAGTGAGTTGGTTAATTTTAATGTGAGACACGCTTGGGCGATTATGTCTATTTTGATTAGATAGAAGCTTTTCCCGCAGTTGGTTGGCATTACTTTCAACGACTTGTTTCTAATAAAGAATTTAGAACCCAATCTCTGCTCATATTCAGCCCATACCTGAAGAGGAATGATGTAGATTAATACCTTCTTCACGGGTATTTGCGCGAATGTGAATGCAACAAATCCGATCAGAATTCGAAATTGCCTCTTCGAGTTCTCATTCAGAACCGATATCCATTGCACCACAAGCTGGATTTGCTATTAGATTGTCCGAAATGTTCGTAAACACATGCAAAAAATTGTGATTTTACTCGTAAAAACAACAAAAAATATTGCTCAAAATAAAGACTATCATTTTCCAAGACATTCTGCCATCGATCTGCAAGATTTCAGATCTGGTCAACATACCATTCAGCCAGCTTCGAATCAAAGAGTTCTTGACACGCTTACTCGACTTCATCAAACGAGTCGAATCGGCGGCCCTTCAGAAAGTGTTGCATTGAGCGGAAAACGCCGGAATCTGATGGAGCACAGTCAGGACTGTAGGCTGGATGTGGCAGAACCTCTACGCCATCCAGCTCTTCAAACTTGCCTTTGGTCTTCCTGGCGATGTGTGGCTTGGCATTGTCCTGTTGCATCAAAGCGCGCTTTCGGTTGATCAGAGCCGGGTACTTTTGCTTCAACTTTTCGTAGACCCGCTCAAGTTGCTGATAGTAACGTTCGGCACTGATGGCACGACCATTCGGAACCAACTCAAAATGCACGATTCTTTCAACGTTCCACTAAACGCACAACATGACTTTCTTGCCGAATCGATCTTGTTTTGGAGACCGATGGTGTCTCTTGCCCTTTCTGATCCCATCATATGTCTTGATTGTGCAGGACCAGATAGGCCCATTTTGCAAGTGTTTACAAACTTTTGGGACAACCTAATAAAATCGAGATAATTTAACGAAGGGCTCATTCATGCAATTACCATGAAAGTATTTATATGAAAAGCACAGAAAAAGCAACTTTTAGGCGTCGGTAAAATTACTGAAACCGAAATGCCAGGTGAGGATGAATGATATTGATGATTACTCATTGGGCGTTTTAAAGAATCCGGAAATAACTAGAGACCGGACCGTAAAAGAGATCAAAAGGCGAGTAGAAGTTCCGAAGAAACTGCTAGCATAGAACTAAAGATAACATCTAGCAAATTGAACTGAAAATTGATGAGATCTTGCCAACAATCTAGTAATTCGTCTAAATTCATTAGATCTACAAAACTATTCTTTCCAGGTCGGGAAACTGTTTATCTAGACACCACGTACATTCAAGTTATCGGCAATCTTGGCTTAACAAAAGATCATATCATTTTTAATCTGTTTAACATCCTTTTCAGACCGTTCTTTTTCTGCCATTTATTGACACCAGCTCGTTAGTTAGGTTAGCTGTTTCCGATTTCAAGGACGTCACCAGTGCGTCCTCTGAGTGTAAAAAATTTCAAAACACTCTTTCAGCAATATGTGTCCCAGAAATACTCTTCTTCCATTTTAATTCTAAATATATTGTTCTTCTTTGTGCAATGTCCGTTCAGGGCGTAGGCGATCATGATTCTGTGCTCCTCTTAAGACCCTTCCTCTTGTTACCCATCAAAAAACCTGCACTATGATGTATTTTCTCAAGTCCATCAAGTATGCCATGTGTTGCTTTCTCCTGAATTACTTTACCTCTATCTGTTCAGTGAGTAACAGATTATCTCTGCTTCCTCATTACAGGTTCTTGCTCGATCACCGAAGTTAAGCAACTTTGAGCCAGGTTAGTACTTAGATGGGGGACTACTTGAGAATACCAGGTGCTGTAAGCGTTTAGTGACGGATGCGCGTGCTTACGGTCATACCATATTGAATACACTAGTTCTTGCTCGATCACCGAAGTTAAGCAACGTTGAGCCAGGTTAGTACTTAGATGGGTGACTACTTGGGAATACCAGGTGCTGTAAGCGTTTAGTGACGAATGCGCGTGCTTACGGCCATAACATATTGAATACACTAGTTCTTGCTCGATCACCGAAGTTAAGCAACGTTGAGCCAGGTTAGTACTTAGATGGGTGACTACTTGGGAATACCAGGTCCTGTAAGCGTTTAGTGACGGATGTGCGTGCTTACGGCCATACCATATTGAATACACTGGTTCTGGCTCGATCACCGGATGTGCGTGTTCATTTTGTAGTTAGTCTTTCGTTGTGCAAGTACGATTTTGCCACAGTTTTTCTTCCCAGATATTTAAATTTCTGCGCCTCTCGCTTGTTACCACATTTACAAATTAATATATATATATATATATATATATATATATGATGTCAGTAAAGAACAATGTGAAATTTTCGGTTCCTTAAGTTTTATTTTTAATTTTACAGTTGTTAATACAAAAATTAAGGTAAATAATAACCTAATCATTTTAGTTATGTAGCAATATATATATATATATATATATATATATATATATATATATATATGTTCTTTAGTCACATCATATATATATATATATTGTGAGGAAAAAACAATATGAACTTTACTCTTCCTTAAGTTTTATTTTTAATTTTACAGTTGTTAATACAAAAATTAAGGTAAATAATAACCTAATCATTTTAGTTATGTAGCAATATATATATATATATATATATATATATATATATATATATATATATATATGTTCTTTAGTCACATCATATATATATATATATATTGTGAGGAAAAAACAATATGAACTTTACTCTTCCTTAAGTTTTATTTTTAATTTTACAGTTGTTAATACAAAAATTAAGGTAAATAATAACCTAATCATTTTAGTTATGTAGCAATATATATATATATATATATATATATATATATATATATATATGTTCTTTAGTCACATCATATATATATATATATATTGTGAGGAAAAAACAATATGAACTTTACTCTTCCTTAAGTTTTATTTTTAATTTTACAGTTGTTAATACAAAAATTAAGGTAAATAATAACCTAATCATTTTAGTTATGTAGCAATATATATATATATATATATATATATATATATATATATATATGTTCTTTAGTCACATCATATATATATATATATATATTGTGAGGAAAAAACAATAAACTTCCTTAAGTTTTATTTTTAATTTTACAGTGCTCAATACAAAAGTAAAAGTAAATAAAAACGTAATGATTTTAGTTATGTTGCAATATATATGTATATATGTGTAAATACTGTTGATATACAACACGTTAAAATTTCCCTCCTCTGCTACCATGCGTCGATGGCTTAGGAAGTAGTGATTCCGACTGACAACAACATCGGTCGAGTTTCGATCGCGGCGAGTAGATGCGTGTAGCCACACTGATGATCTGTGATACAGCGAAACAGGCTTGTATGTGGATGACAAATATATTTGAAGCCATGAATCAAATTGATTCTGAAAAAAAAGAATTATTGTTTACTCTTCTAAAAATTGTTGCAATTTTTTTGGTAATGAAGTATTCAATAACTATACTTAAAACTAGGTACATTAAAATTTATAGTATCTTTACAGATTATTTCCATCACAAACACAGATTAAGTTATAATTTTTTAAAGTGCACACTAACTTTATGGAGACCCTATATATATATATATATATATATATATATATATATATATATATATATATATATATAGCAGTTCACTTCAATCAACCGGGACACACTTTAGAAAATTGCAAATGTTTACTAATAGACTCCGATTTCAGTTCTACACACTCACGCAGTAAGAAAGAAAAATATTGGATTTTAAAATTAAATACACACAAGCTAGGATTAAATAAGAACTTAGGTGTTTTGAATCTTTATAAATATTTCAATAGCTAAATATTCTTTAGATACAATTAAAAGATTTTCTCTAAAACAAAATTTATAAGTATTATTAAAGATCGGTTTACGTTTACAAATATTTTTAAAAAATCTGTCGCTTTCTGCGTCACGTGATGTAAACAATCTCTCCATGAACGCTCTCGCGAAATACGTTTCTAATTTAAATCTTAAAATCATTTGTTTCTGATGAAAACCCGAGGACGGTCTGAAATATCAAATATAATAATAGAAATAAACAAATACTGTCAAAAAAATACATTTTTAAACTTACAACTTTTTTAGTAGTTTTTTTTATATATATATATATATATATGTGTGTGTGTGTGTGTGTGTGTGTGTGTGTGTGTGTATTGGTTATTATGAATTCATAGATCTTAAGGGACGTAATCTATTGATTATAGTAAAAAATATATTTTCCTTATACTCTCAAGTATAATTTAGACCAATGATTAACGAGAAACAGTTAAAAAGTGACTAGACTGTACATTTAGACCCAACCTGATGTAGAATCAACGTTTACCTTTAAACACCTGCATATTTATGCATATCGACATAATTTAAACAACATGAATTTTTACTCGTAAAGAAACGCAAAATTGACTAATGATTATTTATGTACTTAATTATAGATCTATATAATATTTACGCTTATTGCTAAATGTATATAAACCCATGATTTGGAATACGACCAAGTCGACACAAGGCTGACATTTTATATATAGATTCAGATAAATTAAAATTTGAATGGTTAAAATGTCGTTAAACAATCAAACTAATTTTCTATGAATAAAGCTCTCTCGCAGCACCAAGTCATATTTAATTATGTCTGTATAACTTTAATTAAAGTATGCACAAAATATCCATTTTTGTTTTGAGGCAAAGCTATATCAAGACAGAAAATTTGACTTTAAAGTTGTTGTTTTAGTTGATTTCATTTAGTACTAGATGTATAGACCGGCGTTGGTCGGGTGTATTCGAAGCGTTAAAGCTAATCCATGGTCCTGGAGCTCAGACTCTTTGGAAGGTGGCAGCAAAAGCTAAAAAGCAATAATTGTTTCCAGTTAAATCGAAACCGTAGACTGAAAAAAATGAAAGGATGTAAGTTAAATTTTGATTTCCTGGTATCGATATCAAATAAGCTTTTTTCGTCGTAAACAGGATTTTGAAGGCTAAATAAGTCCCCTGAGTAAATGGTATGATGGCTGAGACTAAGAACTACAATTATACCTACTTAGAGCCAAATGCGAAGCAAAAACTAAAATAAAAGGGCTGAAAAATATACAGGCATACAGGTAGATAAACAGACACACACATAAACATCTTGCCTTATATATATATATATATATATATATATATATATATATATATATATATTATCGATTTTCTGCACTATTGTAAGAACTGCAACCTTGAAACTTCTGAATATCGTTTCTTATGTCTTTATCTATGAGTGTATCAAATTTGATTAAAATCGGACCACACCTTCTATAACCCGACTTTTTCGATTATCGATTTTCGATATTTATCGGGGGTACCGCGACATAAAACCTAGTTAAGAACACTCGCAGACGCTTATAGTACAACTGTGAAAATTTTCAAAAAGTAGGTTCAGCCGCTTTAGAATTTATAGATAACGGACACACACACACACACAGAGACACACATACAGATACACACACACAGAGACAATGTTCCATTTATAAATAAGCAAGGCTGCTCTGCAACTAGTGCGCAGGGGGTTACAAAATAGAAGAATCAAAAGAAAGGGGAATACGTCTCAGAGTATATCGGAGAATGAGTAAAAAACGGCCGGGAATACTGGTCTGAAGAGAGCTGCGTTAGAATAATGTGTAAAGGAAGAAGAACAATGTATGTCGTGTCTAAGAACTGCTGTGAGTCAAGGGAATACTGGTGTAAAGATGGCCGCGTCAGAGAAAAGTGTAAAGGAATAACTATGTATGGGGTGTCTAAGAACTGGTGAGAATCAAAGGAATACTGGTATGAGGAGGGCCGTTTCAGAATAAAAGTGTAAAGGAAGAAGAACAATGTATAGGGTGTTTAAGAGTGGGTGGGAATCAAGGGAAAACCGGTGAGAAGAGGGCCGCGTCAGAGTAAAGTATAAATGAAAAACAATGAATGGGGTGTCTAATAACGGGTGGGGATCAAAGGAATACTTTTGTTAAGTTGACCGCGTCAGAGTAACGTGTAAAGGAAGATGAACAATGTATGGGGTATCTGGTAACGGTTTAGAATCGAAGAGATAAGAGATGACAGTTGACGGTAAATTTAAACTTTTGGAGAAATATAAGCGAGTAAACGGAAAACAATGCCACTTCTACGCCAACAATTTCTTTCCTCGCACTTCCCGACTGTGGAATTCTCTTCCAACCGATTGCTTCCCCGACGGCTACAATCTCCAGGAGTTCAAATGTAAGGCCAATAGACACCTCCTAACACACTAACCTGCTCCCATTCTATCAAACACTCTTCCCATCTGCCCAACCCTCATCCTCGCTATACTTACTCATCTGTCACCTTCCTCCTGACATTCCCTTTCTAACCACTCCTTCTCTTTACCTTCCCCTATGTAGCCCCATGCGCAATAGTGGCAGTAGAATGCCTTACTTGGGGGTGAGATGATTAAAAAAAAAATGCGTGATGTGCGTGAAAAGAAGCTGAGTGGGTAGAAGTTGCAGTTACATTTGATTATTTTCACTCTAAAAGAATAGGGCCTAGTTGGTAGTCTAGTAGCTCGAAAAACTCGTGCAGAGGGAGCACTAGGGAGCTAAGCTCGTCTGAGCAGAAACCGGGAAAGTATTTGTGGAAGAGACAAACAGAAGCTACAGCTCGTCGATGAGAAAGTGAGTGGAATAGAGCTCTCGGGTCAGGTTCTACTACATTGCAAATTCTTTAGATTTTGTCGGGAACCCCAAGGTGAATAACAGCAGCACTCAACCAGATATGACAGTAGTATTTAATGCACAGCTGGATGGTAGATTTGTATGTATGCAAGATGGGTTTAGACGAGTAAAACTACCTGTCCCGACACAGAGAGCCGACCTTCCTAGCAGTAGATTTATGTTACGAATATCGGCTCGGAACGCGAAATCGGAAAGCAGGGTTCGAATTCCAAGTGAATTTGTTCCATCCACTTACGGGCAAATACCCTTGAGAAAGTTATTAATCCGTCATTTCTCCATCTATTATGGGTTAAATATCAGGAAAGATTGAGTTCTATAACTTTGGTTGGCAAACAGGTCTACCGCAGAAAGTGATAGCAACCTACTGCGGGATATAATCTTCTGCCCAGTCAGTAATGTCTCTTTCGAGACATGATCGCCCAAAGCGTGTATCACCTATGACACTTAACTGACTGACTAAATATAATAATTGAGAACAATCAAAACTTCTAGTGGGCATAAAGTGGGGCATCTGCTTTCTGTTGTTATGAAGGATTAACGTGATCCCCCCAAAATTATACTTAATATAATAATCTATCTCTTCTCCCTCAAACTATGAATCAAATAACAGGACAGATTGAGTTCTATAGCCTTGGTTGGCAAACAGGTCTACCACAGAAAGTAATGGCGATCTACTGCTGGGTAGTTTCCTGCCAACTCAGTCATGTCTCTTTCGAGACATGATCGCCCAAGCGTGTATCACGTATGTCACTTACACTTATTGACTGAATATAATAGTTGATAATCAAAACTTCTGCTGGGTATAAAGTTGAGGATCAGTTTTTTATTGTCATGAAGTAATAAACTGTTATTATACTTTATTTACTAGTAAAATATTATCTATCTCTTCTCCCTCTATTTATGAATCGAATAACAGGACAGATTGGGTTCTGTAGCCTTGGTTGGCGAACAGGTCTACTGCAGAAAATAATGTCAACATACTACAGAAAAATCTTCTGCTGACTCAGTCTTATCTATTTCGAAAAAAAGATCGTTTAAGTGTGTATCAGGTATGAAACTTAACTAACTGATGTCAATCGCTATGAGTTATTTAATGCCGAAATATAAATATTTTGAATGCATTTCCATGCTTTCAACTTCAGATAAAATGTATTGTTTGTCATGCTTCTTTAAAACGTATTTCTATTAACTTTACCATCAATATATATTGTTGATTCTTTGTGCCCTGTCCTTTCAGGATGTAGGTTATCATAGCTCTCCTCTTCTCCCTATCCCTGGTGGCTCTTAGCACGCTTTCTCCTGTTGCACCATACAACCCTCATTCCATCATCAACCTGATTAGGTCCTTCAAATATGTTATCCGCTGCTTTCCCCTGTCTCTTTTCCCCTCTACCTGGCCTGTTAGTATCAGGTTCTCCAAGCCCTCCTTCCTTATTGCATGTCCCAGATGTTTCAGCTGTCTCTTCCGGATGATCAGTATTAATTTTCGTTTTGCTTCCATCCTTTCTAAAACCTCATCATTGCTCACATGCTCATTCTATGATATTCGAAGCATCCTTCTGTAGAACCACAATTCAGTTGCTCAAATTTTTCTTTCACCTTTCCGTCTTCTGTTGTAACACTACCCAGGTTCTTAAATTATTGTACCTGCTTCATTTTAGTCTTCTCCATCTGTATTTGGCATCTTGGGCCGCCCTTTTTAATGATGACCATGCATTCGGTTTTCCTGCAGTTTTGCTATAAATTTAAATAAGTATGAATTTTTATACTTTCAGGTTGTTTTTGTTTGTTTGTTTGTTTGTTTGTTTGTTTGTTTGTTTGTTTGTTTGTTTGTTTGTTTGGAGTGTTCTCTATTTGCTAATAGCTGGGGCCATAACATATGCTAGTACCTTGGATCAGGTGGAAACCTGGGAAAAACAGTTTTAACAGGTGGTTCCACCTGAAAATGTCCAATTTCACACTCGCTGCGGGATGGAGTTTATTGTCATACAGTCAGTCAGTTAGTTAAGTGCCATACGTGATACATGCTTGGACGATTATGTCTCGAAAGGGACATAACTGACTGGGCAGAAAGTTATCCCGCAGTAGGTTGCCATTACTTTCTGCGGTAGACAGACAAAACCCGCCCAAGGCTATAGAACACAATCTGTCCTGTTATTTAACCAATAACTAGAGGGAAGTGACGGATTAATACCTTTCCCAGGGTTATTTACGCGTAAGTGAATGCAAGGAAATCAACTGGAATTCGAAATTGTTTCTCCGATTTCTCGTTCCACGCTGACTTTTGTTTATTGTCAGACACAAGACTCTAAATGTCAGAAGGAGAAATCGGAGAGCCATGTTTGAATTCATTTCATTCACTTCGCAAATACCCTTGAGAAATATGGTAATCTCTCTTTCATCGAACTAGGGGTTCAATTGCAGAACAGATTGGGTTCTACAGCCTTTGTTGGCAACCAGTCTACTGCAGAACATAATGGCAAATTACTGCAGAAAAAATCTTTTTTTTTTCATGATCGCCTAACGTGTATCTCGTACAGCACTTAAATGACTGACTGGATATTTTGTAATCAAAAGTTTATTGAAATGATCAACTCTCTCATTATAGATCAGTGGTTCCCAAAAAACTGTTTCTGTTATTTTTCCCTAGACATTGTTTAATCACACAGATTTCCTCCTTAATGTGAATTATAAAATGAATAGTGAAAAACACACTGTTAAGAATCATTAATTTATTTTTAAAAAAATTACCAGTTATCTAATCCTGTTAGACACCCAAACTGTTAGACACAATTCCAGTTATATACGATAAGGTATATTCTCTCTCTCTCTCTCTCTCTCTCTCTCTCAGACATGAGAAAATCCATCTAAGATTTTTTTTTTATTGCTGGTAAGATCTGTAGCTATTTCCCCACTTTGTAGCTTTACATTTACCCCCAGGGGAAATTTTCTTCCAGTTTGGGAAATGCTAATCGATATGCTTCAGTGAATTGCATACTTTCTAAGCCATCAATTGAACGTTTCTTTATATATTATTCTTGAAATTAAATTTAAGATGTTTACTTTTTCATGGTATTATTTTATATTTACTTTTCTTTTTTAATTTCGTGTGAGTTCTTCAAAATGGTGTATTTTAAGAGTGTTATTTATTTATTTATTTTTTCCACGAGCCTCTACAGTTAGCAGAGAATCGCTTAAGCAAATAATCACCTGCGGCCAGTCGTTGCAATTCCTTGGGCAACATCTGTTGAAAAATAAATTAACCCCGAAGGCCATCCAATAACACGCGAACTATTTACGTCGGAGGAAACAAAGTCTGAATTTAATTCTGTTTAAAATGAGGTTCCTGTAGCGAATTTATATATATAGAAAGAGAGGGAGGAGAGAGAGAAAGTGATTGATTTGAGTAAGGAGTATAGTTATCGATTATCAATTGATTAATTTAAACCCAATTTGATTAGTTTTCATTTTCATTAATGTATATCTGGCATTCGGGTAACAACCTTATGTTGCCCAACTAATGTTCTTCGTTAAGTGGTACCAAATTTGCAAATGAGATAAAAGGACGAACAAACTTTTTAGGTAGAGGAAGATTGTGTGCGTCTGTCTTTTAGACTTAATGCTTAAAAGAAATAGTATTCTAATTTAGATAATGGCTTGAACATATACTACAGTCAAAAATTTCGGACCATACGGCATGTTTTTAAAAACACGTTAAAATTATATACTTTTGCATTTAAAAGTCAAAGATAAAATTGCAGTAACTACAGTGTAATTTTTTCATCATTTCACCCCAAGCAAGGCATTCTACCGCCACTGTTGCGCAGGGGGTTACATAGGGGAAAGTGATGAGAAAGAGGGGTTAGTTATAAGAAATGTCAGGAGGAGGGTAATAGACGGATGAGAATACAGAGAATAGGGGTGAAGTAGGTGAAGAAAAGAGCTTGAGAGAATGGATGCGTGTTAGTGAGATAGGAGATGTCTACTGACCTTACATTTAAATTCTTGGAGATTGTAGCTGTCGGAGAAGCAAGTACATGGAAGGGATTTCCACAGGCGGGAAGTGCGTGAAATGAAGCTATTAGAGTAGAAATTGCGGTTATATTTATCGGTTTTCACTGTAAAAATGTGGGTCCTACTTGCTAAACTAGTAGCTCATGTAAATTCGTTGTTGATTTTTAAGTAACCACTTAACTAGAAAACATTATCATATAAAAGCATTAATTATTATATTTTTTGATAAAACCACCAACTTTTTTAATTAATTATTTACAAATTACTGATATCCTTTCCAACATCTTTTGGAAAAGATGACGGCAACCTTTCCAAGTAATTTTTAATAACTGAAAGATTTAACTGTCACACTTTGGCTATTCTCAATGAACTTTTCTATCAAATTCCCTCCATATGAATTTTTTGAGACATGGTTCAGGAGATGAAGAGATAAAGTGAAAATTTCCAAACCTGTGTCCTTTTTTATGGCTCGATATAATTTTGATATAACGTAGAAGAATGTTGTGGATAGTGTCTTGAAATAAGGATTTTTCGCAAATTATGAACAAACCAAAATGTTATAGAATTTTCATGGATCTCTTGAACTGAATCAAATCTCCAGGATTTCACTAATCTAAAATAACTTAGGGGTTAATCGCGAAAAGAAGATATATTGTTTCTCATACAAAATACTCATAGCAAAACTTAGCAAAACGCGTTAGAGACGACGTGAGTGGTGGTGCAGTGGATATCGGCTCAGAACGAAAAGTCAGAGGTTCGAATTAAATTTGTTGCATTCACTTACGCGCAAATACCCGTGTAAATGGTACTAATCCGTCACTTTTACTTTCAGTTACAGGTTAAATAGCATGGCACATTTGCACCTACTCCGGTAAAATCTTTTACCCAGTGAGTCATGTCTCTTTCGAGACATGATCACCCAAGCATCTATCAGGTATGGCGCTTAACTGACGGACTAATTGAGGAAAGAAAAAAAACAAAATTTGATGGTATTCCTCGTAATAGTATCCTGTAGAAATAATGAAGAGTGAAAGCAAATACCTCCAAAATCCAACGGAGAATCTGTAATGAGATTGATACAGATTGGCAGCTCACCTGCAGTCACTGGCGTAATGTGGCTTCCCTGTGGGTCTTCTACAAATACTTTCACGGCTTCTGCTCCGATGAACATACCTTACGAGTGCCCCCTATGTATGAATTTACTCGAGCTACTAGACTAGCAACTAGGTCTCCACCCGTTTACGGTGAAAACAATAAAGTATAACCTCAATTTCTCTTCTATCAGCTCATTTCCTCGCACTTCCCGCTTGTGGAATTCCCTTCCGTTTACTTGCTTTCCCGACAGATACAATCTCCAAGAATTTAAACGTAAAGTCAATAGTCATCTCCTCTCTCACTAACCTACATCCTCTCTCTTTCTCTCTCTTGCTCCTTTCTTCCTCCACTCTACTCACATCAGCATCCTTATCCTACTCTTACTCACTTCCTGACACACCCTGTCACTCTTTCTCATAACTTTCCTCCTATGTAACCTCCTGCAACAGTAGCAGTAAAATGCCTTGCTTGCTGTGGTATGATTTTAAAAAGAATATTTTCAATGGACAAAATTTCAAATTATTATTTGATCAACTTGCTATCATTAAATCGACAGATACTGATTGAGTATCGTGAAATAATAAATCTCCAAGAATTTAAATATAAAGTAAATAGACATCTTCTATGTCACTTTCTAGCATCTTTTCTGTCAAGCTCTTTTCTCCATCCGATCCACCCCCATCACACCAGTATTCTCATCTATCTGTTACCCTCTTCTTGACCCTCCTATAACCTATAAGAAGATTTCAGTAACTTTTTTTTAATCATTTCACCCCAAGCAAGGCATCTTTACTGCAACTGTTGCAATGGCGGTTACATAGGGAGATAAGAGATGACTATTGACCTTACATTTAAATTCTTGGAGAACCTAGCTGTCGGAAAACAAGTATACGGAAGGGAATTCCACAGGCTGGAAGTTCGAGAAATGAAGTTGTTAGAGTAAAAACTGCGGTTACATTTTATCGGTTTCACTGTAAAAGTGAGGATCTACTTGCTAGTCTAGTAGCTCGAGTAAATATCATGCATAGGGGGCACCAGTGAGCTAAGTCGATTTGAGCAGGAGCCGTGAATGTATTTGTATAAAAGACACAGGGAAGCCACATCACTCCGGTGAGAGAGTGACTACAGCCGAGCTGCCAAGTCGGTATCAATCACATTACAGATTCTCCATTGTATTTTGTCAAGAACCCCGAGGTAAATAGCAGAAGCACCTGACCAAATGCAAATGGCCTGAAACTTGTTGATTTTACTATTAAACAGGTATTCAACTGTAATATAGGTCTCCATTACTGGACTGAAGAAGTCCCTTCTACTAATGAAACACGGTATGTTTGTGTTTATGCCGTTTATTATTTCATTAGCCAATTATATATTTGACATATATATTTGCATATGTAATCTTTTACAATAATACATATCTCTCCGTAAAACACGATGTAATATACGCCAAAAGGACACATTTTTCCTCACCTACTAAATTTGTAATGCGGTTCCTTGATTACAAATTTACAAACTGCGTCTGCTATTCGGTGACTGTTATCGTCGCATAAATGTCTTCTATCAACACAAGATAATATCACCTTTTATGGTGGATGTGTTTATGTTAACGTCCCTATAACCTCTATGATGATGGCTCATGTGAACCGAAAGTTTAGAACCAACATAATAAATATCCAAATGTTGAACAATTTTTGTCTTTATTTTCACCTGAAATTAAAGCTATAACATGGTGTTTAGAATGACATTTGATTAAACATAATAGGCATTCATTGTCTGTTATATTTTACAGTATATGTTTAAAATATATAGAGAGAGTGAGAGTGTGTGAGAGAGAGGGAGGAAATGGAGGTCATGTGTGTAGTTTTGAAGGTCCTATTTCTGAAAAAATAGTAATTATTCAGTCGGACATGTTAAATAAAAAAAAAGCTTTAGATACAAAAGCAATGCGATAGACAGATAGAAGAAACTCGTACACTTATTTTAATCGTTTTTACTTTCAGTCTTTCGGGGAGGGGATAATATTATTAATACAATTATTATTATTATTATTATTTAGTTAATAATTTTAATTATTTTTATCTTCTCGTGGGTATTTTAAGAATTTTAACTTTAAAAACGACAATTTTGTATCATGTATATACATGTACATATCGATGTATTTTATGTTAATATTCGTGGTTCTAAGTTTTCGTGTAGTCTTTTTTCTTGGGGGCAGGGGGAATTATTTGTCTTGTAATTTTAGACTGAATTTCGCAGTTAATTATATTAAATGATTTTTTTTTCCAACTGCTTGAAAAACCCAACTTACCCGAACGCTATGGACTCTCCTTATGTGTTTCGTGCCAGTCTTCATCACAAGTCGGCTTAGAAAAATAAATCAGTGTCGTATAGCATAGAACAGAAGGAGGGTGCGTCGGAGTCTGATCAGCTCTGACGGGGTCAAATCAGCGAGAGTAGTATGATGTTGCAAGTCCCGAAACTGCCCAGTGACCTGAGTAAAGTACATCACTGACGACATCCTCCTGCGCTACAGAATGTGCGTATTTTTGAAGCTATATATATATATATATATATATATATATATATATATATATAATTATATATTGTCATCCGCAGACAGATCTGTTTCACTGCATCACAGCTCATCAGTATGATTAGACCCGATTGCTTTTTAACCGAGGATTGAAAGCCGACCGAAATGGCGTCAGTCAGCGACTCTTCCCCTGGGCTATGGGCGTGCGGTGGAAGTAAGCAAACATTTTAGCACATATAATTATACGCGCCTAATAGCTAGAGTGCTCTAATTCATTTCACTGAATGAGCGATGCGTACATGCCAGAGTAGCTACTGTTTATCAAATTCTGCTATATTTCCAGAGTGCTCAATCAGTGTGTGATTAATATATATATATATATATATATATATATATATATATATATTAAGAGAGAGAGGGAGAGAGGGAGTCTAAATAGACAGTGGGTTAGAGTGTTGTAATGAATAGATGGGAGATAGTTAAGACTGCTAAATAACATAAAAATATACTTTCTTTAACATATCAAAGATTGATAACGATTTCTTTTTTAGTATTCGTCTTACCTTTTCGATCTATAATTGATCATAACTCGCTATTACATTTGCAGAGAGATATGAGTTAGTTTAACGTGAAAATCGAAAGCTTCAATTTTGAATCTCCTCCAACAGCCACATCAACTTTTGTAAATAATCCCCTGCGTTCATAATAAAGATTTTTATTGGAATATCATCTTGAAACATGAGTTGAATTTTTTTTCTTGAAACATAAGTTGAATTTTTTAATAGGGGAATTTCTATTCTTATTTTTATTGTCAATGAAATCGTCAGGAACACATGCAATTATCAAAGTAAGAATAATAATATCTAGAAGAATTATAACATATGACAATTGTAGAATGCACATGATTCTTCTTTTTCATTGTGCCGTGAAACTTAAGGATGTAGTGAACATGGTCTTCCACATCTTCCACATCTCCCTATTCATTGAACTTTGAACTACTTATTTTTGTTACTCCTCCGAAAACATGCTCTGCCATCTTTCTTTTTAGGCACATCAAATATGTCAAGCGTTGCTTTACCCTGTCTCACCAGTTGCTTCATGTTTTTCCTTCGTCTTTGATGATATTGTCCAGCATTTGCTGCCAGATTGAAGACAGTTATCACATAAAATCCAGTCCACTTTTCTTTGTTTCCAACGAAATTATTTGATCTCTTAATAATCTACTTAGCCTTTGCGATGCATCCTTGACCCCTGCCAATACGCCTTCCGTTCACAGTGTCGCACTTTCCGTCCGCTGTTCAAAAACGTCCTAGTATTTATTTTTTTCTACTGTTTGATTTCAGTAGTTCCGACTCGTAGGTGACATTTTGGGCTCCTCTTTTCACTGGTGACCATGTATTCAGTTTTTTTGCGTCTGCTCGCATCTACCTATCTTATATTTTTATTATCCCTGCAAAAATACTAATATAACTGTTGTGGATTCTGATTGAGAAAGCGCACAAAATAATAAATAACAAAAGCAGATATGGAGAAAGAAAATGTAAGTTATATTGAACAAATATATACACACTGGAACACGGGTTAGTCAATTCAAGGGTACTAGGAATATTATTAGTAGAATCAATGTATACAGTCTTTTATCGAAAAGTATGTCCGGGTAATGAGTCTCTATCTAAAACCTCCAACTTACTATGCACCAAATTACTGAGCAATTAGGTGACTGTACAACTACTATTACGACATTATTTATTGTACAGAACGTAGAAATGTGGCACAAGACCTAAAACGGGGATGGGGAAGGCTGGTCATCATCTGTCCTAATTTAACTTAGCTATTCACTTTCGTTGACCCTGACACACTTACAATAAACCTTACACCATAATACCACATTTTTACTTACCATTCTTACCACGTCCACCATAATACGTCAGGTCCTCTATGTAGTTCTACTTAACTCCCATATGTACAAATTTCAGTGGAGGGCATGGGCAGAAGATAACAACAATAAAAAATCCCCAATGATTTTTATACAAT
Organism: Ascarosepion bandense; assembly: GCA_037127315.1. Classification (NCBI taxonomy): domain Eukaryota; kingdom Metazoa; phylum Mollusca; class Cephalopoda; order Sepiida; family Sepiidae; genus Ascarosepion; species Ascarosepion bandense. The sequence goes on along the minus strand of JBBBDQ010002136.1, from coordinate 849,122 downwards.
GATATACAATATATACAAGAAACCAAACAAAATCGTATTAGTAATAAAAACAACTACTATTACTACTGCCGTTCTCTGTATAGGAAGGATTATATGTACACATCAGGCGAGTCCAGTGTTATTTTTAAAAGGGGTGATCCCCAACAATAACTATATTAAATAAAATAAGATTATATGTTAACAGATATATCATATTACAATAAAAGTATTAAATGTTATTTACATATACAATTATCGTTACAAATACTGTTACAAAATTTCAAACTCGTAAGTCTTTTAAAATATATATCAATATATGACATTAACACAAATTAGGTATTAATCTGCTAAATAGCAACAGATAACCTAATTCGATAAGCCACTATTTAGCCTTCACCACACGTCGAAATCTTTTGTGCATGTGATTGATAGCGGTACACACTGATTCCGTGTGTATCTTTTCTCATATTTTCCACAATTTTCATTCAGAACATCGATATTAAGGTGCAGATTAGAACATATCCCAGTCTCAAGAACCGAACACATTCAATACTCAAGATATATTAGATCATGGAAAATGAAACCAGGCGATATTGTCTTTGCACCAATGTCCCTCGAACAATATAGCTCGTTGATCCGTCATATTGGAGTCTACAATGTTCATTACCAGAATTGTTATTGCACCACGACTTTGGGGCAATTTCCAAGATGTCTTCACTGTAAAGGTCGTGGTTGATATTTATTCCTTGAGAAGCAAAAACAAGAGGAGACTTCCATCTTTCTAAAATTGCTGCTCAAACAATAATTTATGCCGGTTTCTGGGTTCTGAAGCATTTTTCTGAAGCGGCAGGAACTGACTTACTAGTTGAAAGTATTATAAGAATTATTAGAATTCGGAAAACGTTTCTCGTTAGAAAAGGTGCTTTTAATCAGAATTTCGTTTCAGGAACTACTTAATTCTTTAATTTCTTTCATATCACCCCGAGCAAGGCGGTAACGCCACTGATGTGCAGGGGGCTACGTAAGAGTGAAAAAATTGGAAAAGAGAAAGCCGGAAACCACATCCTACACAGGGAAAAGGAATGAGCCTCTTCACCTGTTCAATAGACGGGGATGGAGTGTGAACCGGGCGATAGTTTAGTCTATCTTCTCCAATTGAAAAAAAAATAAAGAAAAGAGTGAAAAGATTGGAAAAGAGAAAGCCGGAAACCACATCCTAAACAGGGAACAAGGGATGAGCCTCTACACCTGTTCAATAAACGTGAGTGGAGTGTGAACCGGGCGATAGTTTAGTCTATCTACTCCAATTGAAAAAAAAATAAAGAAAAGAGTGAGAAGATTGGAAAAGAGAAAGCCGGAAACCACATCCTAAACAGGGAACAAGGGATGAGCCTCTTCACCTGTTCAATAGACGTGGGTGGAGTGTGAACCCAGCGATAGTTTAGTCTATCTACTCCACTTGAAAAGAAAAAAAGAAAAAAAAAACAAGAAAATTGTGAGAAGATTGGAAGAGAGAAAGCCGGAAACAACATCCTAAATCCTCTTTTACATTGTGGTGGCTGAAAGAAGCTGTCTCTTGGTTAACTTCTGAGGAGACACGGCTAGATCATTTCGACATAGCTTCCAGTTTTTTTCCTCTTCTTTTCCGTCCTCCATAGCCAATTATATCATTGACATACATAGATGACGGCTGATACTTTCACGCACATGCTTAATGAGCTTTGGCGTTCTGCAGGTGGGTAGAATTCATAGTCTTATCTCTGTGTAATTGAGAAAATCTCATTGTATCGCACGAGTATACATTTAATAGGCATACTATTGATTCACAATCGTTTTCCAGTGTTAAACTAATTCAGGTTGCGTCAGAACATTTTTATATTGGTCAATGATAAACGTTCTTTTATTCTTTTTATTTGTTGCTGCGAGTAAACTCTAAAACGCTTTGATAAAATAATAGTATGCGATAATAAACGGTTATCAATACATAAACAACAATGTAATACCCTGCAAAAAAGAATTTATTTGGAATTTGTTCTACTGATATAGATTTTGTATATATATATATATATATATATATATATATATATATAATGATAATATACATGCTAAAACGTCTGCCTTCTTCTACCGGGCGCCCATAACCCAGAGGTATAATCGCCGACTGACGCCACTTTTTCAATCCTGGGTTAAAAGCAATCGGAGTCTAACCGTACTGATGAGCTGTGATACAGCGAAACAGATCTGTCTGCAGATGACTCATATATATATATATATATATATATATATATATATATGAAATTATTTTCGTGAAAATTATTCTTGATCGATACACGTATTTAAGTAGATATTGTGTTTTTAATCAAAGAATATAATATATTTATTTCAACCGGCCTGATTATTTACGAAAAATTTTTTTTTACGAAAATGTGTTTCACTCAGCAGGATCCAAACCTATCCACATAGGGGAAGTCACCATATGAACTTAGATCTCTCTACCACGAATGACGAAATCCCTTCTTCCGGTTTTATTGGAGTCACGCGTCAGACCATAACAGGCGCCTCTTTGATTCTGCAACCAACGAGTGCAAGAAGATACTTAAAGAAGCTAAGCTGCTGTTTGCAGCCAGTATAAATCAGCGCATATCATCCCGTGATTTCGGTTCAAAAGAATACTGGAGGCTCTGTAAAAGTTTACTAAACAATAGCAAACCCTCAATCCCCACCCTCTAATCAATGAATTTGAGGTCCTTACCTGTACAACAGAAAAGGCTGAGTGCTTCGCTCGCAAATTCTCCACCAACTCGACACTAGGCACATCTGGAGTATCTGTATCCGACTTCCAACCCGAAATTGAGGCCCAACTGAATGACATCCACATACTTCCTTGCTGATCACTAAAATAATTTCAAAACTTGACCAGCATAAAGCGAGCGGCGGCGACGGAATCCCAATCTTGTCCTGAAGAAATGTTTCGCTGAACTATTCTCTCTCAAACTCTATTAGTACTGCCTCTCTGCTTCTTGCTTTCTGCCTGCTGGTTCCAATATATTAAAAAAAAACACTGCTGAACCTCCTGACCTCTTCAATTACCGCCCTATCAGCCTCCTACAGATTTTGAATTGTTCTAAGCCATCATCAACGCCGAAGTTGTTCAACATATCACAGCCCAGAAACTCTTCTCTGACAAACAGTATGGTTTCTGCTTCACCAGGTCTACCGCTGATATACTCCCAAACATCAGTGAGAATATACACCAGGCTCCCGAGAAGAACTGCGAAGCCGGAACTGTTGCTCTAGATATCTCCAAAGTTTTGACAGAGTCTGACATGCTGGATTTCTACGCAAGCTGCGAGGCTATGGTATAACTGGACAATTGTTTGACCTTATCCAGTCATTAATTTCAAGTCGCAACATAAAGGTAGTACTGACGGACATGCCTCCCAATACCATCATCCGAATACGGGTGTCCCTCAAGGCTCTATTCTAGGTCTATGCTTTTCCTTATCTAAATTAATGATTTCCTAGATGTAATAAAATCCCAAGTAGGCATATACGCTGACGACGTATATGCCTACTTGGTTTACTCTCGCAATGATCAAAAATCGACCGAAGCTGACAAAGCAAATAGCTGCCGAGACTGGCGGACTTGGGTAAGAAATGGCTCGTGAATGTTAATGCTTTCAAAACGAAGCTGCTATTAACCATCACAGACAATCGCTCCTACCCACCCATTAGCATGGAATCAGGCTAGTCTCCCTGAAAGCAAAACACTGCGCCTCCTCTAGTTAACAGACCTCAAGTGGAATGACTATATAGAATCTATAGTTAAATTCGCTGCTAAGAAAGTCGGTTCGCTGTGTAGGGCCAGGAAGTTTTACCCGTCTGAAAAATCCTGCATATATATGAATCTACTATCCACCCGTGCATTAAATACTTCTGCCATATCTGGTCGGGTGCTCCTGCTACCCAGCTAGGCGTCCTTGACAAAATTCAACGCAGAATCTGTAATGTGATCGACCATGACAGGGAAGCTCAAATAAAGTCACTTTCTCACCGGCGCAGTGTGGCTTCTCCGTGTTTCTTTTACAAATATATTCACGGCTTCTGCTCCGATGAACTTAGCTCACTGGTTCCCTCTATATATGAATTTACTCGAGCCACAAGATTAGCAACTAGGTCCCACCCTTTTACTGTGAAACCAATAGAATGTAAACGCAAATTCTATTCTCTCAGCTTCTTTTATCGCACTACCCGCCTCTGCAATTCCCTTCGGTTTACTTGTTTCTCCGACAGCTACAATCTCCAAGAATTTAAATGTAACGTCAATAGTCATCTCCTATCTCATTAACGTGCATCCTCTCTCTCATGCTCCTTTCTCCGTTCACTCTACTCTCATCAGTATTAGCATCATATACTTACCCCCTTCCTGACACCCCTAATAACCTCTCACTCTTTCTCATAACCTTCCTCTTATTACATAACAAAACATTGGCAGTAAAATTATGATTATAAAAAAATGTATCTTCTTCTTCATGTGCCGTGTCCTTTCAGGACGAAGGTGATCATGTTGCTTCACTTGGCTCTCTCCCTTGTTACAGTCAATATTTTTTTCTCTTAGTACCTCTACTAAGCCCCGCTGCGCTATTCATTTGCTCAGACCTAACAAGTACATCTTGCGCTACATTTCTCTGTCTCTTCTTCCATTTATCCGACCTGTGAATATTATGTTCTCCAGACCCTCCTACCTCATTACGTGCCCCAGGAACCTCACTTGCCTCTTCCTGATATTTATTATCAGTTTTGTTCTCGTTTGCGTCCTTTTCAACACCTCATCGTTGCACATGTGCTCTGTCCATAGTATCCTCAACATCCGTCTGTAAAACCACATTCTCCTGCCTCAAGCCTGTCCTTCAACTTTGATGAGATCGTCCAGCATTCACTTACATACATAATGAAAAGATATGACAGAGCAATCCAGCACTGTTTTCTTTGTTTCTGATTACATTTTCTTGTCCTTCAGTACTTCTGAAAAGTGTCTTTGGCCAATGCGTCTTTAGATCTCCGTCTCACACTTTCAATTCTCTGTCAAAACACTTTCCAGGTATTTGAAATTTTTTACTTATTTTATTTTTGTTTCTTCGTCTTGCAGTTGGTATATTGGGATCCTCTTTTTGCTGAGGACCATACATTAAGTTTTCTTTCAGTATAGATTCATTCCTTTCTTCTCACTTTCTTTTGCTACCATCTGTAGCAGATCCTGCATTTTCCTTTCCATGTCTGCTATGAGCACAATGTCATCAGCTTATAGGATATTATTGAGATCATGGCCACCAATGACGAATCGTGGAAAGGATATTATTTCTCTCATAATTGCTTCGCTGTACAAGTTGAAAAGTTCCGGTGAGTAAACACATACTTGTGTTACGCCCCTTTTTACTTTTGCATACCTGCTAAGAGCACTTCCTCTCCGTACACAAAGGGTTTGCTGCAAATATAGATTCTTGATTATCCTAACATCTTTTCCGAAATTATCGAGGTTTTTAAGCATATCTATAAATTCATTGTGTCGTACATTGTCGAATGCCTTCGCGTAGTCTACAAAGCACAGATAAAGGTCCTTCTGCATTTGTATTGCTTGTTCAGATAGAATCCTGAGAATTAATATTGCATTCCTCGTTCCGGTACCTTTAAGGAACCCACATTGTTCCTGTCCTAAATCTAGGCCAATTCTGCTGCGCGCTCTGTTCATCAAAATCCGGATGATGAATTATGTTATGTGGCTCATCAACCTGATTGTTCGTTTGAGATCACGTTCCTTTGCACCTCTTTTCTTAGGTAGAACTTTGAAATATGACCTGATTAGGTCGTCCGTTATATTGCCGTTATTCTAGATTTTGTTTATTATTCATGTTATTCTACCTACGCCAAAGCATTCAAGAGACATCAGCATTACTATTACAATCCATTCTGGTCCCGCTGCTTTGTTTCTCTTCAATTTAGCCATTTCTGTTTCGTTTTCGGTTTTTAATATTTCTGGTCCATCCATAATTTTGTGCCTTGCTGGTTGTGGAAGATATCACCGATGTACTCGTCCCGTCTCTGAAGTATTATTTTCTAATATTAGTGTGCCATTCTTTGCTTTTATACATCCTGTTGATGAGCATGTTCTTTGCCACGTTAGTTCCTGTAATTTTTTATGCATGTTTGTGGCGCAGTGGATATCGGCTCGGAACGAGAACTCGGGGAACCGAGTTCGAATTCCAGTTGAATTCCTTGCATTCACTTACGCGCAAATACCCTTGGGAAAGGTATTAATCCGTCTCTTCCCTCCAGTTATGGGTTAAATAATAGGACAGATTGGGTTCTATAGCCTTGGTCGGCAACCAGTCTACGGCAGAAAGCAATGGCAAGCTACTGCGGGATAATCTTCTGCCCAGTCAGTCATGTCTCTTTCGAGACATGATCGCCCAAGCGTGTATCGCTCATGGCACTTAACTGGCTGACTATTATTGGTTGTGCTCAGTCTCTCTACTTTGGCGCAATTTTCGGTGAGCCATCTTTCTTTAGCATGTCGACATTTCCTCCATATTTTTGTGGGTAGTCTCTTATATTTCGTTCTATATCATGGTGTCGTTTTCTGTCTCTTTTGCATTAGATCAAGAATGTTTTCGGTGATCCAATCGTTGTTTTTTTTTTCCAGCGTGCATTTTCTATCGGAATGATGTCGTTCGCCGGTGTCACTAAAGCCGCTCTTGTAAATTTTCTGCAGGTTCGGGTATTTCATGAGTCTATTGTACTGCAGTCTTAGGGCTGTGTTACGATCCTTTAAGTCACTTAGTTTTATCCCTAATTTTTATACGACTGGCAGGCGGCCGCTTCTGCAGTCCGCACTGAAGTAGACTTTGCAGTGAAGGACTGCGTTTCTGAATCTATTTTTCATAGCAATTTAGTCAATTTGGCTTTTAGTTTCTCCTCTTGGACTTCTCCATGTTCATAGTCATCTTGGGTGCTTTTGGAAGCAGGTGTTGGCTATTATCTGGTCATTTGCTGTGCACCATTGTGTTCATTTCTCCCCACGGCTATTGCTGTGTCCTAGTCCGAAATCGCCGACCGTCTCACTTTTTCTTCATTGGCCAATTTTGGCATTCATATTTCCCCTGATAATTCTGATTTCTTGTGATTTGCACTGAGCCTTGGCATAATCTAGCATAGAGCAGAAGGACTCGATTTCTTCTTAAATCCACATAAAAAATTTAACTTTAATGAAATAATCTCAGATATATACCCTAAGCATATACTAAAACATGAGTTAAATTTAAAATTCTCAGTGTCCCCTTATGTTCGTGCTGATGTGTCATTGCATCAACGTCGATAGTATATTAGTCAGAGGAGGTCTTAAATAAAAGATTTGTCACTTAGCTGATTAATGCAACTTCAGCATCCCGACTTCAGTGTTTATTTGACGAACCTGTCAATGTGTATCAGCGATTGGCTAATAATATTTCTCAATTATTCTTTTTATATTCGTTTGGGTCAGTAGATTGCCACTGTAAATGATTGGCTTCTGCTGAATTGTTAAATAACGTCTTTGTCGGTGTGGAATTTTGACAGGAAATCTATTTTGCCTTTGGCGAAGAGAAGAGATGTCACTGGGTGTAGAACGCAACTGGCGAAAGTTGGATTTTGTTTTGGATACTCGGGGATCAAAAAGAGTCAGCGCACAAGATAATACGGAGTGCACCGGAACTGTGATGCCAAAATGGGGAATATTATTTAAGCGACGGCAGCTGTCACAACGAGACAGTCTAGCGTCTAGCAACTGGCAAATTCGATGCGCTTGTGCTTACATTCCAGAGCAAACGCACGCCACTCTAAGTTACTGAAAAGCGAATAAAATATAATTGTATATTTTTTCCATACGTATAGGTATCTGTCGATTTTAACAGTTGTAAAGAAGCAAGTCATTTTGATTCACCTTAGGTCGAGTTTATTTTGTCATTTATGCGAGAAAACAAGTCATTTTCGTAGCAGTTTATACTCTCGATTTAACTTGTGAAAAGATAATCAAAATTCGGTGGGGGAGATTCTCACCGAATTTTTACCAAGCTTATGTATCGTCGTTTATGAGAGAAAAACAATAATTTTGGAGGCTGTCTGTTTTCGACTAAAAAGCAGCATTTTATCAACCAAGATTTTGGTTCGGATTTATATTCCTTGTTGTTGTTTTTGGTTCCTGGAAGAGTATATAAGAAAATTCAAATTGGTGTTCAGTGACTAGTTGTTTTTATTTTTTGAAAGAAAAGAAAAGAGATCGATTGACAATGAGGTACACAACAAAGCGAAAGTTGTTTTCCCTTTAAAGTGTTTGTAAGTTTTTACCATCGTCGTCTTCATAGTTGGTATAGGACATAAGCACTTAACAGTGATTTATTCTTGTTCCTAGTGCTTTGTGTCTGTGTGTGTGAGAGAGAGAGGGGGGAGAAAGAAAGAGAACATTCGGGCGTATCCTCCCATGTACGTATGTGTCCATGTGCGTCGAAATTCCAAGCACCCGATAAAAAGTCTTGTGCCTACAACGGCCTAAACGTCAGTTATATGCCAACAAAGATAAAAACAACAGTCCGGCCAGTATAAACAGTGTAGCTAATTAGTTTTTATAAAGAGTGTTATAAAAAAAAAAGTACGTCGAATTAGTTTTAATATTTGGGCATTCAAAAAGTAATTACGTTTTACCAGAAAATATATTTAAATTTTTTTAAAAAGAATCAAATTTAAATATTATATTTCCGAATATATTTGGAATTTAAGAAGGATTTATAAATTATAATTTTAATAATAATACCAATGTATTCGGACTGTATATTTATTAAAGTACCACCCCACCAAGAGAGAATGAAACACAAGATTAGTTTTTAACGTGGATTTTGCGAGCACTTACACTAGGGCAAAAGTTGCCCTAAAACTGCATACGCGGGATCGGGTTCCAGCCTATTTATCCTCTGCTGAGCCTCTGCCTGTAGACAAAGTCTCTCTCCACCTAAAGACAGAGATAAAGATAGAGTTCGACAAGGTCTAGTTTCAGTGGAACTCTGTCAAGATTTTCTAGGCGTAACTTAAATGTGGCACAAAGCTGAATTGTCAAACACCCAGTGAGCATCGAACACTTTAGTTCGTCGTAATTGATATCAAGCAAGACAAGCCTGCTAAGGATTACATTATAACAGAAGTTAATCAGTTACTACAGACTTGCTGTAAAATCTAACCGTATCTACCTTCATCGGGGAAACGAGCGGTGATTTTATAGTTAGTGAACTAAACAGGCTGTTTAAAAACAGTGCGTGGAACTTTTTCTGATTGGTCAGAAAAATGATAATTTGTGAACCTGTTGTTTTCGGATGATATTACAGAACTAGGGTCGAACTTCTTCTTCTTCTATGTGCCCTGTCCCTTCAGGACGTAGGCGATCATGGATCTCCACGTCTCCCTATCCCTTGTGGCTCTTAGTATGTTTGCTCCTGTTGCTCCTGGCAACCCCCGTTCCGTCATCCACCTGATCAGACCCTGCAAATATGTTATCCGCTGCCTTCCTCTGTCTCTCCTTCCTTCTATTTGTCAAGTCAGTATCAGGTTCTCCATGCTCTCCTTCCTCATTGCATGTCCCAGGAACTTCAGTTGTCTCTTCCTGATGCTCAGCATCAATTTCCTTTTTGTTGCCATTCTTTCTAACACTTCGTCGTTGCTTGTATGCTCAGTCCACGATATCCGTAGTATCCTTCTGTAGAACCACATTTCGGCCGCTTCCAGTTAACATTCTTTTATTGGGAAACAGTCTATCAAGTTTAGATAAGAATGTTAGAGCTAGGGCTGCTTCTTTAGACATCTGAAAAATGTTCTGTAGATTTGGGTATACCGGTCTTCTTCACAGGTTAAAAGTTTATGGTGACTGATTCAATCTTTCTTACCATATGGTGAGAACAAAGTTGTCCTAAACTGTTATTTTTCTAGACCCTTCTGTACTCGTGTATGTAACCCACGCCAGGGATCTATTTACTAAGGATGACATCAGTTCTCAAATTTGTATCTATGCGGATGACACAACCATTTACTTCTGTTTTCATACTAAGTCTAATCAGCCTGATATGACCAACTTAATGATTGTTCTTACAAAAATCCAACTGTCAGTTATATGTTTATATGTTTATTTTAACTACTCTAAAACTAAACTGCTCCCACCTGAGAGATTCTATTTGCATTCGCTCAGCAATGTTAATGCTAACCTTCAAACAAGTGTCTCGCTGTCTTCTCTGGCTAACATCCTCAACATCCATGACGTGGAAAATTATATTGAATCTATTGCTAGGCTTGCTGCTAACATTTGGTGTGGTGTGTCGTTTTAGTCATTTTTCTCCCTATAGGATCTGTATTACAAAACTGTAAGTCTACCCATCGTCAATTCTTATGGTATTGCTGTACATCCGTCTCCAACTATCTAAACTTATTTATAAATTGAACTTTGTCTGTGTGTGTGTGTGTCTGTGTGTGTGTATCCGTTAGCTATAGACTCCGAAACGGCTGAACCTATTTTCTTGAAAATTTACACAGTTGTACTATAAGCGTCTGCGAGTGTTCTTAGCTAGCTTTTCTGTCGAGGTACCCCCAATAAATATCGAAAATCGATAATCGAAAAAATCGGGTTATAGAAGGAGTGGTCCGATTTTAATCAGATTTGATACACTCATCGACAAAAACATAAGAAACGACATTCAGAAGTTTCAAGGTTGCAGTTCTTACAATAGTGCAGAAAATCAATAATATATATATATAAAAGGTAAGATTTTTGTGTCTGTGTGTCTGTTTCTCTGCCTGTATGTCTGTATTTTTTCAGCCCTTTTATTTAGTTTTTGCTTCGGGTTTCGCTCTACGTAGGAATAATAGTAGTTCTTAGTCTCAGCCATTATAGCATTTGCTAAGAGGACTTATTTAGCCTTCAAAATTCACTTTACGACGAAAAATACTTATTTGATACCGATACCAGGAAATCAAAATTTGACTTACATCCATTCATTTTTCGTTCAGTATACGGTTTCGCTTTAACTGGAAACAACTATTGCTTTTTAGTCTTTCGTGCCAACGTCCATAGAGTCTGAGCTCCAGGACAATTGAATTAGTTTTATAGCTTTAATTACACCCGATCAATGCCGGGCTATACTGCTAGTATATTCATAGATTTTTGATAAAACCAAAAATGTAACCAGTAACAATATTAGTCCTGACCTCGCGTCGCAGCTTCAGTCATTTTCCCACTGCAGTAAAGTTGCTTTTTATATATTAGATTGGTACAAACATAAATTCTTCTTGAAAAATTAAATGTAGAAATATTGAAATCAGTCAAAATAAGAACATTGAGAATTTAGGCACCTCGGACATCAATCGACGAGATTATATATTCCTTGGTGATAAAAAGTTATTGACTATGATGCAGAAAAATCTTCGATATTTGCTTCCACCTCTGGTTTGCACTTATAAAGTTTTACCATTAAAAAATGTGCTGAAAGGCTTAAAAATAATCCATGAGTGAAAGTTCAGAAGAATGTAGAGGATGTGCTAAACTTTTAAATCCAAAGTTTCGCAACGTCATTCTTGCAACATGTAATCTCGCATTATCTTGAAGCAGAATTAGACCACGTCGATTCATCAATGTAGGACTCATTTTTTGCCTGCATGCATACATTTCAACAAGCTGATTAGAGTGAAGCTTCGTATTAATTAGCTGACTGGAATCCAGAAAGCTGTAGTGGATAACACTAATTTCAGATCACCAGACAGTCACCATAATGTTTTGCTGAAGCAACTTTAGCTTTAGAAAATGTGTGGTGGACTCATCATGATGAAGCCATTGATTTGATTGTTTCCAGTTTGTTTTTTTTGTTTTATTTTGTTTTTTTTATGATCATATCGCCCTAAGCACGGCATTCTACTGACATTGTTTTTGCAGGAGGTTACATCGGTGGAAAGTTATGATAAAGAATAACAGATTATAGGGGGTATTAAGAAGTGGATAAGACAAGGATGAGGATACTGATGAGAGTGGAGTGGACGGAAAAAGAAGTATGAGGGAGAGAGGATGTGGGTTAGAGAAATAAGAGATAACTATTGACTTTTAATTTTAATTCTTGGAGATTGTAGTTGTCGGGGAAGCAAGTAAATGGAAGGGAATTCCACAGACGGGAAATGCGAGAAAAGAAGCTGGTGGAGTAGAAGTTAGTTTACATTTTATTGGTTTCACGGTATAAGGGTAGAACCTAGATGCTAATCTTGTGGCTCAAGTAAATTCATATATAGAGGGCACCAGCAACCTAAGTTCATCGAAGCAGAAGCTGTGAAAGTATTTGTAAAAGAGACGCAGGGAAGCCACATTACACCGATGAGAATGTGACTGTATCCGACCTGTCAAGTTGGGATCGATCACATTGCAAATTCTTCGTTGGATTTATTAGAAACTTACTGAAAATGATGCCCTTTTTTCCTACAAATAACTATTCGGTCAAAAATGGAAAATAGGTTTTACGTAGACAGATCATTGAGCATATTTCAAACCGCGTAAGTTTTTGGTTTTCATTGAAATCAGGAGGACGTACGCTAATTTGGGCGATCCCTACAAATAAAAGATAAAAGTGAAACACATTCTCCAGGCAAAAAGAAATATTTTTTTAAATTTCGACGCAATATATTCAGACTATCAAGTGTCGCATTGGTTCGGTTTACCGATATTTATATCGTGTCCAGAGTAAGGTAGCGGGCCGGCCAAGATTCACACGAGGGCTGGATGGTTGTCGACTGCTGCTTCTTTTTTCAAACTACTCGCTTCTAGAACTCTCTTCCGGCTCATGCCATATTTGATCTTTAAAAAAATTATATCCAACATCAATTGTTATCTGCAGTTTTGTTGATCATGCTTCTATTTATCCCGCTTTTTCGTGTTTTCTGTTTGAAATTTTTAAGAAACAGGAAGAAGAGAGTATTGGATTGCTATGTGATGTCAGTTCTTTAATACGGCACGGAAGGCTGGACAATATCATCGAAAATGAGGAAAAAACCGGAAACAGCGGAAATGTGGTTCTGCAGAAACATACTGGGTATAAAGTGGGGAATCAATTCCATATTACAATCAATATATAAACTGACCCCTCACTCTGTGGTCACTGCTCTTTCTATACATTTATATTCCTAAGATCCAAAGGCACAAGGATGCATTCCATGAGCTAAGTAGAGTATTAAGAAACAGGAAAATTTCACTAGAAACAAAGAAAAGAGTGCTGGATTGCTATGTGATGTCAGTTCTTCAATACGGCAGGGAAGGCTGGACAATATCAACGAAAATGAAGGAAAAACATGAAGCAACTGAAATGTGGTTCTACAGAAGGATGCTGCGAATATTATATATTGTGTATGTGAGCAAAGATGAGGTTTTGGAAATGATTGAAGCGGAAAGGAAATTAATACTGAATATCAGGAAGAGACAGCTTTCATTAGTATTCTCATCCTTTTTTTAACAACTTACTGGCACCCCCTATAACCTGTCACTCTTTCTCATAACTTTCCTCCTATATAACCCCTGCAAGAAAGTGGCAGTAAAATTCCTTGACTGGAGCGATATGATTATAAAAATAATATTTTCAATGGACAACATTTCAAATTATTATTTGATCAACTTACTATCAGTAAATCGATAGATACTGATTAAGTATAATGAAAAAATAAATCATTATTGATTTTGTTTTCTAATGAATGATCAGTTCTCAAGGTAACGGGATTAGAGCGTCAGTGACGAGACTTCGATTTGACGTATTTCTGTGTTTATTTTTATGAAATCCTTCAATTCACAAAGGTGGCCTGTCATCATCCCGTGTTCCATGTTTAGAGAATATTTCAGATCGATTGATACTCGCTAATCTTATTGATTTTTTTTGTGTCGCTTATCCATTTCTTCCACTGAAAGAGAATAAGTGAATTTTCTGTCACGTGATTTAAATAGCGTGAAAGGCAAGTACCTTTAACATTGGATCTCAGCTAAACTCGAAAAAGAATCGTTCTATTTAATAACGCGCAAATACCCTTGGGAAAAAGTATTAATCCGTCTCTTCCTTCCAGTTATGGGTTAAATAACAGGACAGATTGCGTTCTCTAACCTTGGCTGGCAACCTGTCTACCGCAGAAAGCAATGGCAATCTACTGCGGGGTAATCTTCTGCCCAGTCAGTCATGTCTCTTTCGAGACATGATCGCCCAAGCGTGTTTCACGTGTGGCACTTAACTGACTGAGAGAACGTAACCTCAAAAATCTTTCGAAATATATTACGCCAATTATCAATGCGGGATTTTCCTTTCTGCCTGGCAGAAAAACATATCAGAAAAAAAATAATATCGTTTTCGAATGCCTTTTTATGCGTCCTGCATATAAACAATATTCTTTCTAATTAACTGAGAATTTAAAAAATTGGGAATATTCTGTTTTTAAAAGCCTGGAGCAATTACAAATTGGCATGGCAAAGAAGCGTCCCTGAATTTGAGTAAAGAATTGTGGTGCGTTGGATATCGGCTCGGAACGAGAAATCGAGGAGCCGAGTTCGAAATCTAGCCGAATTTATTGCATTCACTTACGCGCAAATGCCCTTGGGAAAGGTATTAATCCGTCTCTTCCTTCCAGTTATGGGTTAAATAACAGGACAGATTGGGTTCTATATCCTTGGTCGGCAACCAGTCTCCGGCAGAAAGCAATGGCAACCTACTGCGGGATAATCTTCTGCCCAGTCAGTCATGTCTCTGAAGAGACATGATCGCCCAAGCGTGTATCCCGTATGGCACTTAACTGACTGACTGATTAAGACATAGGATATATTCACTAGAAACAAAGAAGAGAGTACTGGATTGCTATGTGATGTCAGTTCTTCAATATGACAGTGAATACTGGACAATATCATCAAAGATGAAGGAAAACAAAGAAGAGAGTACTGGATTGCTCTGTGATGTCAGTTCTTCAATATGGCAGTGAATGCTGGACAATATCATCAAAGATGAAGGAAAACAAAGAAGAGAGTACTGGATTGCTATGTGATGTCAGTCCTTCAATATGGCAGTGAATGCTGGACAATATCATCAAAGATGAATGAAAACAAAGAAGCGAGTACTGGATTGCTATGTGATGTCAGTTCTTCAATATGGCAGTGAATACTGGACAATATCATCAAAGATGAAGGAAAACAAATAAGAGAGTACTGGATTGCTATGTGATGTCAATTCTTCAATATGGCAGTGAATGTTGGACAATATCATCAAAGATGAAGGAAAACAAATAAGAGAGTACTGGCTTGCTATGTAATGTCAGTTCTTCAATATGACAGTGAATACTGGACAATATCATCAAACATGAAGGAAAACAAAGAAGAGAGTACTGGATTGCTATGTGATGTCAGTTCTTCAATATGACAGTGAATACTGGACAATATCATCAAAGATGAAGGAAAACAAATAAGAGAGTACTGGATTGCTCTGTGATGTCAATTCTTCAATATGGCTGTGAATACTGGACAATATCATCAAAGATGAATGAAAACAAAGAAGCGAGTACTGGATTGCTATGTGATGTCAGTTCTTCAATATGGCAGTGAATACTGGACAATATCATCAAAGATAAAGGAAAACAAAGAAGACAGTACTGGATTGCTATGTGATATCAGTTCTTCAATATGTCAGTGAATGCTGGAAAAGAATGATAAAGGATAAACTTGAAGACGCTGAAATTTGATTCTACAGAAGGATACTGCGAATATTATGGATCGAGTATGGGGGCAATAATGAGATTTTGGAAAGGATGAAAACGAAAAGAAAATTAATATCGAGCATTAGAAATAGACAACTAATTTTCCTGGTACATGCAATGAAGAAAGAGGGCTTGAAGAACCTGAAACTAACAGGCCTGATAGAGGGGAAGGAAATAGGGGAAAGCAGCGAATTTAACATATTTAAACGACCTGATCAAGTGGATGACGGCACGAAGGTTGCGTGGTGTAACAGGAGAAGCGTGCTAAAATCCACCATGGATAGAAAGACGTGGAAAGCCATGATCGTCTTAGTCCTGAAACAACAGGGCATATAAAAGAAGAAGAATATTTCCTCGCCCAGTTATGCTTGTTTCTTAGTAGCATTCATTTATTGTTTGGGGTAAATTCGATTAAAGAAAGAGCATTTTATATCGAAGCGGGTACTTCTGTTTTAGTTAAATTATGGAAGTTCGACACCGTACAACAACCTTTACCGTTTATCAAATAATGGAATTTTTTAGGCAATGTTTCTCTTACCTGCTCAAGTTCCTGGTAATAAGCTTAAGACCTCCTTAGGGTTGGATTGCTAAAAACAAAAAGGATATAGAAACCAAAATAATGATTGCGAGTGGCGGAGAAATTATTTGAGTTTGCTGAACGCAAGCGTTTGTTTGTACGGAATAACGGATTTTGATATTTACAGACACACAGAACTTGCGTGAAAGCTTTATATACAGACGACGCAAAATAAATATTTCGATTTAAAGAAAAGGAATTTTTTTCCAAATACTTTTGTATGCTAAGAATAGCTAAGGTAGATTAACTTTAGTCTGCAAAACGATTTTTTTGCTGACTCTAAAATATTTATTAAACAATTTTTTGTAAAGTTTTTATTAGAAGATGTTGCTCAGAAAAAAAATAAATCGTGTCTCTTTTTGGATCGATATAGAAAATATTGAACTCGAATTCTGATCAGTTATGCACACTTCAGAATATTCTTACTTCCAAAAGAAGATTGACTGAAACACACACACACACACACACACACACACACACACACATAAACACCAGCAGGTTCTTTTCTTGCGCTTCCCGCCTGTGGAACTCCCTTCTATATCCTTGCTTTCCATACAGTTACAACCTCCAGGAATTTAAATGTAAAGTCAATTCCCATCTCTTATCCCTTTGTTTTCCTTCATCTTTGATGATATTGTCCAGCATTCACTGCCATATTGAAGAACTGACATCACATAGCAATCCAGTACTCGCTTCTTTGTTTTCATTCATCTTTGATGATATTGTCCAGTATTCACTGTCATATTGAAGAACTGACATCACATAGCAATCCAGTACTCTCTTCTTTGTTTTCCTTCATCTTTGATGATATTGTCCAGTATTCACTGTCATATTGAAGAACTGACATCACATAGCAATCCAGTACTCTCTTCTTTGTTTCTAGTGAATATATCCTATGTCTTAATCAGTCAGTCAGTTAAGTGCCCTACGTGATACACGCTTGGGCGATCATGTCTCTTCAGAGACATGACTGACTGGGTAGAAGATTATCCCGCAGTAGGTTGCCATTGCTTTCTGCCGGAGACTGGTTGCCGACCAAGGATATAGAACCCAATCTGTCCTGTTATTTAACCCATAACTGGAAGGAAGAGACGGATTAATACCTTTCCCAAGGGCATTTGCGCGTAAGTGAATGCAATAAATTCGGCTAGATTTCGAACTCGGCTCCTCGATTTCTCGTTCCGAGCCGATATCCAACGCACCACAATTCTTTACTCAAATTCAGGGACGCTTCTTTGCCATGCCAATTTGTAATTGCTCCAGGCTTTTAAAAACAGAATATTCCCAATTTTTTAAATTCTCAGTTAATTAGAAAGAATATTGTTTATATGCAGGACGCATAAAAAGGCATTCGAAAACGATATTATTTTTTTTCTGATATGTTTTTCTGCCAGGCAGAAAGGAAAATCCCGCATTGATAATTGGCGTAATATATTTCGAAAGCCCTTTTCACATCACCACGTGTATCCTGTTCTTTCCTTTCTCTCTGCCTTTGCAACTGTCTTCACTCCTTTATTCACACCCTCCTTCTGCCCTTTCTCTTTCACCCCCTGCAGCTGATTCATCTTTGTCTTCATTCTCGTCATGCCTAAAATGTTAACTCTCTTATGTAGTCCCTTGCACATCAGTGGTGGCACAGATTTGCTTGGGGTGAAATGATTAAAACAAATATGAAGGCATCCTTTCTCGTTCAGTTATTCTCCAGAACTCATATCTGCTCCCTTAGAACTTTTAAACCTAAACAAAACTGCCGAGTTAGGGTGGAGATGCGGGTGGTGCGGGTTAGGGTTATGATTTTTTTTAACCCTAACCCTAACCCTAACCCTAACCCCTATAATATATTTACGCTCAAATGAAATGTATTAATCCGTCTCTTCCCTACAGTTCTATATCCTTGGCTGGTAACCAGTCTACCGCAGTAAGCAATGGCAACCTACTGTGGGATAATCTTCTACCAAGTCAGTCATGTTTCTTCTCGAGACATGATCGCCTAAGCGTGTATCACGTATGGCATTTAACTGACTGACTGACTATAGCGATCAGGGAATTCTGATTTTGTATAAACGTTTACATTTGAAGCGGCCGTTTAAAAAAGACGATGAATACTTTAGATTGGCATTAAATGTCGATCTTTTAAAAAATCTATCTATCTATCTATCTATCTATCTATCTATCTATCTATCTATCTATCTATCTAACTTTATTCATATCTATCTATCTATCTATCTATCTATCTATCTATCTATCTATCTATCCCAGTCTTTTCACTATCTATCTATCTATCTATCTATCTATCTATCTATCTATCTATCTATCTATCTACTTTATTCATATCTACTATTCTATCTATCTATCTATCTATCTATCTATCTATCTATCCCAGTCTTTTCACTATCCCTATCTATCTATCTATCTATCTATCTATCTATCTACTTTATTCATATCTATTCTATCTATCTATCTATCTATCTATCTATCTATCTATCTATCTATCTATCTATCTCACTTTATTCATATCTATCTATCTATCTATCTATCTATCTATCTCACTTTATTCATATCTATCTATCTATCTATCTATCTATCTATCTATCTATCTATCTATCTCACTTTATTCATATCTATCTATCTATCTATCTATCTATCTATCTATCTCACTATTCATATCTATCTATCTATCTATCTATCTATCTATCTATCTATCTATCTATCTAAGCTGAACATTCCTAATCCAAGTATACCTGTCTACTCGGGTGACAAGCCAATCCCTATTTTAAACGCCTGTTTGGATACATTTGTGTTCATTCAACATCCACGGAGTTCATCTAAATTTATATTTAGAGGACCTTAGTAATAGTTTCTGGAAAAAAACTCATAAGCTAGCGAGATCAACAGTCTGAAAATGGCCAGTCTACGTAAAACCTAGGTAGCTACGACTTGGGGCTTGATGCGAGTAGAGGGCTAGAGACAATCTCTGTTATGGATTTCTGTCAGTCTTTTAATATATATATATATATGCCAGAGAAGCTACTGTTGTTCAAGGTCTACCGTTCTTCCAGATTGCTCAATCAGGGTTTGAGAGCGTAAATATAGTCATCCGCAGACAGATCTGTTTCGCTGTATCACAGCTCATCAGTACGGTTAGATTCCGATTACTTTTTAACACAGGATTGAAACACGACCAAATAGGCGTCAGTCGGTGATTCTACCTGTGGGCTATGGGCGTTCAGTAGAAGAAAGACTTTTTAGCAAGTATATAATGATTATACGCGCCGAATAGCCCAATAGCCAGAGAGCTCTAATTCTTTTTACTGAATGATATATATATATATATATATATATAGAGAGAGAGAGAGAGATAGATAGATAGATAGATAGATAGATAGATAGATAGATAGATAGATAGATAGATAGATAGATAGATAGATAGACTACCGGCCATAATTATTAATGCACACCAGTTTTTGAAAACAAAAATAATGTATTTCATACTATTTTATTATTTACCGCAAAAGGATAATTCTAAATGAAAATAGTTCAATAGACGTGGCTCGCCCGGTTCACACTCCACCCACGTCTATTGAACTGGTGAAGAGGCTCATCCCTTGTTTCTTGCTTAGGATGTGGATTTCGGTTTTCTCTTCTCCAATCTTGTCACTCTTACGCAGCCCTCTGCACATCAGTGGCATTACCGCCTTGCTCGGGGTGATATGATTAAAAAAAACGTTTGTTTCCAGACAAAAATGAATTACTAATTTAAAGAATAGAAATTATGTCTAAATGTAACCATACCAATAAATACTAACTAGAATCCTACAAACATGGATGAAAGTGTTCCAAGACTTTTAACTTCTCCTAATTTTGAGCATTGCTCCCTCATAACAGAACTCTGTTACGTGAGTGTTTAAAAAGCGGTAAAATCGGTTATTTTAAATCGGCTAAAAATACCGAAAGTTCGAGACATAGGTCGCAAAATAATACCTTTCTCAATTATATATATTAATTATATATATATTGATTGATTGATTGCTAAATTACTTTGTTAGTGGTCATAATAAATTAGACTAGTGTAGATGGGTATTAAAAAGTATTCAATACACTTATATTGTAGAATTTTTCAATATATTCCATTTATAAACGAGTTATTACGTCACCTAAATTTCTACCACGTTGTGTTTTCAGGCGATTTGCAATAATTGATTTTATCGTTTACAGTTTTTTTAAAAACGCTCACGTAACGGTGGTTTGTTTTTAACGCTCACGTGGCAGGGAATTTTTGAACGCACAATTTTTAAATGACAAAAAATTATAACATTTTCATCCATGGTTATGTGAACCTAATCGGGATATTTTATATATACTTAATCATAATTTCTGTTCTTTCATTCGATAGTTCATTTTTTTGGGGGGGAAGAGCATAATCGATAATTTTTCATTTTGGCACGGTCTACATATTTTGCCACCGTTGTAAGGCTTGGCTGTTTTCTCAAGAATCCACGCTATGTTTGGGTCTTTTGCATATTTTGATTTCAATTTCCACACGTGGCTAGGCAATTTTGTACAATTTTTTTAAGTTTTCTATTTTTAATGTAGACTGGTGATTGAACCACCTGGTCTCAAAGGTACCTTTGGTTGATCCCAAATATATTTTATTTTGACCATTTAAGTCATGTACTTTTGCCTTGCAAATGACATAGTTTGTATTACAAAATTCTTTCAAGTATATATATATATATATATATATATATATATATATATATATATAAACAGGTAAGAATAATTGATAGCAGCTGGTATTTAGGTATCAAAGCAGGGTTCCAATTCAATTCAAGTTTATTTCATCAACTTACATGCACATTGCCATGATAATAGTATGGATCTATTTCATTCTCTCTAAATATTGATAAATAATTGACAGAATTAGTCCTGTATTCTAGGGTGGAATTCGATCTTGATATACGACAGATGAATTCAGAACTCGAACCATTTAGCCTCACCAGCGCGCATTTAGCTAAGTGAATGAGACGACACTTGATGCAGATTTAGATTGGTTATAGTGAGATTACGTTATATATATATATATATATATATATATATATATATATATATATATATATATATATAAAGGATTCTCGATTATTACTATGGATAATACATATTTCACCGCTTTGATGTTTTTTATCGCAACTCGCCAGATCCAAATGGTACAATCGTAGGTAATCAAAATATCTTGATATTTTGATTATCTACTGTTGTACCATTTGGATCTGACGAGCCGCGATAATAGCCTCAAAGCGGTGAAATATGTATTATCTATAGTATTAATCAAATATCCTATATAAATTTTATTACTCTGTCAAATTAAATAAATGAATCTCTTTTGGAATTTACCTGGATTACATACCAAGTGTACTATGTTATATATATATATATATATATATATATATATATATATATATATATATATGTGTGTGTGTGTGTGTGTGTGTGTGTGTGTGTGTGTGTGTGTGTGTGTGTGTGTGTGTGTGCGCGTGTGTGTGTGTGTGTGTGTGTGTGTGCGTGCGTGTGTGTGTGTGTGTGGGATTCGATATCCCGAAGGAAGATTTATTAATATTTTTAAAATGATTCTGGTTACAAAAACTTTGTTTCTCCAACCTACAAACGAATACGTTCTTTCACTAAGTCTGCTAACATTTGGCATAAGATTGGCGAGTCATTTGAGCAGTTTCCGTATCTAGAATATTAATGTTAGATGAGGATGTTGTACGCTTTTTCCCTCAAAGGATTTATTGCAAAGAGAACATGAGAAATCATACCGAAACCTGATTCCATTTTCCATCTTTATCTCACCCACTTAATGATAAATGTAATATGAGACGGTTACTTCTCAGAAAACATCCGATCTTCATTGACCAAAAAGAACATTCTACTGTCGGTTGAAATTTATAAAATCTTTATTTGACATTAAATTTTCAGGATAATAATTCTAATAATTTTCCGGATAATAATTTAATAATTTTTTCGAGATACGAGCTGTCTCTCGGCTGATATTTTGTTTTGAGTCCAGAGCTAAAATTCGTGTTACGAATCAGCTTCATATACAGAACCGCCAGTTGGAGCAAGAAAAGTCATATCGAACAAGGCAAAATCTGTCCAGCATTCAATTAAATCCTATTGGAAAAATTGATCTGACAATCCAGTGATTTGAGTTATGAGTGAATAGTGATTTTCATTCTTATTGGGTGAATATGTGAATATGGTATTTACCCTACTCCCCCACTGGAGCAGCATGTGACACAAGGTCTTCTTTTAGGTGAGGATCCCACCTCGTACGGACGGGTACAGGAACAACAATTCCCCAGTCCCCTCAATCGCCGGTTGATAATCGTTTATTGCTGGTATTACCATTTTTCTTTTAACAATTTATTGTTGTTTATATAAGTTTTGTGTCTAGCAATACATTTTTTTCTTTTCCAGTATCAAGATTCATTGGGATTTGTTTTTAAGGACAAGGCCACTAAGCCCTAACGATTTAACCCATAACTGTAGGGAAGAGCGGATATATATATCGAAATGAACGAAAAAATATGTCAAGACATTAATTATTACTTTAGTTCATGTACAAAATTGTGCATTTTGTTTCGACTTTGAAAGAACAATGTCACAGCAGATAGTTAATAATGAGAGCAATGAAAGGTTAATTGAAAAAAACATAATTTCAATGAAACGTTTATTACCATCAGTATTAGCTTCCTGATTAGACATTGTTATCCCAATTAACTTTAGGTATTTTATGTTCGTCTTTTAACTTCCAAAAATATTTGGAGAGAAATGTCATGTTTTGTTTTTCTTTGTTATTGAAGGATGAGAGGTGATTATACAATCGCTTTTTAAATACGTTCATGGTATTTCCGATATACATTTTTTCCTCCTTAAGATTCTCCATGGATGAGATAGAACACATATATATATATATCAGGGATTTCGTTAGACATTTGCTGTTCATGAGGCGTTGGTTAGGGTTTCTACCATTACAGGGGTTTTAATTATGGTCGGGATTGGTATTAGAGTTGGAGTTATTTTTGTTGTGTGCTTTTAATATTTTGTTGTTATGTACTTTAATTATTATTTCTAGCTTATTGGAGCAGATATAGCTTAGTTGAATTGTATTTGTATTGAATATTTAATGTAAAGGGTTATTTTTGAGGATATGCTTATCTATTAGTTGAAGAAATTTATGTCCCAGCTTGAAGTTAATTGATTGATTAAAAGGAGGGTTATACCATATGATTTTTCGGTTCCTATTTTTGCTTTTTGAAGTTCTGAATGTTTCAACAAAATTGATTTTTGATGATTGATATCCGATATATATATATATATATATATATATATATATATATATATATAGCATAATAAAAATACACGTATACTGTCTTAATATGTATAGGAAAAACTACTAAAAAGTTGTAAGTTAAAAATGTATTTTTTTGAGAGTATTTATTTATTTCTATTATTAAATATATATCTATTTGATATTTCAGACCGGCCTCTTATGAAGAAAGGCCGAGATCCGTCTGAAATATCAAATATATATATATTTAATAATAGAAATAAATAAATACTGTCAAAAAAATATATTTTATGCTTACAACTTTTTAGTTGTTTTTCCTATATATATATATATATATATATATATATATATATATATATATATAATTTCACTCCAAGCAAGATAATAAATGTTGAAACACACTAATGCTGAGTGAATTTGAAAGAATCTGAAAAATATTCTTGTAGAAAGAGGGCAATAACATGAATGGTTCAATGAAACAGTGAAAGGAGAATAACGTTGTACAATTTGTATATTGTTGTTGATAGAAATGCAAAAATTACAAATAAAAATTAAAAAGAAAATGCAACTGAGAGGTAACTATTTAAACAGAACTTCT
Source organism: Ascarosepion bandense (assembly GCA_037127315.1). NCBI lineage: Eukaryota > Metazoa > Mollusca > Cephalopoda > Sepiida > Sepiidae > Ascarosepion > Ascarosepion bandense. The sequence goes on along the minus strand of JBBBDQ010002136.1, from coordinate 824,798 downwards.
AGGTACGCCTTGCAATTCTATCAGTAAAAGGATTAAACATCTTTGCCAATCTAGTACTACACTAAATTTCGTGATACGTATGCATTAGTGGGAACATGAAACCTAGATACCCCTTTCTTTTAATACCATATGCAATAAACAAACATATACAAATTCGACATTATTTTAAAAGTCTATTTGATATGACAAACCATTTAAAATGATTTTTCTGAATGATGTTCGTTAACGCTAAACTTTCATCGGTCAGCAGACGACAAATACAAAAGTGTCTTTCTGGTCAGACCTCATATTTTATAAATAACAACGAGCATCAGACGTTTATCAAGAACCCGAGACACTTGTCATTGTTTTTCTCAGAAACTAACAAAATGAATAAAACGTTTTTAGAAATATACTAGCAGTATAGCCCGGCGTTAATCTGGTGTATTGTAAGCTTTAAAACAAATCCATGGTCTTGGAGCTCAGACACTTTGGACGTTGGCACGAAAAACTAAAAAGCAATAGTTGTTTCCAGTTAAAGCAAAACAATAGACTGAAAGAAAAATGAATGGATGTAAGTCAAATTTTGACTTCCTGGTATCGATATCAAATAAGATTTTTCGTCGTAAAGTGAATTTTGAAGGCTAAATAAGTCCTCTGATAAATGGTATCATGACTGAGACTAAGAACCACAATTATACTTACTTAGAGCCAAACCCGAAGCAAAAACTAAAATAAAAAAGCTGAAAAATACAGACATACAAAAAATAAACAGACACACACACAAACATCTTGCCTTTTATTTATTTATATATATATATATATATATATATATATATATATATATTATCGATTTTTGCAGCATTGTAAGAACTGCAACCTTGATACTTCTGAATATCGTGTCTTATGTCTTTTTCTATGAGTGTATGAAATTTGATTAAAATCGGACCACTCTTTCTATTAATCCGATTTTTTCAATTATCGATTTTCGATATTTATCGGGGATACCTCGACACAAAACCTAGATAAGAACACTCGCAGACGCTTATAGTACAACTGTGTAAATCTTCAAGAAACTCGGTTCAGCCGTTTCGGAGTCTATAGGTAACGGACACACACACAGACACACACGCACACATACATACACACAGAGACAAAGTTCCATTTATAAATAAGTTTAAATCATAGTATTCAGACATTATTTGTAATATCTTAAAGCAATCCAACCTTTGCGAAATGCGCAAAAGGAGGTAGAGAACACGACCAAATAAAGACAACGAGCATTTTTAAATAAAATATCTATGTTCCTTCTTTTTTTATTTGCTAGGCCTCTTCCTCGTCAAACAACAAATTCCTATTCTTGAATATTCAAGCTCGTAGAAAATAGCCAAATAACATAAATATATAGATTACTTTAGAAAAAAACAAACCGCCTACTCAAATTCGGTTATCTGTGCGTGTGGTGAGGTGTATATCGACTCGGATCAACAAATCAGGGATCCTGGTTAGAATTTCAGTTGAATTCATTGCATTCACTTACGCACAAGCACCCTTTGGAAATATATTAATCCGTTTCTTCCCTCAAGTTATGGGTTAAATAATAGGACAGATTGGGTTCTCTAACCTTAAATGGTAACCAGTGTACCGTAGAAAGCAATGGCAACCTGCTGTTGGATAATCTTCTGCCCAGTCAGTCATGTCTCTTTCGAGACAAGATCGCCCAAAGCGTGTATCACGTATGGCATTTAACTGACTGACTAAGGATAACGTTGAATTGATATAACCTATAGAATTAACAAAAAAGAATTAGATTACTTTTTTAGAAATTATACATGAGAGTGAAGGTTAGAATATCGTCGTTCGATTGAAGAAGTACATTTAGGCATGGAGATTTGATATACAGGTAATTTATAAAAATACAATTGATTCAGCATCAGGAATACGAGGCAACCCTCTGTCTGTTCTATAAATATTTTCATGGCTTCTGCTCCGACGAACTTAAGTCTCTGGAGCCCTTGCCGCATGAGTTTACTCGTGCACCCAGACTGACAACAGTTAGGTCAACCAAATACAGCCTGCAATTCTACTCCAGCAGCTTCTTTTCTAGAACTTCTCGCCTGTGAAACACTCTTCCATATTCTTGCTTTCTTATTTAATGCAATGTCAATACCTATCTCTTAAACATTTGACTCCAATTCTTTCTTCATCACCCTGTATATTTTTCTTTTCTCTCTACCATTGCAACTGTCCCCACACCTGTATTTCCATCCTTCTCTTGCTCCCTTCTCTGACACACCCTGTAACTGGTTTGTCTTCCCTTTTACTCTCCTCCTATCTAATCTTACGTAGCCTTCTGCGCATTAGTGACGTTACCGCCTTGCTTGGGGTGAAACGATTAAAAAGAAAAAACAATCAGTTGACAAATTTCGGACAGAAAACAAAGAATGAGTGTATGAAATTATTTATATTCGTAAGATTTTCTAAAGTAAGACGGACAGATGGTAAAAAAAAAATTGCAAAAATGGATAGCAGGGATTGTTAAGTATACTAAACCAGACTGCTGCTTTTGTCACGACTCTTCAGTCAGTGACTACCTGAATAATAAAATGAAGAGTCACCTTGATAGCTACAAAATGCGCCTCCTATTTTTCAACCGACCACAATTTGAACAAGTATATCAGATCGACTTGGACATGGATATCGACCTGGAACAAGAAATCGGGGAGCCGAGTTAGAATTCCAGTTGAATTTCTTGGGGAAAGGTATAAATCCGTTTTTTCCCTCCAGTTATGGGTTAAATAACAGGACAAATTGGGTTCTCAAGCCTCGGCTGACAACCAGTCTATCGGAAAAAGCAATGCCAACCTACTGCGGATATAACCTTCTGCCCAGTCAGTCATGTTTCGAAAGAGACATGATCGCCCAAATGGTGTATTACGTATGGCACTTAAGTGACTGACTAAATATAATAGTTGGCAACATGATAAAGACTTCTACTGGGCATAAAGTGGGGGTTCGTTTTTCTATAGTTATGAAGTAATAAACTGAGCCCCCACTAATTACTACTTAATAATATAATACATCTGTTTTCCCTCTAGCTATGAGTCAAATAACAGGACAGATTGGGTTCTAACGCCTTGGCTGGCACCCAGTCTACCGCAGAAAGCAATGGCAAATTACTGGTGGATTATCTTCTGCCCAGTCAGTCATGTTTCTTACGAGACATGATCGCCCAAGCGTGTACCATGTATGGCACTTAACTGACTGATATCGGATCCGCAGCCACATCTACTGCTTAGAAGGTTGCGTCATTGTGTCGAGCCAGAAAGTTTTTGTTTTTTTTTGTCACCAGTATCCAGATTGCACATTCACAAATCTACCATTCACCCGTTCATTGAATAATGTTGTCATATCTGGTCGGGGTAACCTACCTTTCATCTCGATGTTCTCATCAAATCCAAAGAAGGATCTTCAATGTAACCACTCCTAACTTATCATTCCGGCGTTAGTCACTTACTCACCGCCGGGATGTTGATACTGTTGTGGATCCCGGTAATGGGATCCGCACAAATAAATAAACAACAACCAGTAATTGAGATAGAAAATAAATGTATTAACGTAAGGATACAGACTTGAATGACAATTAGTAGTCCAGGAATGCGGATTAGCAAAAATATATTTAAAAGTCTCTGGATGTGAAGCCGTAGTATATTGAGTATGTCTGCGTAGGAAGCTAACGGATACTGCGTGATTATCTTCTCGATGGGCGGAGCATAGAGCTACTATGAACAATATTTATTTCTGCAAAATTACAAAAATTGTGGCACAAGGCCGAAAGGAGAGAGTTAAAGGTTGGTCAACACTAGCTATACTATACCTAGCTAAACACTATTACGGCCCATTCACTCATTACAAATAGTTCATTTACCACAAGAACCCATCTATCACATCCCAATCCTTCGTACACCACAATGCCACAGAGATAGTATGAACTACTAGCGGTATTCTGTCGTCTCGCTTCTATAGCAGTAATCTAAGTATATTCTGGACGTGTCCATCTTTATGAAAAGGGAGAACCCCACAACAGATTCCCTCCATATTTTCTTCAAATATTTTCTACTCTGATGAGGTTTTCTTCCGGTGTTTCAACCACATAAATTTAAGTGTGCAACTTAATTGATATCTAGGTATCATCCTTTTTACTGTTAGCATAGTTAAATGTAACAGCCATATTAACTCAATGTTTCCCACTTCTAGCTTGTAGAACTGATTTTCATCTAATTGTTTATTTGATGACTACAATCACCAAAAATTTAATTACAAAGTCAATTACCATCTTCTATCATTTTGAATCCCGCTCAGTTTTTATCCTTTGTTCAGTACCTTCTGCACTCAGTTTTTATTCTCACTCTAACCCCACCCCCATGAGCACTAGTGGCCGTCACGTTTTGTTCGGGGTGAAATAATTTTTTTTAAATTATGAAATAATACAAACATTGCTCAGTGCAACAAAGGAGAGGAAGTTGTGAAAAATCATACACTCCCTTGTTCTGCAGGTACATCGCACATTAAAGAACAATTATTCATACCAGCATGGCCATTTTGCAAGTTATACACAGGCTTCTGATATTGGGATCCATCTACAGATATTTTTCGGCAGAGCAGAACGAGACTACAACCACCTTTAAATTTGTTACTTTTCATTTTTTTTTTTTTTACTTTTTTCAGCGATGTCTTATCGGTTAATACATAAAGTTTCAGATTATCAAAAAAAAAAAAAAATTAACTTTCAATATTTACACACTTATAGGCGGGTCTAGGTTCTCATACACCTGCATGGAACTGCACCCGTTGGGGTCGCTTCTTTTGTTTTTTTTTTTTGGTGGGGGGGAACGAGTTGTTTCTCTTGTTTTATTCTTTTTCAAGTTTTTTTCGGTTCTTACAATGGCATATTCCTGGGAAACTCCAAAAATGGCTTTATTAAAAAATTTCGCAAAGAATTCAGTTGTTGAATATGCGCAAGCAAAAAATTTAATTACACAGTATCGATTTACTATAATGCTTTATAAAAAACTGAGCCGTCCCACTAAAATTGTTTAAATGTTGAAATTTTTAGTTATTTTTGTCAATCGGAAAGTTTAGGATTTAATTTATAAGATTGCACTGAAAATTTTTAAAAAAATTCATAATCAACAAATTTACAGGTTGTGGTAATGTCGTACCGGCAAGTGGTTTCAAAATGGAGGATTGATTTACTATAACGTTGTATGAAAAACTGAGCCACCCAAAATTGTTTAAATATTGAAATTTAATTTTTTTTTTTTTTTTTTTTTTTTGTCAATCGGAAAGTGTGGGTGGAACCGTTAAGACTGCACTGAAAAAAAGTAAAAAATAAAAAATAAAAAAACAGCAAATTTAAAGGTTTTGGTAGTCTCCTTCAGGTCCGCTTTTTTTTCTTCTTATCTAATTTTCTAGATTTTTACTCTGTAATATTTCCCACTTTATACACATCAGTCTTATTTCTGTTTATATCTTGTAACCAGTTCTTCCACTCAGTGTTGAACTTTTAGCACCTTCAGACACATTCAGTAAACACGGTCAGTCAGTCAGTTAAGTTCCGTACGTGATATACGCTTGGGCGATCATGTCTCGAAAGAGACATGACTGACTGATTATCCCGCAGTAGGTTGCCATTGCTTTCTGCGGTAGACTGGCTGCAAGCCAAGGCTATAGAACCCAGTCTGTTCTGTTATTTAACCCATAACTGGAGGGAAGAGACGGATGAGTACCATTCCCAAGCGTATTTGCGCGTAAGTGAATGAAATGAATTCAACTGAAATTCGAACTCGGCTCTCAGATTTGTCGATCCGAGCCGATATCCACTGCACCACAACACACATCCTAACATTAAACTCACAACTGGCATAAAATCAGATATTGAATTAGCCCTTTAATCCACTAGACAATGTGTTGCAGATGTAGAGAGGTGGTTAATGTTTTTATTTTAATTGGATTTGTGTCATACATAACCAAAATTCCTACAACTTATAGGTTTCATCCGGAATTATCAGTAGCTTATCAGCAGGTGGTTTTCCAGAAGGATAAAAGTATACCTTTTGTAAGTTTAAATAGAAATTTATATATAGAAATTAATAACATGAATTGGTAGAAGTTAATGTTCAATGAAAAACAGTATTAAAAAGTGAAGGGTATCAGGGGTTCGTAGTAGTCGTTGCACGAATGAGTTTAGATGTACGTAGGCAGGAACGTATGTGTGTATGTATGTATGAACATTTATTTTTGGGTAGAAGAGTTTTTCAATTTGTTGCTCAGGGTGAATGGTGAAAAGGAAGGAGGTGAGAGGTGAGAAAAAAAAGATGATTTTTTTTTTTAAATTGTCAAATAATACACACATTACTCAGTGCGACAAAAGAGAAGAAGTTATGGAGAATCATACACTTCCATGAATAATAACAGCGATCGCTTGACGTTTGTCAAGGGACGTGTTAATTACGCTCCTGTCTTTTCTCTCTGGCGACAGTCGAAACTTTCCCTTCTTTTATTTCGTTTGTGGGGATAAAAAAATTGTTTGGGAATTCACTCCCGAATGTGATGCTAGCCTTTCTATTTTATTTATTGATGGTTCCTAGATGCCGAAAAACATTTCGTATCGAGGTGTGAAATCTTATGAGTTTTGTGTGTGCTAAGAAAATGCTTTCTAAATTCGAATAAATTCGTTTAGTTCTAAGAAATCAATGAGTCAGTGCTTAGTATCTGAATTTTTTAGTGTAGAACTTATTCTGTTCACTACAGTGCAGTATGAAGAGACATTAAAAAAGAAGACGGTACAACGGGTGTAATTCTGAGTCTATTTATAAAATTCTATGACTTTCTTTAATGCGTCCTACAGCCCGTCAGTCGCACTCTTTAAAATATTCTAATTAGCATTCACATTATCATTCACTTTTACTATTTACATTACCATTCATTTTGTCATTCACTTTACCATTCAAATTAACTTTACCATTCATATTAATATTCATTTTACCATTCATATTATTATTTTTAAGTTTTGCGATTCATTTGTACGTATTTTCAAAGTGCCTTGTAGCTCTTTATAGAATATGCATTTTTTGCTATTTCTTTCTAATCCTAGTCTATCATTAGTTTACTCAAGCTATCAAGTACATTGTGACCCGGTTTCCCTTGTCCTTAGTAACCTTATTTTGCAACTCGTAAAACTATGAGCTAATTCTGTGCCTGTCTCACAGTGCCTGCTTTTCAATTTGAATATGCGCCTAAATTTATATACAATATATAAAGGCATTTTTATATTTTTTAATAATCATATCGCCCCAAGCAAGGCATTTTGCCTACCACTGTTTTGCAGGGGTTATATAGGCGGAAAGTTAGGAGAAATAGTGACAGGTTATAGGCGGAGCCAGGAAGTGGGTAACAGAAGGATGAGGATACTGATAATTTTTTTGTAATGATATTGCCCCAAGCAATGAATTTTACTGCCACTGTTTTGCAGGGGGTTATATAGGAAGAAAGTTAGGAGAAAGAGTGACAGGTTATAGGGGATGTCAGTAAGTTGGTAAGAGAAGGATGAGGATACTGATGATTTTTAAAAATCATATCGCCCCAAGCAAGGCATTTTACTGCCACTGTTTTTCAGGGTGGTTACATATGAAGAAAGTTTTCAGAAAGAGTGACAGGTTATAGAGAGTGTCAGAAAGTGGGTAAGGGAAGGATGAGAATACTGATGAGAGTGGAGTGGACAAAGAAAGGAGCATGAGAGAAAGGATGCAAGTCAGTAAGATAGGAGATGACTATTGAATTTACATTTAAATTCTTGGAGATTGCAACTGTCGGGGAAGCAAGTAAATGGAAGGGACTTCCACAGGCGGGAAGTGCGAGAAAAGAAGCTGATAGAGTATAATTTGCGTTTACAATTTATTGGTTTCACAGTAAAAGGCTGGAACCTAGTTGCTAATCTTGTGACTCGAGTATATTTATATATAGGGGGAACCAGTGAACTAATTTCATCTGCGTAGAAGACGTGAATGTATTTGTAGAAGATAATTTTTTTATACATAGTTTTCTATTGTTGTAGAATGATAATGTTTTTGCATTACCGACTTATGCTTGCACCAATTCTTTTTCACAATAGTAAATTTTTTTAAAAAGTTACTAAAAGTATACTCTGATTCTGGACAATATTACAACTGACTAAACAATATAATAATCATAAATTAGAATCCCCCCACCTACACACAGATGTTAAAGGAAAACAGAAAAACTTGACTCAATTTCTGAAATGAAGAATTTCAAATATTTTCACTATTTACACAGTCTGGACAAAGTTGTCTTCATCATTGTTGACATATTCACATTCAATAAATGCTTATTTTTATGCTGGAAATCCTCCTCTGTGAAACGCTGGAGAACCCCCATGTCCCTTTAATTATTGCCCTATCAGCCTCCTACCAACTTTTGGAAAGTGCTCGAGGTTAGTATTAATGCTGAAGTGGTTAAACATCTCACAGCCCATGGCCTCTTCCCCGACAAACAGTATGGTTTCCGCTTCACCAGATCTACTGCTGATCTATTAACGACCACTGCAGGGTATATATACCAGGCTCTCGATAAGAATGGCAAAACTCCAGCTATTGCACTAGATATCTCTAAAGCATTTGACAGAGTATGGCATTCTGGCATTTTACGCAAGCTACAGGGCTAGGTATAACTGAACGCTTAAATCGCGTAATAAAGGTAGTATTGAATGGGCATGGTTCCAGATACTATCATATGAACGCCGGTGTTGCATATGGCTCTATTTTAGGTCCTACTTTTTTCTGATCTTCATCAAAGATATCCCTGATGTAATCAGATCCCAAGTAGGCATTTATCCTGGAAACATGTACTCCTGCCTCAATAAGAAATTTGCCGAGGCTGACAAACCTAATTTCGCTTGAAAAACACCTCCAATCTGTTGTGGACTGGGGTAAGAAATGGATCGTACATTTTAATGCCTCCAAATCGAAGCTACTATCCTTTAATTATCATAGACAACCGCTGCTACCCCACATCAGAATAGATCAGGCTAGTCACCCTTAAAGCAAAACATTGCGCCTCCTCGATTTAAAACTATCAGCCGACCTTGGAATAACTACATTGAATCCATAGTTAAATCTTGTGTGTGTGTGTGTGTGTGTGTGTGTGTGTGTGTGTGTGTGTGTGTGTGTGTGTGTGTGTGTGTCCGTTACCTATAGACTCCGAAACGGCTCAACTGATTTTCTGGAAAATTTACACAGTTGTACTATAAGCGTCTGCGAGTGTTCTTAGCTAGGTTTTGAGTCGAGAAACCCCCGGAAAATAATGAAAATCGATAATCGAAAAAATCGGCTTATAGAAGGAATGGTTCGATTTTAATCAACTTTGATACACTCATAGACAAAGACATAAGAAACCATCTTCAGAAGTTTAAAGGTTGCAGTTCTTACAATAGAGCAGAAAATCGATAATATATATATATATATAAATCGCAAGGTGTTTGTGTGTGTGTCTGTTTATCTGCATGTATGTCTGTATTTTTTTCAGCCCTTTTATTCTATTTTTTGTTTCGGGTTTGGCTCTAAGTAAGTATAATTGTAGTTCTTAGTCTCAGCCATGATACCATTTACTCAGAGGATTAATTTAGCCTTCAAAATTCAGTTTACGACGAAAAAAACTTATTTGATATCGACAGCAGGAAATCAAAATTTGACTTACATGCATTCATTTTTCTTTCAGTCTACGGTTTCGCTTTAACTGGAAACAACTATTGCTTTTTAGTCTTTCGTGCCAACGTCCAAAGAGTCTGATCTCCCGGACCATGGATTAGGTTTAAAACTTTCATTACACCCAAGCAACGCCGGGCTATACTGCTAGTTTTTCTATAAAAGTCTATTTTTATGTATATATTTGTATAAATGTATATTTTTATACTTTCACAATGTTTTGACTCCAGTTTGTGGGTTAACTTTTTGACATTAGCTGTGACCTAACAGGTGCTACAACAGTTTTTATTCCTATCTTTCTCTTATTCTTTCTTCTACATCCCCTGTACCTTGTTTGCTTTCTTTCTGCTCTCTTCTCAATGTTACCATCTGCAAACTAGTGACAGCACTACCATGTTTACGGTACTGTCACTGGTTAACAGTACTGAGGTTAACAGTCAGTCAGTTTAGGTGCCATACGTGATACACGCTTGGGCGATCATGTCTCGAAAGAGACATGACTGACTGGGCAGAAGATTATCCCGCAGTAGGTTGCCATTGCTTTCTGCGGTAGACTGGGTGCCGACCAAGGCTATAGAACCCAATCTGTCCTGCTATTTAACCCATAACTGGAAGGAAGAGACGGATTAATACCTTTCCCAAGGGTATTTGCGCGTAAGTGAATACAATGGATTCAGCTGGAATTCGAACTCGGCAGTACTATTCCAATAAATAAATAAAATGAATAAATAAAAATTGAAGTTATCTTTTAGACTCAAATATTTCAAGGGTTACAGAAAATATATGTGTTAAACGTTGAACATGAGCTTAAAGGATATGATATCAATATTAACCATCACAGACATTCGCTCCATCCCCTCCCCGCCATTAGCATGAATCAGGCTCGCCTCCTTGAAAGCAAAACACTGCGCCTCCTCGGGTTAATTTTCACAACAGACAGGGAATTACTATACAGTATCTATAGCTAAATCCGCTATAAGAAAATTGGTTCTCTGTGCAGGACCAGGAAGTTTTCCTGTCTGAAACAATCCTGCACATACATAAATCTACCATCCACTCGAGCATTGAATACTGTTGCCATATCTGGTTGCGTCCTTGACAAAAGCCAACGGAGAATCTGTAATGTGATCGATCCCGACTTGACAGATCATATACAGTCACTTTCTCACCGGCCCAATGTGGCTTCCTTCTGTCTATTCTACAAATACTTTCACGATTCTGCTCAAATGAACTTAGTTCACTGGTGTCTACGATATATGAATTAACTCGAACTACAAAATTAACATCTTGGTCTCACACTTTTACTGTGAAACTAATAAAATATGAACGCAAATTCTACTACACAGCTTCTTTTCTCGCACTTCCCGTCTGTGGAATTCCCTTCCGTTTACTTGCTTTCCCGACAGATACAATATCCAAGAATTTAAACGTAAAGTCAATAATCATCTCCTATCTCACTAACCTGCATCCTTTCTCTGATGCTCCTTTCACCGTCCACTCCACTCTCATCAGTATTCTCATCCTTCCCTTACCCACTTCCTGACACTTCCTATAACATGTCACTCATTCTCATAATTTTCCTCCTATGTAAAATGCCTGGCTTGGTGTGGCATGATTTTAAAAAGACTATTTTCAATAGACAAAATTTCAAATTATTATTTGATCAACTTGCTATCAGTAAATCGACAGATACTGATTGAGTATCGTGAAAACATAAATCATTATTTATTTTGTTTTCTAATGAATGATCAGTTCTCAAGGTAACGGGATTAGAGCGTCAGTGACGAGACTTCGATTTGACGTATTTCTGTGTTTATTTTTATGAAATCCTTCAATTCACAAAGGTGGCCTGTCATCATCCCGTGTTCCATGTTTAGAGAATATTTCAGATCGATTGATACTCGCTAATCTTATTGATTTTTTGTGTCGCTTATGCGTTTCTTCCACTCAAAGAGAATAAGTGAATTTTCTGTCACGTGATTTAAATAGCGGGAAAGGAAAGTAACTTTAACATTGGATCTCAGCTAAACTCGAAAAAGAACTGTTCTCTTTAAGAAAACGCGGAGAATGCCACCTCAAAAATCTTTCGAAATATATGCGCCAATATACAATGTGGAATTTTCCTTTCTGCCTGGCAGAAAAACATTGATATCAGAAATATATAATACCTCTTTCGAATGCATTTTTATGTGTCCTGCATTTAAACTGAATATTTTTTAACTAACATAGAATGTAAAAAAAAATAGGAATATCCTGTTTTCAAAAACCTGGAGCAAAATCGAATTGGCATGGCGAAGGACGCGTTCCAGATGTTGTGTAAAATATTAAGACATAAAAAACTTTCACTTGAAACAAAGAAGAGAGTACTGGATTGTTATGTGATGCCATTTCTTCAATATAGCAGTGAATGCTGGACAATATAATCAACGATAAAGTAAAAATCTGAAGCAGCTGAAATGTGGTTCTACAGAAGTATTTTGCGGATAACATGGATCGAGTATGTGAGCAATGATGAGGTTTTGAAAAGGATGGAAACGAAAAGGAAATTAATATCGAGCATCAGGAAGAGACAAGCAAAGTTTTTGGGACATGCAATGAGGAAGGAGGGCTTGGAGAACCTGATACTAACAGGCCAGATAGAGGGAAGATCAGACATAGGAAAGCTACGGGTAACATATCTGAAGCGCCTGAGCAGGTAGATGACAGAATGGGAGCTGCGAGATGTTACAGGAGAAAGTGTATTAAGAGCCACCAGGGATAGAAGGTCGTAGAAGGCCATGATCGCCTACGTCCTGAAAGGACAGGGAACATAGAAGAAGAAGAAGAAGAAGAAGAAGAAGAAGAAGAAGAAGCAGAAGAAGAAGAAGAAGAAGAATGCCACGGGTAAAACACGCCGCACACTATCCATATATATAAGGTCAATTATTATCGAATGTTCCATTTCTGTCTGCCAACAACCATATATATATATATATATATATATATATATATATATATCAGCATGCGGTGTAGATACAGAAGTATCCAAAGGTGTATCCTGTGCACTCAGTGGTAGGATAACTCTCTAAGTGAACTGTAAATATATATGTATATAAATACATAGAAAAATAAGGCAGACACGTTATTTCATGCTAAATCGGAAGTATATGATCTATTTTAGGCGAACCATTATCAGCTTCCGTCTTTATTGTACAAAACATTTTACACGACGGAAATTTACAAAGACCTAAAAAAAAACGAATAAAAATAAAGGTCGCTCCCTTAAAAGAGAAAATTTAAGAAAAAATAGATCATTAATTTAAATATATATATATATATATATATATATGCGAGTGAATAAAGAACGAAGAAAAACATTTTTACAACGTCCAATACACTAATTTAAAACAGTGCCCTATATATAATATATAGAGCTGTGAATATTTATTATAAATTATATTTTAGAACATGTACAATTTCTTTTATATATATCCACTTAAATGTGTCTACAAAACTCCCAGACACTCATCAACCAACTAATTCCACTATCCACACCACTTTCTTCAAAATTCATACGGACAACCCATAAGACTTATTGCCTTATCGCTAACCCCCATCAATATCCCACACACAACTCACCAAATAACAGAAAAGAGGCTTTCTATTCCTGTTCACACCACCTGATGAGACATTTTAGTTTCAATGTTGAAACAAATGTACGATTTGTAGTGGATATATATAAAAATTTTGTAGATGTTCTAAATTATAATTTATAATATATATATATATATATATATATATATATATATATATATATATATATATATATATATATACTCTACTGCCTAGTTCAATACTTTGTTTCTTGTTCTAAAATAATTATTTATATCGGAAATACTTTAGTAGACATACCACTTGCCACTTATTTCATCAAAGTGCTGTCAATATATTTAACCACTCAAACTTGGCAAGAACCCTTGAAAAAACAAGAATTTTACATGTATGACATTACTGCTGATCGGATAGATTCTGTAAATAATTTGTGTCAATGCCAGTATAAAACCTTTTAATTTCAACAGCGGAAATTGTGTGTTGAAAGTATTTTTAAAATATAGAAAGACGCCCACTCCAATTCCAGCCTAGTTTAACTCACGAATCTCACAATAAGTCTTCGAACTATTGTTCGAAACAACACAAAAATAGTCAGTCAAACATGCTTAAAATTTGCAACATATAAAAATACCGCTTGTCACTTATTGAATCACATTTTTATTGGATTTTATTTTATGTTAACAAAATGCTATCAAAAGGCAACTACCCATCGATAATTTACAAGAACCCTAATAGAAAATTATTATCGAAAATACTTGTTGTCTATATAAATAATATTATCAAAAACATGTTCCTATCAGAGAGGCTCTGTATATAAAACATCACGATCACATTATAAATCTTACCTTAAATAGAAATAGTGCATTAAAAAAAGTAGAATCATTCTCAATTTCCAGCCGTGCTTAACTCACGAATCTTGAAAACACGAATAAAGAAACACAGCGCATGAAAGAATTTCCTCTTGAGAAATGGCTAAAAATATGACCAAAATAAATTAGGACAATGGACAATACACACTATTTTTGTTGTCCCTTACCCACCAAATTAAAAAAATATAAGAGAGATTAAAAGATAGCATCAGAATCAGAATCAGGCCAGAGATAGGACAAAAACAGTGCGGTTTCGTCAAAAACACTGGAACAAGGCACACCATACTTATGATTACGATCCTCTCTAAAAGGGCAATACAAATGTAGAAGGACTTATACCTGTGCTTTACTGATTATTCGAAGGCGTTTGACAAAATACGCCACAAAAATTTGATGAAGATTTTCGGCAGCCTTGACATTTTTGGGAAAGACTTAAGAGTAATCACGAATCCTTACTGGCAGCAAACCGCTTGTATACGGACGTAATGAATTCAGCAGATATACAAAGATAGAAAAGGGCGTAAGACAAGGATGTGTCTTTTCACCGGATCTGTTGTAATTTTACAGCGAGAATATTTTGAGGACCCTAGCAGTTATGCCTGGATTCCTTATCGGAGGCCACAATTTAAACAACTGATGGTACGCAGATGTTACAGTGCTGATAGCAGACACAGAAAGGAAACTACAAGACCTCCTAGAGAAGGTACCTAAAGAAAGTGACAAGAAAGGACTACAAATAAACTGCAAGAAAACCGAATGCATTGTCATCAGTAAATAATTCAGCCCAATCTGCCAAAAACAGGTCAGAGATACTAAAATCAAGCAGGTACAAAAATTTAAGTAGCTGGGAAGTTTTATAACAGAAGGCACAAATGCTACACAGTGATCCGATGGCGAATTGGCATGGCGAAGGAAGCATTCCAGAAGTTTAGTAAAGTATTAAGAAACAGAACAATTTCGCTAGAAACAAAGAAGAGAGTACCGGGTTACTATGTGATGTCAGTTCTTCATTATGGCTGTGAATGTTGAACAATATCATCAAAGATGAAGAAAAAATTGAAGCAACTGAAATGTGGTTCTACAGAAGGATGCTGCGGATATCATGGATTGAGCATGTGAGCAATAATAAATTTTGGAAATGATGGAAACGAGAAGGAAATTAATACTGAACTTATATATATATATATATATATATATATATATATGTGTGTGTGTGTGTGTGTGTGTAACATCAGATAAACTTAGCAGGGAAACAACCATTTTCAACATGTCATTTTAAAACCTGCATTTTTCAACCACTTTTAAATACAGAATGAGGGAAAATTCTAAGGTCAGAAGTTAGCCCTAGTAAAGCTATATATATATATATATATATATATAATCTGCATACAGGACAGTTTGACTTTATCACAGCTCATCATTGCAGCTAAATTCAATGTCCGTCCCAAGCCAGGACCTAAACAAGTCTGATTTATCAGCAACCGGAATTTCACCCAACAAGCTATCGCCGGATGTATGAGAAAGCAAGATTTTAAAGTGTATAATTTACACTACAATAAAAATATATACTTTTTTATTACGATCATTTCTTCCTATATAGACAGCTTCACTAGAAAATGTAACGTAAATAAGCCTATAGTTCGTTTTAAAAACTAGACAAAAGACATTAAACACACTACATAGAACGTTAAAGACCTGTTTGTTGATATCATAAACAACTAAGAGCAACTTGCTTCCATTATATCAACAGTTTGAATAGTGGTTCTACACATCGGGTAAAGGAAAGCACCATCGATATAACTACGTCTCTGTCTTTTTAAAAAAGCCTCATTCTTGCAATATCTGTGGCCTAGTCTGCGAATCTCTGGCGGGATTCAAAATTCTGGTGTTTCCATTGTAATCGTAGAAAAAGAAATATTGTTTTGGTGACTACACATATTTAATAAAAGAAGTAATTTTTACAATATGATAAACTTGTTTAGCGACAATGACATGAAAGGTTTATTAAAAGCAAATATAGCTTTCGGGATGTCGATACAAACACTTGTATGAACTAAAATTACATAGAAAGTAATTAACGACCATTGTGTCATAGGCAGAGCTGCAAACGTTCACACACAGAAACATATACATTTTTTTGTGTTTGTTTGCAGTAACCGGGAGGTAACACTACAGTGTTCTTTCCAGGGCGCAGACCTGGGCTGGACTCTGAGGTCAAATGAAAATATTGAGATTCTATCAGACTCACACCGTTTATTTTAATCTTCTTGCCTACATTGTATTTATGTCTTCCCATATCCATAAGTAACAGACTTTGTTTTTAATCATTTCACCCCAAGCAAGGCATTCCACTGCCACTATTGCGCTTGGGGCTACATAGTGGAAGGTAAATAGGAAGAGTCAAAAGGAGGTCATAGATAGTTGAGTGGGTGGGAAGAGTGTTTGAAAGAATGGAAGTTAGTTTGTTAGGAGGTATCTATTGACTTTACATTTAAACTCCTGGAGATTGTAGGGAAGCAGTCATGTGGAAGGGAATTCCACAGTCGGGAAGTGCGAGAAAAAAAACTGTTGGAGTAAAAATTGCGGTAGCATTTTATCGGTTTCACTGTAAAAAGGTGGGATCTAGTTGCTAATCTAGTATCTCGTGCAAATTCGAATCTAGGGGGCACCAGTGATCTAAGTTCATCGGAGCAGAAGCCGTGAAAGTATTTATAGAAGAGACACTGGGAAGCCACGTCGCGCCGATGAGAGAGAGACTGCAGGCGGTCTGCTAAGTCGGTATCAATCCATGGTCGAGTGGTCAAGACGGTACCAGATCAAATGGTATGTCTTCCCCTATGTAATAGGGGTCGCATGTTCGAATCCTGCTGGATAGCACACATTTTCGTTATAAAAATTTATCGTAAATAAACAGACCGGTAGATATAAATATGAAAATACTGTTTAATTAAAAACAGAATATCTACTTAAATACGAGTATCGGTAAAAATAATGTTCAAAATATATATATATTTAAAAAAGTGAAAGAACACGTAGATTAAAAACCCACTGTCAGAGCATTTATTTTTGTAAGGACTGCTCGATACAGAGTAGAGCTTTATATTGTTACTTTGCTATTAAAATGTTTTTATAAAAGAATAATATCACTACACAAAAATGTTCATGTTTCAGAACAAAACTTCCTTTTGATATGTTAAAATAAATGGTGAAAATAATTTATCTTTAAAGGTGTGTCAACATTGTTCAATCAAAATTGAGAATTATATAACCATGGATATTTAATATTTGGCTTATGAAAGGAGACAGGATGGGTTGGATCAAGACATGTCACTTTTTAATTTTGTGTGGATAAAATACATAGTGGGATCTTAGATATTTTAAAATGGCTAGACAATAATTTTTAACAGGAGGTTGGATTTTAGGTTTTATTTATGAAAACACAAAAAGCAGGAGGGATATCAAGCTACATGACCCAGAATATTTCTTTTTAAGTTTTAAAACAATTTTCATAGCTATATATATATGTATATGAGTGTGTTTATGCTAGAGAGGGAAAAATGAAACAGTGTGATGGATTCTTAACTAAACTGATCGGATAAACTGATTGTATACAGCAATTTTCACTTTGCAGTCTGCAAATGTTAGAGATGTTTTCTATTTTTTTTTTAATCATTTCACCCCGAGCAAGGCGGAAATGCCACTGATGTGCAGGGGCTACATAACTGTAAAAAGATTAATTAGAAAAGATTGAGGAATACAAATTAGTTAGAAAGGAGCAATAGAAAGCTGAGAAAGCAGGTGCGATGAGAGATACATAGGTGGAGAGAAAGGGAAAGTTATACGGGGGTGGGGAGAGAGCTAGAGTCTAGTGGTTAGTAGATGACTATTGATTTTGCATTGAACCTGAATTTAGCTTATGACAACCGGCAATTTTTTATAATTTCTTCAAAAGAGTAACAAGGTTTCAACAAAGTTTTTTTCTTTCTCCAATTCATGTTTATTTTAATTAATATATTTTGCTTTAATTGCTTTCATTTGTCCACTTTTATTTTAATGATTTTCTATTGCACCGTGTTTGTTACTCGCAATATTTCAGTAAAAGTAAATTTCCCCTAAGAAATGTATTTCTTTCAATTTTTTTTTGTCGAATGCATCGATTATTCTCTATTATTGCTTCGCTTATTCAGCAATTTTATCTTTTTAATTTTTTTTAATTTAGTTTTTTTAATTTATGATCTTACTATCCAAATATGTTTTATTCTATCTATCTATCTATCTATCTATCTATCTATCTATCTATCTATCTATCTATCTATCTATCTTCATCAGCCTCTTAAGATATATCTCTTTCTCAAATCTATTTCTATCTATTGATATGCATATGTGTATGCATGTTATAAGAGAACATTTGAAGTTTCTAAATATATATTAATATTTACTCTGCTGTACCGTATCTCCGCAATGCCGCGCACAAAGTGTTCGAATCTGACTTCCTGTTCCGGACACTTTTCCTTATCAACTCGGTAAAGAGAATCAGCTCTTTGTTGCCACTGAACTCCTTTCGCCTTTCAGAAGCACGTTTTTATCGGAACGTTCATATCTGATGCGATCAGCAGGAACAGACAACAGAAGGGGACTTCCGTCCGAAGTATCTATTGGAAAGGAAGCGAACGACGCAATCCAATGTTCTCCACCATTGTAAATTTATATTTGTCATGAAATATCATTGGAGTGATGAGAATCTGTTGATCATTTTCGAAAGTCTATTCCAAACAATATCGTTTCTTATTTTGACGATTGTTACGCCACAAAATAGATTGTTCAAAAAGATGTTGAAAAACTCTCATTTTTCCACATATTTTCAAAGTTCAAAAAATGTCTTTCAAATACATGTCAGACAGTTAATCTAAACTTATTTATAAATGGAACTTTGTGTGTGTGTGTGTGTATGTGTCTGTATGAGTGTGTGTCTATTACCTATAGATTCCGAAACGGCAGAACCGGTTTTCTTGAAAATTAACACAGTTGTACTATACGCGTCTTTGAGGGTTCTTATCTAGGTTTTGTGTCAAGGTATCCGCGACAAATATCGAAATTCGATAATCGAAAAAAATCGGGTTATAG
Organism: Ascarosepion bandense; assembly: GCA_037127315.1. NCBI lineage: Eukaryota > Metazoa > Mollusca > Cephalopoda > Sepiida > Sepiidae > Ascarosepion > Ascarosepion bandense. Next base: position 805,453 of record JBBBDQ010002136.1, on the reverse strand, counting down.
AAGAAGTGGTCCGATTTTAATCAAATTTGATACACTCATAGACAAAGACATAAGAAACGATATTCAGAAGTTTCAAGATTGCAATTCTTACAATAGTGCAGAAAATCGAATATATATATATATATAAAAGGCAATATGTTTGTGTGTGTGTGTGTGTCTGTTTATCTGCATGTACGTCTGTATTTTTTCAGCCCTTTTATTTTACTTTTTACTTCGGGTTTGGCTCTAAGTAGGTATAATTGTAGTTCTTAGTCTCAGCCATGATAGCATTTACTCAGAGGGCTTATTTAGCCTTCAATATTCAGTTTAGGACGAAAAACCTTATTTGATATCGATATCAGGAAATCAAAATTTGACTTACATCCATTCATTTTTCTTTCAGTCTTCGGTTTCGCTTTAACTGGAGACAGCTATTGCTTTTTAGTGTTTCATGCCAACGTCCAAAGAGTCTGAGCTCCAGGACCATGGATTAGTTTTAAAGCTTTCAATACACCCGAGCAACATCGGGCTATGCCTGTTAGTTAGTCAAATATGCCGAAAATCATGAAGTTGGACGTTGTTTATATTTGCGCTAATCTGTTTTAAAAACTATTTATCCTTCTTCATCTATGGTGCCACGTGTTCCTTCAAAACCTATGCATGTTTGTATATCAACGCGAGTATATAACTAAGCTACTTAAAAGCGCAGATTCAAGCATTTAACGGCTTCGTCTTTTTGAGGCTTTAGCATTTGAAGAAGTTTTATCCCACTAGCCACGTAATTTTTTTTCATACTTCAGTACGCATCAGAGATATATGCCGCAAAAATATCGTTAAATCGGCTGTCAACCAGGGTAAAAATTTGAAATAACTGAGCATATAAAAAATTATATATATACTACAGTCATCCGCTGACAGACCTGTTTCGCTGTATTACAGCTCGTCAGTACTGCTTAGACTCCGTTCGCGTCAGTCGGCGATTCTACCCCTAGGCCACGAGCGTCCATTAGCAGTAAGCAGGCTTTTTAGCACGTATAAACGTGCCCAATAGCTAGAGTGATCCAATTCATTATCGAATGAGCGATGCGTATATATATATATATATATATATATATTAAAAAAGGATTAATTCAAAGATGTTGAATGGCCATTTCGATATGACGATCCCCACGGGGAGCGACACATCACCTCAGCAACAGAAAAAAACCTTTCAGAAACTGGAGAAAAATTAGTCTACTTTTCCTTTTTAAATAGATTGCAAAGAAATTAAAAAATAAATAATAATAAAATAAAATAAAATAAAATAAAAATAAAGGGAAAGAAAAAGAAAAGGAAAAAGAAAAAGAAAAGGATAGAATAAAATCAAATAAATAAGAAAAGAAAAAAATTGACATCGTCTGGGTTTGCAAAAAAAAGGGGAGAATGTAACTAAAAATTAACAGACCCCGTGTTGAATCATTTAAAGCAACACGGAAAAAAGTTGGTAAGAGAGATAAAAGAAGGAAGGGAGGGAAAAAGAAAGAAACTAAAGAAAAAAATTTTTTTAAAATATTACAGACGCTGGACAAATTCAAAAATCTAATTTCCCCAAAACGTTGAAGTATTAAAAAAAAAAAAAAAAAAAAAAAAAAAAACCTTTACTTAAAAAGGCATAAATTATTGATAAAAGGGAATAAAAAGATATAGGATTTGAAATAAAATTATTTTTTTAAAAGAATTAGGTCATTTGAAATTAAACTAAATAAAGACAATACTAGGTAAAAAAAAAAAAAATTACAATTATTATATATACATATCAATAGAAGTACACACACATATATATATATATATATATATATATATATATATATATACACACACACACCATTTAACGAATAAGAATACATATATACATACACATACACACACATACATTCAATTTATTACACACTAATATACATATACATGCGCATACACACATATATACACATGTATGTGTGTGTACACACCTATATACAAAAAATTCATATAGACATAATATACATGTGTACACACACATGCACACATATACACACACACGCACACACATAGACATAATATACATGTGTACACATACATGCACACATATACACACACACGCACACACACACACATACACATATATATATATATATATATATATATATATATATATATTCTTTATGCACTCACACATACATATTAATGAATATTATGAAAAGGAGCATTTACATAGCTAAAAAAAATTTTTTTTTTTTTTTTTTTTTTTTTTTTTCCAAAATAACATATAGCCCACATACATAAATACATATATACAAATATGCACATCCACACACAAACATACACATAAAAAAAAAAAAAAAAAATTAAAATTAAAATTAAAAATTTTTTTAAAATAATAAAAAATTATAGAAAAATATAGAATTTAAAAATTAAAAATTAGAAGTTAAATTTTAAAATCCGCCCTATGGCGGCACTTGTTTATAAATTCCCTTCTAAAGTTCAAAAGTAAGTCCTGATGAGGATACTTCAAAATCAGAATCTTCTCCAATAAACACAGACGACACCTATCACGAAAACTTTTAGGAGTACAAGCTGAGCCTATTAATTTCCAGCTGATTATGGGGTCCTGCCCCTCCTCCTTCATTTCCCAGAACCTACGTGACAGTGCCGTCTGGAATCTCTGTTTAGGGTTCGAAAACGAGTACTTGTGATTATAAAGCCTCTGTTTGAAAGAGCCCGCGGACATGCCAATATAGCTCCGGTAACTGTCCTTGTTATTAGATGGAGAAATGCGGGCTTCATAAATTACATGAGTGGATTTACATTTGCCTTGCACCGGGCAGGCATCCACAGAATGACAATTGCATTTGTCGACAATTCCGGATTTAGCTTCCGTATTATTTAGGTTCGTTAAAACTTGTTTATTGTGGGAATTAATTATATTATCTATATTAGAGGTGCAAGAATAACTAATTTTTAGGGTGAATCTATTAAAAATTTTATTTAAGGGATTGTTATTATTATTAAAATGTTTATCAATTAATTTGAGAAAATACCTACCAATATTTATATTAGTTAGCTTACAATAAGGAGGGTTAAACCAAATTATCTTCCTTTTTCTACATTTTCGGGTGTTTTTAGTTTTAGAAGATTCAGGGTTTATAGCAGGCTTATCATACTTTAACTTATTAACAAAACCGCTTTTCTGAAGGGCCTTATCGTAAATTTCTTTGCTTGCGTTGAAAATTTTTATATTGGAAGATAATTGGTTAACCCTATTATTTACTATTTTGGGTATTTGTCTTATAATATTATTAGGCTGGTTGGATAAACTATTTATATAGGTGGGGGAACTATTTTCTTTGAGGAAGGGTTGGTAGGAACCATTCTTTAAGTTAAGGGTGATATCTAGATAGTTTACAATTTTGAGATTGGAAGTAACCTCAACCTTAAAACCAAGAAAATTTAGGGCTCTGATAATTTTCTTATGTATTCTATTAGTGTAAGGCCCATTGGAATTGGGAATACATATCAGTCCATCATCCCGATATAGGCCTATTAGTTTAGGGTCTAAAAATCTACCTAAAATATCTAAAATATAAATGCCTATTAGATCTGATACCTGGGCAGAATCATAGGCTCCCATGGGGACATCAAAACTATCCTCAGGCCCTTTAGTCCAAGTAGAATTATCAAAGGTGAGAATAGATTTTCTAGCTCCCAGTATAATTCTATAGTCACAATCCGAAATATTAACATAACCCCTGGCAAAGTCTAAACAATCCACAAGAAGTTTTTTTGATATAGAGGAATAGAAATCCACAATATCAAATTTAAGGAAAGTGGATTTAGATTTGTCATTGATATTATCAAACCATTTTATGGTATCTAAGGAACTCTTCCAAAGATTCAGTTGTAAAATGGATTGTAACTCCTCTATTAAGTTCTTCAGAACCCCCCTAGAAACTATGCCTAATTCACTCTTAGTAGGATTAATTAGTCTAGTTTGTAATTTATTTTGGAAATTAGGCTTGTGGTCCTTAAATAAAATGTAAGCTTCTTTGGTAGAAATTTTTCCAATTCTATCACTAATATTTAGTTCATTTGCAAATTTAGCCATATCGGAGTTAATTTCTGATAAAATTAGGTTACCTCTGTCTATTTTGTAATGACTAGTTATACTATTTTTAAGGATATTTAGGTAATTGGTGGTATTACACTTGTAAATGTTATTTGATTTGTCCGATTTAATCCATAGGTCTTTGGAATTCTTTAAGGTATTAATGTTCGACTTTAATAAATCCTGGAATTCATTTGAAGTACCCCGGAACTTGATTTTGGGGATCAAATTAAAAAGGTCTTTTTCAAACGAGTTTAAAAATTTGCATACCGGTGGAGTTCTTAGAGTTTTCAAATCAAAGCACTCTGTAGAATCAGGAGAAGAATCCGTTGAACGCAGGTAAAAGTAGGCTTTCCATCGAAGTCTCCTCACAAAACTTTCAATTTTTTCCGTAAGATGAAAGAGAAAGGAATCCAGATTAGGAAAAGGAATATTCTTCAAAGAATACTCCGGGGTAAATTTCTCCATAGGAAAGGTGGTGTTGTATTGGTAGAAAAAATCCGGGAATAAACCAAGAGAGCTCAACTACCAAAAGGTAGGAGCAAAATATTTTAATTCAGATACTTCAATCCAAAGGAAAAAAGCAGGAAGGTAAATTCCAAAAAACCCGATCCTAATTAATATTAAAAATTTATTTTAATATTAAAAAATGATACAGGAAGAGAGCTCCATGTAATAAAATATTACAGAGCAAATATATATATTAAAAAAGGATTAATTCAAAGATGTTGAATGGCCATTTCGATATGACGATCCCCACGGGGAGCGACACATCACCTCAGCAACAGAAAAAAACCTTTCAGAAACTGGAGAAAAATTAGTCTACTTTTCCTTTTTAAATAGATGGATTAAATCGGACAAATCAAATAACATTTACAAGTGTAATACCACCAATTACCTAAATATCCTTAAAAATAGTATAACTAGTCATTACAAAATAGACAGAGGTAACCTAATTTTATCAGAAATTAACTCCGATATGGCTAAATTTGCAAATGAACTAAATATTAGTGATAGAATTGGAAAAATTTCTACCAAAGAAGCTTACATTTTATTTAAGGACCACAAGCCTAATTTCCAAAATAAATTACAAACTAGACTAATTAATCCTACTAAGAGTGAATTAGGCATAGTTTCTAGGGGGGTTCTGAAGAACTTAATAGAGGAGTTACAATCCATTTTACAACTGAATCTTTGGAAGAGTTCCTTAGATACCATAAAATGGTTTGATAATATCAATGACAAATCTAAATCCACTTTCCTTAAATTTGATATTGTGGATTTCTATTCCTCTATATCAAAAAAACTTCTTGTGGATTGTTTAGACTTTGCCAGGGGTTATGTTAATATTTCGGATTGTGACTATAGAATTATACTGGGAGCTAGAAAATCTATTCTCACCTTTGATAATTCTACTTGGACTAAAGGGCCTGAGGATAGTTTTGATGTCCCCATGGGAGCCTATGATTCTGCCCAGGTATCAGATCTAATAGGCATTTATATTTTAGATATTTTAGGTAGATTTTTAGACCCTAAACTAATAGGCCTATATCGGGATGATGGACTGATATGTATTCCCAATTCCAATGGGCCTTACACTAATAGAATACATAAGAAAATTATCAGAGCCCTAAATTTTCTTGGTTTTAAGGTTGAGGTTACTTCCAATCTCAAAATTGTAAACTATCTAGATATCACCCTTAACTTAAAGAATGGTTCCTACCAACCCTTCCTCAAAGAAAATAGTTCCCCCACCTATATAAATAGTTTATCCAACCACCCTAAGAATATTATAAGACAAATACCCAAAATAGTAAATAATAGGGTTAACCAATTATCTTCCAATATAAAAATTTTCAACGCAAGCAAAGAAATTTACGATAAGGCCCTTCAGAAAAGCGGTTTTGTTAATAAGTTAAAGTATGATAAGCCTGCTATAAACCCTGAATCTTCTAAAACTAAAAACACCCGAAAATGTAGAAAAAGGAAGATAATTTGGTTTAACCCTCCTTATTGTAAGCTAACTAATATAAATATTGGTAGGTATTTTCTCAAATTAATTGATAAACATTTTAATAATAATAACAATCCCTTAAATAAAATTTTTAATAGATTCACCCTAAAAATTAGTTATTCTTGCACCTCTAATATAGATAATATAATTAATTCCCACAATAAACAAGTTTTAACGAACCTAAATAATACGGAAGCTAAATCCGGAATTGTCGACAAATGCAATTGTCATTCTGTGGATGCCTGCCCGGTGCAAGGCAAATGTAAATCCACTCATGTAATTTATGAAGCCCGCATTTCTCCATCTAATAACAAGGACAGTTACCGGAGCTATATTGGCATGTCCGCGGGCTCTTTCAAACAGAGGCTTTATAATCACAAGTACTCGTTTTCGAACCCTAAACAGAGATTCCAGACGGCACTGTCACGTAGGTTCTGGGAAATGAAGGAGGAGGGGCAGGACCCCATAATCAGCTGGAAATTAATAGGCTCAGCTTGTACTCCTAAAAGTTTTCGTGATAGGTGTCGTCTGTGTTTATTGGAGAAGATTCTGATTTTGAAGTATCCTCATCAGGACTTACTTTTGAACTTTAGAAGGGAATTTATAAACAAGTGCCGCCATAGGGCGGATTTTAAAATTTAACTTCTAATTTTTAATTTTTAAATTCTATATTTTTCTATAATTTTTTATTATTTTAAAAAAATTTTTAATTTTAATTTTAATTTTTTTTTTTTTTTTTTTTTTTATGTGTATGTTTGTGTGTGGATGTGCATATTTGTATATATGTATTTATGTATGTGGGCTATATGTTATTTTGGAAAAAAAAAAAAAAAAAAAAAAAAATTTTTTTAGCTATGTAAATGCTCCTTTTCATAATATTCATTAATATGTATGTGTGAGTGCATAAAGAATATATATATATATATATATATATATATATATATATATATATATATATGTGTATGTGTGTGTGTGTGCGTGTGTGTGTATATGTGTGCATGTATGTGTACACATGTATATTATGTCTATGTGTGTGCGTGTGTGTGTATATGTGTGCATGTGTGTGTACACATGTATATTATGTCTATATGAATTTTTTGTATATAGGTGTGTACACACACATACATGTGTATATATGTGTGTATGCGCATGTATATGTATATTAGTGTGTAATAAATTGAATGTATGTGTGTGTATGTGTATGTATATATGTATTCTTATTCGTTAAATGGTGTGTGTGTGTATATATATATATATATATATATATATATATATGTGTGTGTACTTCTATTGATATGTATATATAATAATTGTAATTTTTTTTTTTTTTTTTTTTTTTTTTTTTACCTAGTATTGTCTTTATTTAGTTTAATTTCAAATGACCTAATTCTTTTAAAAAAATAATTTTATTTCAAATCCTATATCTTTTTATTCCCTTTTATCAATAATTTATGCCTTTTTAAGTAAAGGTTTTTTTTTTTTTTTTTTTTTTTTTTTTTTTAATACTTCAACGTTTTGGGGAAATTAGATTTTTGAATTTGTCCAGCGTCTGTAATATTTTAAAAAAATTTTTTTCTTTAGTTTCTTTCTTTTTCCCTCCCTTCCTTCTTTTATCTCTCTTACCAACTTTTTTCCGTGTTGCTTTAAATGATTCAACACGGGGTCTGTTAATTTTTAGTTACATTCTCCCCTTTTTTTTGCAAACCCAGACGATGTCAATTTTTTTCTTTTCTTATTTATTTGATTTTATTCTATCCTTTTCTTTTTCTTTTTCCTTTTCTTTTTCTTTCCCTTTATTTTTATTTTATTTTATTTTATTTTATTATTATTTATTTTTTAATTTCTTTGCAATCTATTTAAAAAGGAAAAGTAGACTAATTTTTCTCCAGTTTCTGAAAGGTTTTTTTCTGTTGCTGAGGTGATGTGTCGCTCCCCGTGGGGATCGTCATATCGAAATGGCCATTCAACATCTTTGAATTAATCCTTTTTTAATATATATATTTGCTCTGTAATATTTTATTACATGGAGCTCTCTTCCTGTATCATTTTTTAATATTAAAATAAATTTTTAATATTAATTAGGATCGGGTTTTTTGGAATTTACCTTCCTGCTTTTTTCCTTTGGATTGAAGTATCTGAATTAAAATATATATATATATATATATATATATATATATATATATATATATATATATACGCATCGTTCATTCGATAATGAATTATAGCACTGTAGCTATTATGCTCTCATTATGATTGAGGTCTCTGGAGAAGACAATTTTAAAAACAGTTTCCACTTCTGCTATATGCGTGACTCTTCAGAAATGAACTGAGTTCTCTCGGTGACTGGCGTGTATATACACAGCTTATACAGAAGACGTTGAAATTTCCCTTCTCTGATTCCATGCGTCGATGGCTTAGGGAGTAGCGACTCTGACTAACACCAAATCGGTAGAGTTTCGATCCCAGCCAGAAGCAAGTGGATGCATCTACCCACACTGATGAGCTGTGATACAGCGAAACAGGCTTGTATGTGGATGACTAATATATATATATATATATATATATATATATATATATATATATATATATATAAGTCATCCGCTGTCTGATCTGCATCACTGTATCACAGCTCATCAACACGGTAAGGCATCCGATTGTTTCTAGCCAGGATTGAAACCCTATCTAATTGATATCACTCGGCGAAACTGCATCTGAACTATGGGCTCTCGGTAGAGAAGGCTAGTCTTTAGCGTGCTGTATACAATGTAGCCGAGAGTGTTCAACTTCATTACTGAATGAACGATGCGTATATATAGACAACCAAAAAGAAAGTAGCATGTAGGTAAACTCCAAAGGCAGATCTTATTAATATTAATCATTGAGAATAAAATATTTATACTCTTCCGGACAAATATTATATTTAGCTGTCCCTCCCACTAAGATTAACATGTAACACATGGTCAGTTATGAGTGGAAGTTCCGGACTATATGGCCCGGCCAAAAAATAGCTGTCTATTTTTCCCCAGTCGTACTTCTCCCCTTCGGCGGAATCACGGCTGGGTTATTGCTCTCTCCTCGGAAGCAGAGAGCGCCTCCTGCCCGAGAGCAGAGAGCTGACAGTGAGAGATGTAGTCGCAGCGAGAAAACTCCCTGTGACAGTCACTATATGTACCTGTCCCACCGACTAAGGGCAACATGTAACAAATGGTCAGTTTATGAGTGGAAATTTCCGGGCTATTTGGCTCGGCCAAAAAATACCTGTCTATTTTTCCCCAGTCGTGCTTCTACCCTTCGGCGGAACCACAACTGGGTTATTGCTCTCTGCTCGGAAGCAGAGAGCGCCCTCTGCCCTAAGGCAGAGAGCTGAGAGTGAGAAATGCCGTCGCAGTGAGAAAACTCTCTGTGACAGTCACTATATTTAGCTGTCCCTCTCACTAAGGGCAACATGTGACAAATGGTCAGTTTATGAGTGGGAATTTCCGGGCTATATGGCCCGGCCAAACAAATACCTGTCTATTTTTCCCCAGTCGTGCCTCTACCCTTTTCGGCGGAATCACGACTGGGTTATTGCTCTCTGCTCGGAAGCAGAGAGCGCCCTCTGTCCGAAGGCAGAGAGCTGACTGTGAGAAATGCCGTCGCAGCGAGAAAAATCTCGGTATAGGCAGGATTATTTGTATACCTTAGACGAGTTTATTTATTGTGTAGAAGGGCAATCCCCAACAGAATTTTTTTTATCTGTTTGTTTTCCTTTAACCATTTCATTCTAATCAAGGCGATAAAGTCCCTAACACACAAGGATTACTTAGTGTGAAAAATGATGAGAAAGAAAAAATATTAAGGGAAGAGTACAATAATTAAGACAAGATATGCGTTGAGAGTACATTTACATTTTTGAATATACAAGTTTATTTAGAAGCAAGGAGCCAGAAGAATGTTCCACAAGCGAGAAGTGCAATAGAATAAACTTTAAGAATAGGAATTAAAGGGGATTTTAATTTTCTAAGGGCAGAATTGTAAAAATTAGTGCTGAGTCTAAATCTTGTTGTTTAAAAATAAAAAAACAAAACACCTGCTGTTAAATGGAAAGTTCTTACAAAGATCGAACATGTAATTCCCTTCGTGCACCATGCTACCTTTGACTCAATGACAAGTTAGAAAATATCAGATTTTTTTTTAATCGTGTCACCCCAAGCAAGGCATTCCACTGCCACTATATCGCAGGCGGTTACATAGAGCGATTGGGTATAGGAAATGTCAGAAGGAGGGTGATAGACGACTTAGGATGTACATAGGGAGAGAGTTGAAGAGAGTGGGTGTGAGTTAGTGTGTTGGGAGGTGTCTAAGGAGAAGTTTAACTTATTAAACCAGTGAAGTGAACTTAATGTTATTATTGTTTATTAACAAGTAACGTATGTTCTTCTTTATTGTTGACATGGGTCATTATATATTTCCGCAACATTCTGTCTTTGGTAACACTTATCCCTCTTTTACTTTTAACTGTCTGTCCTAATCCCTGTTCTGCCTACCATTTACATGAAATCTTTAGTTAGATTATTCATTGCTTGTACATGTCATATTCTGTGTAAGATTATCAAGTAGAGATTTAAGTGAAACCCCAAAAACGTTAAATGCATCGCACGTTGTTGTATTCCGCTTAGTTCTCAGCCTTACCAAAGAAGTAAACATTGATATTTGTTCCAACATCTCTTTTTTTTATTAATTTACTTGCTTCGCAATTTTTGTTTGTTTCATCATGTTGAAACATAAAACTTTTCATCGTTTAACACTATGTTAAAAGATAGATTTTCTAGCTTTGAATTGTTTTTTAATTAGTTTATTTACAAAACACTAAGCACTCAGGAGGTCACCCAGGACAATATAACAGAAACGCAAAACGTGTGTTTTATAATTTGAATACATTGTCGAACATCCGCGACATATGGCTTTCTCAAAGAAGATAATCATTTGATAGGTGCAGCCAGCCGTGGAGAAGCTTTTAAGCAGAAATTATGCATACATAGGAATTTATTGTTTTTATTATTGACGTTTTTAGGTGTCTTTTTTAAAGTAGGTGTTGTGGGATTTCCCATTTTTTATGATAATGGACTCGACTTGAGTATAAATATACTCCTGCCATAGAGAGACCCGAAGAGATCTCTTTCAGACATCGGAACTGATCTGTAAGTTACAGAACGATACCGAAGTTATACCAATCAACCGCAGAAAGCAATGACAACCTACTGCGGGATAATCCTCTGCCCAATAAGCCATGTCTCTTTCGAGAGAAGATCGCCCAAATCTTGTATCACAAATGGGACTTAACTGACTGGCTGAATATAATAGTTGAGAACAATCAAAACCTACTGTACATAAAGTGGGGGATAGGATTTCTATTGTTATGAAGTATTAAACTGACCCCCCTACTCAATTGATACCAATCTAACATGTTTTTTTTTTTAAATCAAAGTGTCATAATAGAAGCACAGAGGAATACATTCTGGTACCTTTTTTTTCACTTTTGAGTTTGATTTTCACGTGCATTTGATATGTTAAGAAGAACCCTGATATAAGAGAGCTGCCGGAACCGGATAAAAATTATCTTATATCCGGGTTTACCTTATATCCGGGTTTGGTCTATTTTATTTACATTACCACAGGCTTTAGGTTGGGACCAGAGTAAATCTCTCTTATATCAGGTTTTTTTTTTAATCATGGTCTTTGGGACCGGGTTATACTGTAGTACATTATTTCGGAGCTTCCTAAAAGGTACTATCGTTGGCTGTCATATGCGTTACAATCAAAACACGAAAAAATCTATGGAGATAAATCCATGCAGAAAACCCGTAGAGGATGGTATTTGTTTGTTAATACTGGCAACTTTCCGGAACTTCTAGAAATTTACAAAAAGTCATTCTTTTCTATCATGTGGTATTGTCTCCAAAAAAGGGGTAATTAAATATTGACAGCGCACGACCTCGATGTAACATAGCCGGTCAAAAAGAAAAAAAATCCTTATTCAAATCACCTGCTGCCTTGTAGGTCTTGCTTCTTTAGATTCTGGAAGAAAGTAACCTCAACATCCCCGATGCAAAAAGAGCCTGAAAGCCATTGCACTATTCTTCCTTAAATGTCGCCATGGACAACATTTCTTAGATGGAGGGGAGTAAGGATCACAGGGGCGCAAAACGCAGCGATATATATTTAATTGGACTAGATAGACTAAACTATCGCCCGGTTCACACTCCACCCACGTCTATTGAACAGGTGAAGAAGCCCATCCCTTGTTTCCTGTTTAGGATGTGGTTTCCGGTTTTTCTCTTTTCCAGTCTTTTCACTCTTACGTAGCCCCCTGCGCATCAGTGGCGTTATCGCCTTGCTTGGGGTGATATGATTAAAATATATATATATATATACTATGTAAATATCAAAGTGGACACTGAGTTTAACACTGAGCGGTGACTAACTGCTTCATGATTGAAAACAATTTCAGTCCATGTGTGTTTTGTTTTGACTCAACTATTTTGTGTGTACATTAAAGCAAAGATTTATTTACAGATATGACAAAAGTGTAAGAAAGAAAATACAAGTGAAATTTTGTTGACTGAACACTATAATATAATGAGAAGGAAAACGCTAATTAATAAAAATGCATGCTGCTTTGTAGTTAAAATTGTTGTTAAAATGTAGCTATTAAAAATGTCCGCATGAGTTTAGAGTTCATGGTTGTGTAGTAGCGGAACTTAAAATATTTGTTCCTTCCTCTTTTTAGTAGGTCGTAAAAGGTTGAGAGTAAGAGAAGGCAAAACAAATAATGCAGTGATGCTTAACACGTACATTTGGTTGTTGTCGTCTTTAGCGGCGTGCATTAAAAAAAGAAAAGAAAATTGAAAGAAGAGATCGAATGAAAATGTGACGTGCCCTGCGTCCGGGCCGACTTCTTGAATTTTCTTTCGTTACATTGCCACGAGGTCGTCAGCTAACCATGTCGACTGCCTTTTGATGTGGAGTGAGTTGGTTTAGATAGTGAAAGCTCTCATGATGCTGGCTCCAGCGAAGCTTTTTCACTTAGGTGTGAAAATACGTCATAGATACATTTCCTGGTTTTAATCCAATCAGCATTCAAAATTAGATTTTCACGTTGACTTGTGAATTTTTATCAGTTGGGTTTTTCAAAATTCTTTTAAATCCCTTTTTGCGAGTGTGCAATTCATTTTGGGTTTTTGATGGATGATACAGAATTTTTATTCTATACTCTCTCCTAGAAACTATAACTAAGGTACACTCAGCACATTTCTAATATCAATCACAAGTGTTGAATGAATATAAGTGTCCTCGTGAACGTGCAGGTGTCTGCAACAGGAATTAGAGAGCAGATACGCATATTCGGATACGAGCGTTCCGTCACCATACTGATTGGATCTTCGTTACACATTAATTTTATCTACTGGATGATGTGTCCTTAAGACGTGAATAAAAGTGCTGGCTGGATACAGAGGCTTAACCCAAATTATTTTAGTACCTGGCTACCGTAGATTAGAGCCAAACATAGAGAGTTACAGAGAGACAACTGATACTGAGAGATATCTGGAATAAGCATGAATAATAGAACTAGATCAATCGCATCCCTTGAACGAAATTCAAAATTCCAATCTCATACAAAACGGACAAAATGTAACAACAGAGATGACAAAAGACAGAACTATGTAAATATTGTAAATAATTACAATACCTTCTCTATGAAATGCACATCTGTGTGCAAAGAGATAAAGAAAATAATGAAATAAGAAAAAAACTGAAACTTCTGAAGATAGATTAATACATAAATAATTATTAACAATCTGAGAGGGATTCTATCTGAGAACATCAGACAGAGATAGAGACAAATACATATCTATATACACAGACAGAAGAAGTAAAGAACTTATTTAGATAAAAGGACCGAAAAAGAATTAAAGAAAAGATTAACTTAGCTAGATAAATAATAATAGCAGCTGATAGATAGATAGATAGATAGATAGATAGATAGATAGATCTTAGAAGGTACAGAAAGTGCTACAACATTCAGATAGTAAAACTGATGGCGAGAGATGAAGGAATAAAGAAAAAAACAGTAAACTATTGTGTCAGTGAGGTGAGCTAGATAATAACAGTATGAAATAGATAGATAGATAGATAGATAGATAGATAGATAGATAGGAATGGAATTATATATATATATATATATAATACTGTATAATATGATATAAATATAAATATAAATAAACTTAAAAACGAGTATCGGTAAAAATAATGTTCAAAATAATTCATTACAAATTGTCGGTTAAAATTTGTTAATTTCCGTAACATGTTTACATTTGTTGACATTACGATACATTTCAGAGCAGATATGCTTGCTTACGATGAATCGAAAATTGTGTTATATAGGCATGATAAAAACCTCGTCTGATCAGGAGGCTATCTATGGTCGAGCGGTCTAAGACGTTACCAGATCAAATGGTAGCTTCCCCTATGTAAATATGGGTCGCAAATTTGAATCCTACTGGATAGCACACATTTTCGTAATAAAAATTTATCGTAAATAATCAGGTCGGTAGATATAAATATAAAATACTGTTTAACTAAAAACAGAATATCTACTTTAATACGAATATCGGTAAAAATAATTGTTCAAAATAATTCATTACAAATTGTTGGTTGTTTATAACTAAGTTTCGTTAAAATTCGTTAATTTCCGAAATTTGAACTTATAGTCTCTAATAACCCTAAAAGCACTGAACTAAACCCTCTACAGAAAACCAATGTAGTGTATCAATTTACATGCCCGTTCATAGTTTGTATCTTTGGTACTAAAAATAAACCCACTACATATATTGGTTTTACTACAACCACGCTCTCCTGTAGACTTACATGTCACCTTTCTGATCAGAGTACAATTAAACAACATTTCTTAGAAAAATACAGCAATGTAGGTAATATCAGACAGATTGTAGTCAGCAACACAATAATCCTCACTCATACACAGAGTAAAAAGAACCTTCAGATATTCGAGGCCATCTACATTAAATCCAAACAACCGACACTTAATAAAATCACGTTTATATCTGATCATAACACATTACATTTCATTTAAATATATGGTTCTGTTATCATTTCAAGTTCTAACGTGGTGTGACGTCATAGAACCGCATTATAAATTTACGAACTGCGTTTGCCATTTTTGGTAGCTGTTATCATTGCCTAGCAAAGTTTTCAGTCAACACAAAATAAAATCGTCGCTGATAGTGGATGTTTTTATGTTAACGTCCTTGTAACCTCTCTGAAGGTGGCTTATGTGAACCGAAAGCTTAGAACCAACTTAATAAAAAATTATCCAATTACAAAATTAAAATATTAAGCTCTATTTTGTATCGAGCACTTGAATGCTTGAACAGTGGATTTTAATCTATTTGCTCTTTCACTTTATATATATATATATATATTTAATCATTTCACCCCGAGCAAGGCGGAAACGCCACTGATGTGCAGGGGGTTACATAAATGTAAAAAGATTAATTAGAAAAGAGTGAGGAGTACAAACTAGTTAGAAAGGAACAATAGAAAGCTGAGAAAGCAAGTGCGATGACAGATACATAGGTGGAGAGGAAGGGAAGGTTATACAGGGGAGGGGAGAGAGCTAGAGTCCAGTGGTTAGTAGACGAGTATTGACTTTGCATTTAAATTTCTGGAGGTTGTAGCCGTCAGGAAAGCAAGAATACGGGAGTGAGTTCCACAGTCGGGAAGTGCGAGAGAGGAAGCTGCAGGAGTAGAACTGTTGTCTGCATTTGGCTAATTTGACTGTGAATGGGTGGGACCCAGTTGCCAGTCAGGTTGTACGAGTAAACACCTGTTGAGGAGGCATCAGTGACTTAAGCTCGTCCGAGCAGAAGCCATGAAATATTTATAGAAGAGACAAAGGGAGCCCACATTTCGACGATGGGGAAGCGGCTGCAGTCGAGTCGCCAGATGAGTACCTATCACATTACAGACTCTCCTTTGGTGCTTGTCAAGAACACTGAGGAGAACGGCAGAGGCACCTGACCATAAATGGCAGCAGTACTCCATGCACGGACGGATGGTTGACTTGTATATATGCAAGATGGATTCAGATGAAAAAAACATCCTGGATCGACATAGTGACCCAATCTTCTTAGCAGTAGATTTTGCTATGGATATATTGTATTTATGCAGCAAGTTCTCTTTTAGGCGCGTCTGATTAATAGAATCATCTATATCTAATATATATATATATATATATATATATATATATATGCTAAAAGGTTTATATAAAAAAAGAGTTTTTCAAACATTAATATATACTTGGTCATGTCATTGCAACATAATAAAAAATGCCTAGTAGATAGTTTTTAAGTTCTAACAAACGCTACGCCTAACTGTTAAGCGTTTAATTTAAAGAGAAAATATTACAAAAACATAGCAGCACTGTTTTATGGTAAGTTTGTCTAATTACAGTAATATACACGAACACAATTTTAAATGCTTTTTTATTAACTACTAATGCACCGCTGAAGATAATCTCAGTCAGAAATTGAAAAATAATTGGGAAATGAACAATAAAAACAACTTTAACAGTTACATTGTAACTTTGTCACATCATTTGATGATAATACACGGAAAATTAATCGCGAGTAAGGCATATTCTGTTAAAAATAAGAAGGCAGAATGATTGTATTTAATTTATTCAGACAATATATATACTATGTTTGTTTCATTTTAAACGAGTTATTACGTGACCTAGGTTTCTAGCATGTGAAGCTTCAGACAATTTGCAAATAAATTGTAAACATAATTTAACTTTTTTTAAGAAAAATACATTCATTACGTGAGTGTACTTAAAAAAAACGGCAAAATACGTTACAGCAAATCGCCAGAAGCCACGAACGTTTTTCTTTTTAATCGGATGGCACCAAACAGGGCATAATACTTCCACTGTTGTGCAGGGGGATACGTAGGAGGAATGTTATGAGAAAGAATGTCAGAAAGGGGGTAAGTAGGTAATGAGAGAGAGGATGCAGGTTAGTGAGATAGGATATGACTATTGACTTTATATTTAAATTCTTGCAGATTGTAGCTGTCGGAGAAGCAAATAACTGAAAGGGAATTCTACAGACGGTAAGTGGGAGGAAAGGAGATCCTAGAGTAGAATTTTTGTTTACCTTTTCTTGGTTTCACAGTAAAAGGGTGGGACCTAGTTGCTAATCTTGCTGCTCGAATAAATTCGTATATAGTGGGCACCAGTGAGCTAAGTTCATCGGAGCAGAAGCGAAAGCACTTGCAGAAGAGACACAGGGAAGCCACATTGCGCCGGTGAGAAAGTAACTGTATCCTAACTGCCAAGTCGGGATCGATTACAATGTAGATTCTCCGACGAATTTATTCAGGGACCCCTAGGTGGATAGCAGCAGGAGCTAACCGGATATGGCAGCAATATTCAATGTACGGGCGGATAGTAAATTTGTATATTGGCAGGATTTTTTTCAGACGGGCAAAACTTCCTGGCCTGCACAAAGAACCGACCTTCTTAGCAGCGGATTTAGCTATGGATTCTGTGCAGACATTCCACTTGAGGTCCGTTGTGAGAGTTAACCCGTAGAGGCGGAGTGTTTTACTTTCAAGGAGACGAGCCTGATCTATGCTAATGGGAGGGAAGGTAAGAGTGCTTGTCTGTGGTGGTTAATAGATAGCAGCTTCGTTTTGAAAGCATTAAAATTCACAAGCCATTACTTACCCCAATCCAGCAAGGATTGGAACTGCTGAAATATTCAAAAATTGTACTATATAATTGCATTGAACAATGTTTGACATAACTGTGTACTAGTCTAAATCATTTATGACCAAAAATTAAGTAATATATATATAATTCCAAGTGAAGAGAACTCAAGTTTATTTTTATATTTTGAGTGCTCTGGCATTTATTTTATTATAAACAGTGCTCGATATAATGAGTATTATAGAGCTTGATATAATATAATAAAATTATATGTTTATGTCAATTTTATATTGCAACATTAGAAATTTCCATGTCGCAATGTAAAATTGACATTACCATATAATTATATTATATTATATTGTAATATATATATATATATATATGTGTGTGTGTGTGTGTGTGTGTGTGTGTGTGTGTGTGTGTGTGTGTAAATGTGAACATTCTAGTCCGTACTAATTTTTAAGACAGATGGGAACATATTCTGTTGTTTCTGGTGTTTTTTCCATATGACACAGTTAAGGTATTTTCTTAAATTATTACCCGCTCAGAAATGTTAAACTTTCAGCGCAAAGGAAAATATAATTCATTTGCCCTTCCTGTTTATCTTAATTACATGTCGTGTTTTATTCAAAAGAATTGCTTCTTCTTTTCTTCTCTTCTTTCCTTCTCTTCATTCATTCTACTTCCTTCCTTTCCTTTTTACCTTTAATATTCTTTCTTTTTCACCTCCAATTTCTTTATTCTTTCCTTTTTTTTTAAACTTTGTTTACGACTTCTCCATCCTTTTATTTTTGTATTTACCTCATTGCTTGTTTCTTTTTTTCTTCTTTCTTTCTTCTCCGTCGTTTTCTTTTTGCCTTTATCTCATTGCTTCTTTCTTTCTTTGTTGTTTTCTATCTTTCTTTCTATCTTTCTTTACTTTGTGCTCGACTTCTCCACCCCTTTTCTTTTTCTCTTTTCCTCGTTACTGCTTTCTTTCTTTCTTTCTTTCTTTCTTTCTTTCTTTCTTTCTTTCTTTCTTTACTTTGCACTCGACTTCTCCACCCCTTTTCTTTTTCTCTTTTCCTTATTACTGCTTTCTTTCTTTCTTTCTTTCTTTCTTTCTTTCTTTCTTTCTTTCTTTCTTTCATTCTTTACTTTGTGCTCGACTTCTCCACCCATTTTCTTTTCCTCTTTTCCTCGTTACTGCTTTCTTTCTTTCTTTCTTTCTTTCTTTCTTTCTTTCTTTCTTTACTTTGTTTGCTCGATTTCTCCACTCTTTTTTTTTGTATTTGCCCCATTGCTTCTTTCTTTCTTTCTTTTTTTCCTTATTTTGTCCTTTACTTCTCCATCCTTTTCTGTTTGTCTTTTCCTCGTTATTTCTTTCTTTCTTTCTTTCTTTCTTTCTTTTGTCCTCTACTTCTCCATCTTTTTCTGTTTGTCTTTTCCTCGTTATTTCTTTCTTTCTTTCTTTTTTCTTTCTTTCTTTCTTTATTTTGTCCTCTTCTTCTCCATCCTTTTCTGTTTGTCTTTTCATCGTTACTGCTTTCTTTCTTTCTTTATTTATTTATTTTGTCCTCTTCTTCTCCATCCTTTTCTGTTTGTCTTTTCATCGTTACTGCTTTCTTTCTTTCTTTCTTTCTTTCTTTATTTATTTATTTTGTCCGCTATTTCTCCACCCTTTTCTTTTTGTTTTTTTCATCGTTACTGCTTTCTTTCTTTTTTCTTTCTTTCTTTGTTTTCCTCCTGTTTAATCAATTTCTTCACTCACATCTTTCTTTTCCTTCTTTTTTCTTTATTTCTCTTCCTGCGTTGAGATCAATTGTTTCTCTCCTGTTTTTCTTCATCAATATTTCTGATCTTTATTTAGATTCCTCCTTTCTAATCGATTTCTTCACCTTTTTTACTCTTCTTTTCTTCTTTCCTCGCGCCTTTCTTTTTTTTTCCTCCTCTGTGCTCGATTTCTTCTTTTTGCAGTTGCTTTCTTTCTTTCTTTCTTTCTTCGTTTTGTCATTGATTTTTCATCACTACTTTCACCAATATTTCTTTCGGTGATCGTTTTCCTTCTTTTTTTTATTTTCTCAGTCCTTCATTCCGTCTTCTTTTAGCTCCAACGCATCTATCTATCTATCTATCTATCTATCTATCTATCTATCTATCTATGCCAGTATGTTCATTATCTATCTATCTATCTATCTATCTATCTATCTATCTCCTTTTTGTTCTATTCTTTTTTGTCTTCTCTTTCTCTTTGTTTTCCATCTTTACTTTCTTTCTTACATTTTTCTTTCTTTCTGTTTTCTTTCTTTCTTTCTTTCTATCTATCTATCTATCTATCTATCTATCTATCTATCTATCTATCTATCTATCTATCTATCTATGCCAGTATGTTCATTATCTATCTATCTATCTATCTATCTATCTATCTATCTATCTATCTATCTATCTCTTCTATCTGTTCTATTCTTTTTTGTCTTCTCTTTCTCTTTGTTTTCCATCTTTACTTTCTTTCTTACATTTTTCTTTCTTTCTGTTTTCTTTCTTTCTTTCTTTCTATCTATCTATCTATCTATCTATCTATCTATCTATCTATCTCTTTTTGTTCTATTCCTCTTTGTCTTCCCTTTTTCTTTGCTCTCACTCTTTTTCTATTTTTCTTTTTTCTTTCTGTCTTTCTTTCTATTTCGCCTGTTCTATACTTTTATCTTTCACTGTTTCTTCCCCTTTATATCTATGCAGTTTGATCATATCTATCTATCTATCTATCTATCTATCTATCTATCTATCTATCTTTTCTTTCTCTATGCATTTATTTTTCATTTAATCTTTAACCTTTTTCTTCTTCTAAACAAATATCGTCTGCTTTTTTATTTTTCTTCTTCATTCTTTCCTTTTCCTCACATCTCCATGATTATTATTATTCTTTCTTACAGGATATTTCTTTTGACATTTTTGCCTCTGTAATTATTTTTCTTGGTCGCCGCTTTCATCCTTCCACAATTAAGCTTTCATACTCTAGGCTTTTCCTTCATTCTCACACATTCCCTCTGCTGTCTTATCCCGCCACCTTCCCCCCTGCTCACTCAACGCCACAATCGTACTGATGCAAGACAGGGATCACCACGCCCGGCTGAATTCCCCGCCTATCTACAATACAAACAGTCCACAATTCTCACTACACCGGATTTCGTCTTATCGCTCAACTTTACCTAGCAGATGTTTTCTTTCGTTATCTTGCTTTTCCCAACGCAGGCAAGTCCTGCGAAAGTCCAACAAGCCTTTCACTGTGTTCATCAGAATGATGGAAACAGATGCGTGTTCCGATGAGAGAAAGGGACACTGGGAAAGACATTTACTGCTCGGTGTATCTAAGCTTTATCACGGCTTATTAAGTCAGGGCTTGATGAGATTTATCGCTTGGGTAGTCACGGATTAAACATTTGTGCTTCTGACCCAAACTGAGGCGCGATGAAATGGTCTGTCGTCCGTCTATCAACGAATTTGACTTTCGTTTCGAGATCTGGAATCAGTCGTCAGTGAAGAGTTTTTACATTTGTTGAACTCACCGTTTGTTTAGGAGGAGAAAATGCTTCCCGAATGTAAAATCAAGGAAAATGCTTTTCCGAATGTAAAGTATTTATGAATTATAGAAAGACTAGCGGGGTTACTGGCGTTACTTGTGAATTAAATCAAAATAACACCTGTGATGCATTAATTCATGATTTTAAAAAAATTAATTTAATTTTTTCTTTTATAATTTTGCTCATAGTTTTAATTGAAGCAAATTTATAATTCCCCCGTTACGCAGGTGTTTACAGTGAGTGAAAGAGTAAGTGAAAAAGACAGAGACGAACATAGAGTCAAGAGAATTTGTCTATAATTCTGTGATGAGGCAGTATTTACATTATTTACACTGTTTGGGGGGTTGTGCGTTGTGATGCAGTGGATATCGACCCGGAACGACAAATCGGGGAGCCGAGTTCGAATTCCAGTTTAGTTCCTTACATTCACTAACGAACAACTACCACTGGGAAAGGTATTAATCCGTCTCTTGCCTCCAGTTATGGGTTAAATAATAGGACATTGGATTATTTAGCCTTGGCTGGCAACCAGTCTACCAGAAAGCAATGGCAACCTACTGCGAGATAATCTGCCCAGTCAGCCATGTCTCTTTCGAGATATGATCATCCAAACCTTGCATCACGCACGGTACTTGAATGACTGACTCTGTTTCGACTGCTGTTCACATATTTTTTGCCATGTTTACGATGTTTCGGCCGTTGTATGTTCCGACCTTCATCAGGTGCTAAGAATTTATAACGGAATCTTTTATTTCGATCACGAGGGTATATAATTCTTATTATTTGTGCGATACCACTACCAGATCACATGTAGTTATCTCCCTTTACACTGGGCTTAGGAGAAATAGGAGTTGGTTTGTTGCTTTAAGTTAAACCAATGAGTTTTGAGTTCAGCAGTGATGATCAAATAACTCACAGATTTGAGTCAAAGGGAGATACATACATGACATCCAAAAGTAGTATCGCACATAAATAGATAATTATATTTCCCATTGATTGAAATAATCGGTTTGGTTCAAAATTCGTAACGCCCGAAGAAAGCCTAAGTTTATAAAATCCGAAACGTCGCAATAAAGATGAGGACAATGTAAATGACGAATAATGAGATGTAAGGAAGATACAAGATGAAGAATGACGTTGTATGTAATGTTTTGAAGAATGTAAGGTGACAGACACTAAGAACACGGAAATGAGATCCACAGTGGAGAATTGCGAGAACAGAATTTGGTAGGTTCTTCTTCTATGTGTCATTTTCTTTTAGGACGTAGGCGATCATGGCTTTCCACGTCTCTCTATTCCTGGTGGCTCTAAGCACAGTGTCTCCTGTTACACCATGCAAGACTCGTTCTGTCACCCTCTAGCTCAAGCCCATTAAACTAGAATATAAGTGTATATAAACTACCATGGCCACATAATGAGGGATCAGTTTATATATTGATTATAATATAGATTAGATCCCCAACTTTATATCCATATTATAATTTCTCAAAAACAGTTCGCATATATCTTCTGCAATGTGCCCTCTCGTTTCAGGATGAAGGCGACCATGACTTTCCACGTCACCCGATCTCTGGTGGCTCTTAGCACGCTTTCTCCTGTTGCACCATGCAACCCGCGTTCTGTCATCCACTAGCTCAATTCCATAAATCTAGAATATAAATGTATAGAGACTAGCATGCTCACAAAATGAGGGATTAGTTTATATTTTTTTTATAACATAGAATTGATCCCCCATTTTATATCCACATTAAAATTTCTTATAAACATTTTGCATATATATTCTTCTTCTATGTACTCTGCCCTCTCAGGACGTTGGCAATCATGGCTTTCCACGTCTCCCTATCCCTGGTGGCTCTTAGCAAGACTTCATCTGTTACACCACCACGCTCTACTACCCACTAGCTCAAGTCCATATATCTAGAATATAAATGTATAGAAAATAGCAGGGCCACAAAATGAGGGATCAGTTTATACATTGATTATAATATAGAATTGATCCCATACTTTATACCCACATTATAATTTCTTATAAGCAGTTGGCACATATCTTCTTCTATCTGACCTGTTTTTTCAGTACGTAGGCGATCATGGCTTTCCACGTCTCCGGATCCCTGGTGGCTCTGAGCACGTCTTCTCCTGTTACACCATGCAATACTCGTTCCATCATCCAACTGACTAGGTCCGTCAAATATGGTATTCGCTGCTTTCTCCTGTCTCTTTTTCCTCTATTTAATGTATTAGTATCAGATTCTCCAAGCCCTCTTTCCTCATTGCATGTCCCAGGAACTTTAGTTGTCTCTTCCTGATGCTCAGTATTAATTTTTCCTTTTCGTTTCCATCATTTTCAAAACCTCGTCATTGCTCACATGCTCGATCCATGATATTCGCAGCATCTTTCTGAAGAACCACAGTTCAGTTGCTTTATCTTTGATGATATTGTCCAGCATTCACTGCCATATTGAAGAACCGACATCATATAGCAATCCAGTACTCTTTTCCTTGTTTCTAGCGAAATTGTCCTGTTTCTTAATACGTTACTTAACTTCTGGAATGCTTCCTTCGCCATGCCAATTTGCCTTCGGATTTCTGTGTCACACTTACTGTCTTCTGTTATAACACTTCCCAGCTAATTAAATTTTTATACCTGCTTGATTTTAGTATCCTCCACCTGTATTTGGCATTTTGGGCTGACCTTTCTGTTGATGACCATGCAATCGATTTTCTTGCAGTTAATTTGTAGTCCTTTCTTGTCACTCTCTTCAGCTACCTTTTGTAGAAGATCTCTTTTTCATCAGTGGCAGTAGTTCGGGGTGTGATTCTTCTGGTTAAAAACGTACATGATATAAAGTTTAATGGCATAAGTTTAGCTGTTTTATGAGGGTCGTACTTTACACTGGAGGATGTGCGTTGTGGCGCAGTGGATATCGGCTCGGAACGAGAATTCGGGGAACCGAGTTCGAATTCCAGTTGAATTCCTTGCATTCACTTACGCGCAAATACCCTTGGGAAAGGTATTAATCCGCCTCTTTCCCTCCAGTTATGGGTTAAATAATAGGATAGATTGGGTTCTATAGCCTTGGTCGGCAACCAGTCTACCGCAGAAAGCAATGGCAACCTACTGCGGGATAATCTTCTGCCCAGTCAGTCATGTCTCTTTCGAGACATGATCGCCTAAATCGTGTATCGCGCATGGCACTTAACTGACTGACTTTACACTCTTTATATATAGTTTCTTATTTACTGTAGTTGCCGATCTTCTTCAGATGATTGGAATTTTGAACTGATTCTGTTATTTCTTTCACCCGGGTTTATTGTTCTACGCCTATAGCCATTGTTTCTTCCAGATGTCTAAGTATCAGTCATCCCCCTTTTATTGATCTGGCTTTTAAAAAGACTAGCGGAACTCGTAGAATTTCCACGGAAGGATAATTATGATTTCCTGAATATAATTTATTTTGTCATACTACAAGTGATAGAAACATATTCAAACTTAACGGTATTGAACAATAAAATAACGATAACACAGAGTGTAATTTTATTCAAATATCTATAAAAGTAATGTATATTATAGCGACTTTACTGTAATCTTATATGACCAGCGGAACCCGTGGAATTTCCATGGAAGGTTAATTATGAATTCCTAGAAATATTTTACTTTGTCATACCACAAAAGATAGAAACGACTTCAAACATAAAGGTATTGGATAATAAAATAACGATAACACAGAGTGTAATTTTATTAAAATATCTATAAAAGTAATGTCCATAGAAACTACTTTACTGTAATCTTATATTATACTAAGCAGCGTATGCACAGACCTTAACCAAAATACTGTACACTATTTTGTGAGATATTTTGAAAGAGAAAATGATTTTTTTATTACTGAAAAATCATGGCTCCTGTGTCCATTGCAAAACAGAAAAGACCAAGTGAGTAATTGGCCAAGAGTGTAGAGGACAGAAATTTCGTTAGTAGGACGCGGGATACGACAACAAACCTACCTATTTTTACTATATTGTACAGTACACACATACATACACACACACAATTACTGCTACAACCACCAGCTTAAGCTGCTACTGATACGTTAATACTATAGGCTCTCTCTTTCTACTTTCTCACTCTTTACTTCTTCTTTTAAGTGCCATACGTGATACACGCTTGGGCGATCATGTCTCGAAAGAGACATGACTGACTGGGCAGAAGATTATCCCGCATTAGGTTGCCATTGCTTTCTGCGGTAGACTGGTTGCCGACTAAGGCTATAGAACCCAATCTGTCCTGCTATTTAACCCATAACTGGAAGGAAGAGACGGATTAATACCTTTCCCAAGGGTATTTGCGCGTGTGAATACAATGGATTCAACTGGAATTCGAACTCGGATCCCCGGCTTCTACGTTCCGAGCCGATATCCACTGTACTACAACGCACTACCTTTCCGTTTAGCAAAGGTGAGAGAAAGACAGAGGAGAGTAGCGTTTAAAAAGATTGAGGGGAAGGAAAAGCTTGTATAGAGAGTAAGTGGCGTAACGGACGAACGAAATAAGTAACTAACTAAAGAAAGGAACAAATAGAATTATTATATAAAAGTATAGCCGTAGGTTTCAGATGTTTACGGGAGCACTACAATGAACCCATCATTCACGATCATCTTCAGCAATAGATCGAATAGACATTTTGAACTATGTCAAGATAGGCCATTGAGAACGAGGCATTGCCACTCTAGATATGGCAGCAATAATCAATGTTTGCTCTTACCTGTCTCTTAAAGAATGTTTATAACGAGCGGGCTCAGGCACTTACGGAGAGGTTCCATGATATATATAAATATTGACACAATTAGGATTAACCACACTCATACAGACCTTAGTTGTGGTCATCTTTACTTAGAGGGAACTAAGACATCAGAATTAAGAAAGATATGTTATAGATGTGCCCTGAGGTACAGTGGATATCGGCTCGGAACGAGAAACCGGGGAGTCGAGTTCGAATTCCAGTTGAATCTATTGTATTCACTTACGCGCAAATAACATTGGGAAATGTATTAATCCGTCTCTTCCTTCCAGTTATGGGTTAAATAGCAGGACAGATTGGGTTCTATAGCCTTGGTCGGCAACCAGTCTACCGCAGAAAGCAATGTCAACCTACTGCGGGATAATCTTCGACTGACTGATGCATATAACTGAGGTCCATCCTAATGTTGGCTGCTCACGAACCCAAGTCCCTTATCAGATCACATTCGTAGGTGCATCACATATGTTGCAGTCGTAGTAGAAGTGATTTGTCTTGGGCAATATAGCTTGACGGAGCTCAACTCTTGAACAGTGTTTTGCTTCTCCTAAAAAGTTTTCCACCCTTCATCATACAACCCAGTCTGTTCTGCTATTTACCTATCAGGGAAGAATATGTGGATTCATACCTTTCCCAAAGGAGCAGAGAATAACATGAACTTGACAGGAATTCGATCTCGGCTCTCCGAATCGTCACGAACCCAATTCCTTGTCAGATCACATTCGTTGGGGAATCGAATATATTGCAGCCGTAGTAGAAGTGATATGTCTTGAGCAAGATACCCTCAAGGAGCTCAACTCTTGAACAGAGTTTTCCTTCTCTTAAACAGTTGTCACCCGAGGTGAGAGAACCCAGTTTGTCCTGATAGTTACCTACCAGTGAAAAATAAATTGATTCATACCTTTCCTAAGGGAGCAGAGAATAACGTACAATCGATTGTGGTGGAATGGTTAAGAAGTGGATCGTAAATTTCAACGATTCTAAAACGAAACTCCTGTCTGTCAACCAACACAGGCACTCACTCCTACCACCCATAATAAGCATGGACCAGACAAGTCTCCTCGGCTTTACCATATCATTCGACATCAAGTGGAAAATTTACATTGAATCAATAGTTAAATTCACTGCTAGGAAGGTTGGGTCGCTGTGTCAGGCCAGGAAGTTTTTCTCGCCTGAATCTGTTTTGCACATATACAAATCAACCATCCGATCGTGCATGGAATACTGTTATTATATCTGGTCAGACGCCCGTGCTGTTCTTCTCAGTGTTCACGACAGGCTCCAAAGGAAAATCTGTAATGTGATTGGTCCCGACCTGGCAGTTTGACTCCAGCCACTTTCTCATCGTCTAGATGTGGCTTCCCTCTGTCTCTTCTATAAATATTTTCATGGCTTCTGCTCTGAAAAACTTGGTTCACTGGTGACCCCGCCCCAAGAATTTACTCGAGCAACCAGACTGGCAACAAGGTATCACCCTTTTACAGTTAAATCAACCAAATGCAGTCGACAGTTCTTTTCCAGCAGCTTCATTTCTCTTGCTTTCCGCCAATGGAAATCTGTCCCATATATTTGCCTTCCTGACAGCTACAACCTCGCGGAATTTAAATGCAAAGTCAATTCCCATCTCTTATCCACTTAACGCCAGCCCACCCTTTTACAGTGAAACCGATAAAATGCAAGCGCAACTTCTACTCCAACAGTTTCTTTTCTCGCAATTCCCGACTGTGGAATTCTCTTCCACGTGACTGCTTCCCCGACGGCTACAATCTCCTGGAGTTTAAATGTAAGGTCAATAGACACCTCCTAACACACTAACTCGATTCCATTCTTTCAAACCCTCTTCCCACCCACCCAACTCTCTAACACGCCCTTCTGACATTTCCTATATCTAACCACTCTTTCTATTTACCTTCCCCTATGTAGCCCCAAGCGCAATAGTGGCAGTGGAATGCCTTGCTTGGGGTGAAACGATTAAAAAAAAAATCTTGTTCTTTTCCTTTTTCTACCTTTGCAACTGTCTTCATTCCTGTGTTCACATCCTTTTCTTGCCTTTTCTCTTTCTTTCCCTGTAGCTGTTTCTTCTTTGTCTTCACTCTCTTCCTGCCTAATACTTCATATCTTAAATATAACCCCCTGCACATCAGTGGCGTTATCGCCTTGCCTGGGATTAAAGAATTTAAAAAAAGTATGGATTCATACATTTCTCAAGGGAGCAGACAATAACATGGAATCTGAAGGAATTTGATCTTGGCTCGCCGAATCCTCAATCCCTACCGCTATCAATTATTCTACCGTACCTCCAAATATAACATCAGTCAGTTAAGTGCCATACGTGATACACGCTTGGGCGATCATGTCTCGAAAGAGACATGACTGACTGGGCAGAAGATTATCCCGCAGTAGGTTGCCATTGCTTTCTGCGGTAGACTGGTTGCCAGCCAAGGTTATAGAACCCAATCTGTCCTGTTATTTGACTCATAGCTAGAAGGGGAAGAGCTGTATTACATTATTATGTAGTAATTAGTGGGGGATCAGCTTATTACTTCATAACAATATAAGACTGATACCCCACTTTATACCCAGTAGAAGTTTTAATTATATTTCTATTACATTCATTCAGTGAGTTAAGTGCCATACGTGATACACGCTTGGGCGATCATGTCTCTTTCGAGACATGACTGACTGAGCAGAAGATTATCCCGCAGTAGGTTGCCATTGCATTCTGCGGTAGACTGGCTGCCGAACAAGGCTATAGAACCCAATCTGTCTTGTTATTTAACCCATAACTGGAAGGAATAGACGGATTAATACCTTTCCCAAGGGTATTTGTGCTTAAGTTAATGCAATGAATTCGGCTGGAATTCGAACTCGGCTCTTCGATTTCTCGTTCCGAGTCGATATCCAATGCACCACAACGCACATCCTTATATGTATCACGATCGTCTAAATTATGATAGACTTAAGTTTGAATGAACAAATCCGGTATTATTATTATTCATTGTTCGTAGTAGGATGATATACTTTTGACTTAGCCAAACCTTGTCTCTCACTTTGAATTCTCTGTTTTGCTGAGTGAGCAAAAAATATGTCGATATTTTTAACAAAAACGTGAGGTACTCTTATTTAGCGTTTGTCTCATAAAAGTGTCATCACACAGTTTTACGAGCGTTTCTTTCATTTTTAAATATACTGTCATTTTCATGTTTGTTTTCTATTATAAATTGATCTCATTTGCCATGCGCAGTTTTTGTATTTATTCTTCTGTTGTAAGTATACTCTGATTCGTGCTTCAAATTATAACAAAACATTTTGCCTATTTTGTCAAAACTTACCCTAAAACATAATGACCTTTTCAGATATTTGTTATCACAGAAAAACAGTTCAATCATACAATACCGACT
The DNA here is from genome assembly GCA_037127315.1 of Ascarosepion bandense. Classification (NCBI taxonomy): domain Eukaryota; kingdom Metazoa; phylum Mollusca; class Cephalopoda; order Sepiida; family Sepiidae; genus Ascarosepion; species Ascarosepion bandense. The sequence goes on along the minus strand of JBBBDQ010002136.1, from coordinate 775,819 downwards.
CAAAAAGGACATGCAACATATATTCGGATATTTTTTTAATATAATTGCGGTAACCTTTCTGTTGTTGCTTCTTCAACAAACAGGACATCTCAAGCAATATATATATATATATATATATATATATGTGTGTGTGTGTGTGTGTGTGTGTGTGTGTGTGTGTGTGTGTAGGTTTATTTATGTATGCGTTCTTTCTCTTCGTTTAATATATGAATAACATTCTAAATGTAATAAATTGTTAAACTTAGAAATTTTTTAAAATTTCCCAAAAATAATGAAGTAGATCTAAGAGTTAATTAACAATGGTGATCTCAATTTAATCAAATATTAATACTAATGCCCCCCCATATTAATATTAATGCCCCCCATATTAATATTAATGCCCCCATATTAATATTAATGCCCCCCATATTAATACTAATGCCCCCCATATTAATACTAATGCCCCCCCCCCTAAAATTCTCACATATTCTTCAAATTATAACTTGCTTTACTCTGATTGGTCCACATTGTACGTACACCAATGCCTCCCTGATTAAAGGGGTTTTGATTGTTTTTAACCTTTTAAAACCATTCAATTTGACATAAACCAAATCACTTGACAAGACACAAAATAGCTACTTTTGTAGTGAAATTATAACATATTCATGTTATAATTTCTGAATATATATATATATATATATATATATATATAAATATGAATGGATGGATGGATGGATGGATGGATGATGTATCAATCAAAAAAGGGAAAAAATAGTATTACACCCTTAGGAAATATCGTAAACAATGTTTCAGTGATAGCTATACTGTTTAATATTTCGAAAAACAAATTTAAAAATTCAAATATTCAAATTCTGTTTTGATAGCATGTTCTATATCATGAAAGTAATACGTTAAAATGAAAGCAATACGTTAAAATAATAGAACTTCGTTATGCCAGCTGTTTCGTGGTTAAAAAGATGGGATTGAAGACGTTCTTCTTCTTCTATGTTCCCTGTCACTTCAGGACGTAGGCAGTCATGGCTTTCCACGTTTTCCTATCCCTGGTGGCTCTGAGCATGCCTTCTCCTGTTACACCATGCAACCCTCGCTCCATCATCCATGTGATTAGATACTTCAAATACGTTATCCGTTGCTTTCCCCTATCTCTTTTTCCTTCTATCTGGCTTGTTAGTATCAGGTTCTCCAAGCCCTTATTCCTCATTGCATGCCCCAGGAACTTCAGTTGTCTCTTCCTGATGCTCAGTATTAATTTCTTTTTGTTTCCACCATTTCTAAGACCTCATCATTGCTCACATGCTCGATCCATGATATTCGCTGCATCCTTCTGTAGAACAACATTTCAGTTGCTTCAAGTTTTTTCTTCATCTTTGTCCAGCATTCACTGCCATATTGAAGAACAGACAGCGCGTAGCAATCCATTACTCACTTCCTTGTTTCTAGCGAAATTGTCCTGTATCTTAATACCTTAATCAACTTTTGGAATGCTTCCTTCGCCATGCCAATACGCCTTCGGATCTCTGTGTCGCACTTTCCGTCTTCTGTTATACAACTTCCCAGGTATTTAAATTTTTGTACCTGCTTCATTCTAGTATCTCCAACCTGTATTTGGCATATTGGGTTGCCCTTTTTGCTGATGACCATGCATTCGGTTTTCTTGCAGTTTATTTGTAGTCCTTTCTTATTATTTTCTTCAGCTACTTTCGGTAGAAGGTCTTGTAGTTTCCTGTCTGTGTCTGCTGTCAAAACTGTATCATCTGCGTTGTTTAAATTGTGGCCTCCGATTACGAATCCAGGCATAACTTTTAGGATCCTCAAAATATTCTCGCTGTACAAGTTGAACAAATCCGGTGAAAAGACACATACTTGTCTTACGCCCCTTTCCATCTTTGTATATCTACTCAATTCATTACCTGCCCGTATGCAAGCGGTTTGCTGCTAATAAAGATTCTTTATTACTCTCAAGTCTTTCGCAAATATGTCCAGGCTGCCGAACATCTCCATCAGTTCTTTGTGGCGTATTTTGTCAAACGCCTTCGCATAATCAATGAAGCACAGGTATAAGTCTTTCTTCATTTGTATTGCTCTTTCGGAGAGCGTCCTAATCATAAATATGGCATTCCTTGTTCCCGTGTCTTTAACGAAACCACACTGCTCTTGTCCTATCTTTGGCCTGATTCTGCTTCTCGATCTATTCATCAGGATTCGGATGGTCAGTTTTGTTATATGGCTCATTAGACTGATGTTTCCGTGGAGTTCGCACTCGTTTTCTCCTGGATTCTTAGGTAGTGCTATGAAGATAGACTTTCTGAGGTCATCTGCTATTATCCCATTATTATTAATTTCATTTATTATTTCAGTAATTTTATCTATACCAAATTCTTCCAGGGCTTTCAGCAGCTCTATGACTATGCCGTCCAGCTTCTTTGTTTCTATTCAGTTTGGCTACTGCAGATTCCACTTCAGACTTTAATATTTCCGGTCCGTCAAACTCTTTGTGTAATATTGGTTGCTCTCTCTTGTCGTGGAAACGATCTTTTATATATTTTCCCATCTTTGGAGTATTTCCTTTTTCTCCAAAATGATTGTTCTATCCTTAGATTTTAGACATCCTATTGAAGAGCAGGTTTTTTGTCCTGTCAGTTCTTTTATTTCTTTATGCATGTCTGTTTTATTATTCCTACTCAAACTTTCTATGTCTGCACATTTTTTCATTGAACCATTCCTCTTTACCCTGTCTGCATTTTCTTCTTATTTCCTTGTGTAGTTTCCTGTACTCCATTTCATCTGCATTAGTTTATTCAAGAGAAATCTGCAGCCGCAGTAAACAGAAATCATTTTTAGGACTTAAGGCAATCGTGCTCCGTCAGAAACAATATGCAGAGATTGTTTTGGACGCTGCAAAAGTAATGCTCTTAAATTTGAAGATAAAGACAAAGAGTTGCAGGCATTACTTCCTGAAGATTTATGTCAAGCACTAGCTGGTTGCTGTCTATTTTCGGGGAAATAATCTGTTTTATAGTCTTCCCATCTTTGGAGTATTTCCTCCTTCTCCAAAATGGTTGTTCCATCCTTACTTTTTATATATCCTGTTGAAGAGCAGGTTTTTTGAAAACTAAAATCAAAAAGATTCAATTCAAGTAAAAGATACAAAAAAAGAACTTGTATGGCAAATATCTGATACATTCTCATCTGTTGCCTCTTAAAAAGTGAAACTGAAAAGATGAAGTGAAGCACCCAGTAAAAGAGGCAACTAGAGAAAACAATGCAGAATCGTTAACATTGCTATTCTTAAGAATTGTTTTCGGTTTTGTTTTTGTGGGAGTTTATTGAGAACTACAATGAAGTTTAAATAAAAGAACATTAATGGTACATACGAAACTTAAAGAATTAGCGCACATATTTGGCCATAAAATGTCGTTAAAAAGTCGTTACAGCAAAGACATGAATACAACATGGGAACCAGAAATACACAAAACCAGAGAAAAACAATAATAACAAATTGTAATATGAGCTCTGGTAAAATTGGTAACTGAGAAATGAGGTTTATGAGTTCCAAAATTCATACATTAATGTCCAAAGTACAAATGGTCTAATGGATGAAAACGTTGGCAACTGAGTGTATCTGCTATACTCAGTCAGTTAAGTGCCATACGTGATACACGCTTTGGGCGATCATGTCTTGAAAGAGACATGGTTGACTGGGTAAAAGATTATCCCGCAGTTGGTTGCCATTGCTTTCTGCGGTAGCCAAGACTATAGAACCCAATCTGTCCTGTTATTCAAAACATAATTAGAGAGAACAGACGGAATAGTACATTTCCCAAGGTTATTTGTGCAGAGTTGAATTCCTCGCATTCACTTGTGCCGCAGCGGATGTGAATAAAACAGAAGTTTTGAGTTATCAAAAAGAATGAACTTAAACTGAGATATCAAGAGAAGGCATGGCACATGGAATTAGAACAATCGACCCACATGGAGGAAATAAAAAGTTTGGTTTGAAATGCTAATGTATATCAAGAGAAGAAGGCCGGAGAGTACAATGTCATGCATATGACAATAAAGATGAGAAAAACTAATGTAAATAGTTATATATATATATATATATATATATATATATATATATATATATATTTGTAATCTAAATACATGCCTGTTTTGCTGTATCACAGTTCATCGGTGTGGCTAGGCATCCACTTGCTTTTAGCAGGGATCGAAACTCAACCGATTCGGTGTTAGCCGTATTCCCTACTACCTAAGCCACTGATTGAGAGAGAAGGCACATTTATCGAGTTATATATATATATATATATATATATATATATATATATATAAGAATATTGATAATAATATACAGGTTTTTCTTTTATAGGGATGTTATCTTTGGTTTTTGTAGATTTTAGCATGATTTTGAGGGTAGTTTTATAATGTGTTTGCAGTTTCCTGTGGTTTCATGCCTCTGGTTCAATAGTATGTTGCTATTTATGTATTTAATGATTCCCTTTTTTCTTGGCGATAAATGAAATATGGTTCCTTTATTGATTTAGATTTTTTTGTTTTGTTTTGTTTTTTAGGATTTTGCATTTAACTTAAGGTGTTTTATTTTCGTTTTTTAACTTCTAAAAATATTTGGAAAGTGATGTCATAGTTAAATTTTCTTCGTTCCCTATTCACCTCATATATATATATATTGTTAGGGAACCTTCAAATGTGCAAATTTTTACTCAGGCACAAAGGGCAGATTTTGTTGAACGAGTTACAAATTCTGTAAATGGAAATGGAAAATTCTGGATAAAACTAGGATCTGAAATTCGTTTAACGATATCTGCTCTTTGAATGAAAAGCAGCACATTCTAAGATTCCCAAACTTTGGTGAACTAATGAACAGTACGGAGGAATTAACAGTTTCATGCAAACATTGAAATATTTTTCGTTAAAATTTAATTCATCAAAATATGTTAGTTATAACTCGTACTCTAATATGAAAAAGATTCAACTTACAGTTAAAATCATTTACTTATATGAAGCAGTATGGTGTCACCTATATATGAATTTACACGAGCCACAAGATTAGCAACTAGGTCCCACCCATTTAATGTGATACCAATAAAATGAAAACGCAAATTCTTGTCTATCAGCTTCTTTTCTTACACTTCCTGCCTCTGGAATTCCCTTACATTTATTTGTCTCCCCGACAGCTACAATCTCCAAGAATTTAAATATAAAGTTATAGTCATCTTCTCTCTCACTAACCTGCCTTTCTTTCTTGCTTCTTTCTTCGTCCACTCCACTGTCACCAGTATTCTCATCTTTCTCTTACTTACCTCCAGACACCCACTATAACCTGTCACACTTTCTCATAACTTTTCTCTCCTGTAACCCCCTTCAAAACAATGGCAGTAAAATGCCTTGCTTGGGGCGATATGTTTATAAAAAATATATTTTAATGGACAACATTTCAAATTACTTTTTGGTAAAACTGCTATCAGTAAATTAACAGATACTTAGTATCATGAGAAAATAAATAAATTATGATTGTTTCTGTTTTCTAATCAATGATCAGTTGTCATGGTAACGGGATTAGAGCGTCAGTGACGAAACTTCGATTTGACGTATTTCTGTGTTTATTTTTGTGAAATATTTCAATCCACAAGGCTGGTCTGTTATCACCCCCCTGCAAAACAGTGGCATTAAAATGCCTTGCTTAGGGCGATATGATTATAAAATAAATGTCTGCAATTGGTGTTATCCACTACAGCTTTCTTGAAATTAATCAGAGCATTAATGCTGATTTTTACTGCAATCAGCTTGCAGAAATACATGCATGCCTGCAAAACATAAGATCTGCATTGGTGAATCGACGTGGTCCAATTCAACTCCACGATAATGCGTTGTTACATGTTACAACAAGGATGTTGCAAACACTCACAGAATTGGTTTATGGGGGTTTACTACATTCTCCCTATTCCCCACACCTTTCATCCACTGATTATCAATTCTTTTAAACACATAAGCACATTTTTAAATAACAAAACTTTTAACGACAAACCAGAGTTAGAATCAGATTCGAAAGATTCCGTTGCATCACATCCAATAACTTTTTATCAACGAATACTAAATAATGTCGTCGGTCGGTTGATTGAGGAGGTCCGTTGGTCCTCAAGGCTTGAATTTTCACTAAATTCAATATTTTCGCAGTTAATTCAATAGGAATAAAATTATGTTTCTGAAATCGGCCATTATTTTTGCGAGAGCCTAGTACTTTATTGATTTTTGTGTCTGCCTACTCTCTAATTATCTATAAGAATTCATTTACGCTTATCGTACTTTACTGATGCCTTAGTATGCATGTTCTGCAATCATCTGTGTGAATTCATTCAAATTTACTGTACTTTACTAATTTCTTTTTCTGATTCACTGCTTATTTGTACATGTGTGGTGATACCGAGCAAAAGCGATGGACCGGATGTTTGCGCTTTCACAACAAAAAAGCAAATTACCAAAACTACCATTTCCAGTTCGCGAGCCTAGGCGAATTTTATTTATCAGCCAATGGGTAGCCCAGAACCAAATACAATTGTGAAATCCCAAATGAGCTGCTGTGGTACAAAAAGAAGATATAAAAAGCGGATACAGAAAGCATCGACAGGCAGAAGAGAGTAATCAATATCCCCTTGACCTAAGTCAAGCAGCTATACTCGCCCCCCTTAACCTCTCCTTACCTTTTTTCCTGTCTCAAAACTACCTACTGACCTAAGGAGAAAATACATCAAAGACATTCCTTACTTACACGCTCCCAAATTCCTAAGCATTAATTCTCTTTCAGCATTTTATTGCCATGAACATTTTAACCCCCCATTGGACCTATACTTCATGTATTACTTCAATTGTAAAAACATTAATTGATATAGGTATATATAAAATGTTATTTTTCTACTCAAATAGCCTTTCTTGATTTGTAATCATTTTATGGCTTATAGTGGGCTATCTACAACAAGGCCAACTTCCGTCAACTTGCAACAGTATACAATTACCCTTCACTAGAACGGACTCTCCACTACTAACAGAAAAGAATAGATAAGCAACCCGCTATACATGTACCAGAAATCACTGATACAAATATGCCAGTATTTTTTTATGCGTTGGCAAATTTCAATTAGTTTTATTTGAAGGTTAAAGCTACATCACATGCTTTCACTAATTTATTTCAGTCAAAGGTACCATATTGGATTTACACAACCATACAATTTTCGAGACGAATGAAGTTTAAAATATATTTCAATAAATATATGATGAAACAATAATTTTTTCCACAAAATATTCTTGTAAAATAGGGGTGGGCTGCTTGTGAAGGTGCTTGTTATGCGAAGACAAATACGGCATATTGTTTCGTTGTGCACATGATAGCAAAACACCTGCTGTCGACAACACAACGGAAGCACAATGCCACTCCTATTATATTACTGACCCTATGTTTTTGTGCATGCGTCATTGTGTTGCCGAAGCTACATCAGTCAGTTAAAAGCTGTTTCTGATACACGCTTGGGCGATCATGTCGCAAATGAGACACGGCTGACTGCGCAGATTTTCCCGTCGTAGGTTGGCATTGCCTTTTCGGTAGACTGGTTGCAAACCCAGGTTATAGAACCCAATCTTTGCTGCTATTTAATCCATACCTGGAATGCAAAGTGCATTCATATTTTCCCCAAGGGTATTTGAGCGTGTATGAGAATACAGCTAACCAAGGCCTTAGCTGATGCTAAAAAACACCGGGCACAGAGAAAATTGCCCGGATTTATTTATTGACAATGTGATACGTCATCAGTGTCATCCGTTTCTAGAAACTATGATTTTTACGGATTTTTTAGGTTATTCCAATGGAAATTAGGCACAGAACGTTAACGAAAGCAGGAAATCGGGTTCGGACTTTCTGAGTATAACCAGTCTTTTCCCCCAAAATTAATTAATAAACAAACGGATTTTTACTGCGTTCATTCGGATGTTTTCTTCGTTTTTCTTTCTTTCTTTCTTTCTTTCTTTCTTTTTCGTGACTTGTTTAGTTTGATTTCTGACGAAGACATTTTTCCTTGTCCGGATTTTCACTATGATTGCACGGATCGGCCCGAAACCGTGCCCGTTGTGGCCGGTAGTCAGATACGGCCATGCAGCTAACAACTAGAATCCGAACTTTGTTCTCCGATTTCGCGTTACGAGCCTTATTCACTACGCCACGACGCACATCCTAGCATGCGTGGGCTTAATACAGTGTTTCTCAATCTTTTTAAACAACGGTTCACCTAAAAATAAATGAAAATATCACTGTACAGTTAAAAACATTCTTAAATTCTATACATTTATATGCTATGAAAAAACAAAACAATAGATTTAAAAATAAATGCGCAGACAAAAATGAACTGACTTTATTTCAATGTCTCTATTAAAATAATTGAGCAGCTAATTTTTTTTTTAATCATTTCACCCCAAGCAAGGCATTCCACTGCCACTATTGCGCTTGGGGCTACATAGGGGAAGGTAAGTAGAAAGAGTGGTTAGGTATAGGAAATGTCAGAAGGGGGGTGATAGATAGTTGGGTGGGTGGGAAGAGTGCTTGAAAGAATGGAAGCGAGTTAATTTTGTTATATTGATCTTACATTTAAACTTCAGGAGATTGTAGCCGTCGGGGAAGAAGTCTTGTGGAAGGGAATTCCACAGTCGGGAATTGCGAGAAAAGAAACTGTTGGAGTAGAAGTTGCGGTTGCATTTTATCGGTTTCACTGTAAAAGGGTGGGATCTAGTTGCTAATCTAGTATCTCGTGCAAATTCGAACCTAGGGGGCACCAGTGATCTAAGTTCATCGGAGCAGAAGCCGTGAAAATATTTATAGAAGAGACACAGGGAAGCCACGTCGCGCCGGTGAGAGAGAGACTGCTGGCGGTCTGCTAAGTCGGTATCGATCACATAACAGACCCTCCGCTGTACCTTGCCGAGAAGCCCAAGGAGAATAGCAGGGGCACCCGACCAGATATGCCAACAGTATTCAATGCACGGGAGGATGGCAGATCTATAAATGTGCAGGATAGATTCAGACGGAAAAAACCTCAGGGGCCTGCACAGAGAACCGACTTTCATAGCAGCGGATTTAGCAATGGATTCGATATAGTCATTCCACTTGAGGTCCGCTGAAAGTGTGAGACCAAGGAGGCAAGCCTGGTCCATGCTAATAGGAGGTAGGTGCGATTGTCTATGATGATTAATTGATAGTAGCTTCGTTTTAGAAGTATTAAAATTTACGAACCATTTCTTACCCCAGTCCACTACGGATTGGATGTAGTGGGAAATATGTCCCTGGTGCTTTTTCGTGATTCTTTCATTTACAGCTTCCACAGACACATATATATGAATGTCGTGGGAATCTTTCGAAGTGGACTTATGAAGATCGAGTTGCACATTAGTCAGCCGCTTACATGGCGGGGGAGAATCACTGGGCAAGTTGCGAGATAGTACGAACGAGTTTTCTTTTTTCCTAAACTGGTAGCCGCTTCAAGACAAGAGAACTCAACCTTCCCTGATATCTTTTACCAATAACTGAAAACCGAAGTGATCGGATGGAAAATTAACTGATATTTTTAAACACTACCATGATCTTTGGAAAACCTATAATGATCTTTAGGATATCCTACTACGATCTTTGGGATAACCTACTATGGTCTTTGGAAAACTCTACTGTAATCTTTGGAAAACCGTACCATGATGTCTGGGAATACCTACCATGATCTTTGGAAAACTCTACAATGCAACCTTGAAACCTTGAAACTTCTGAATATTGTTTCTTATGTCTTTGTCTATGAGTGTATCAAATTTGATTAAAATCGGACCGCTCATTCTATAACCCGATTATCGATTTTCGATATTTATCTGTGGTACCTCGACACACGCCTAGCTAAGAACACTTGCAGACGCTTATAGTGCAACTGTGTAAACTTTCAAGAAATTCGGTTCAGGCGTTTCGGAGTCTATAGGTAACGAACACACACACAGATACACACACAGAAAAAGTTCCATTTATAAATAAGTTTAGATCTGATCTGCTATCGCGACATCAGTCATTATCTCACTGATGTAACTTGGATTCTTCTTGTCTTTTCTGGAAATACTTTTATGTTCGTTCTTCGAATGAACCTTCGTCCTTGGTACATGGTTTTTTGCGTTTCTTTCTTTGCGCTTCCATTCAGAGGAATTCCTTAATTCTTTCTCTATTCAATACAAGTATGGGGAGCAGTGGATATGGAAACTAGAAATCGGAGAACCGAGTTCAAATTCCAGTCGAATTCTTTGCATTCACTTACGCGCCAATACCTTAGGGAAAGTTATTAATCCATCTCTTTTCCTTGTGAGTTAAATATCAGGACAGACTGGTTTCTGTAGCCTTGGTTGGTAAAAATCTACCACCAAATTTAATGGCAACCTAGTGCGGGAAAATATTTTGCCCAGTTAGTCATGTCTTTTTTAAAACATGATTGCCCATGCTGGTATCAAAATGGCGCTTAATTAATTGACCCAATACAACCTTCAAAAATTTAAATACAAAGTTTAAATTTATTCTTGAAACCTGTGCTTTTATTATTCCTTTCATCACTTCTCTTCACGAGGGTTTTTTTATTCTCTATTACTTGCAGTTATTTTTTCGTCTTAGTGACATTCTCGCCTTCCTTGGGCAAAATGATTAAAATTATATGAGTTAGTGGGATATTTAAAATGAGTTGTTTTTTTTTTTATCAGCAACTCGACAGATTAAACGACGCATTGCAAAAAAAAATTGTGTTTTTTTATAAGCAATAAAGTGTCATGCTCCGTCTAAAAAAAGTACGACCTAAACCACAAAGCTCACCATAGGCAAAATTATTCTCGTTATAAGCTTTGTTTGATGGAAATCTGTTTTAAGGTTTATCTACTGTTACAAAGATAAATATATGTTTTTTTCTTTAATCATCTCACCCCAAGCAAGGCATTCCATTGTCACTATTACGCATGGGGCTACATAGGGGAAGGTAAAGAGAAGGGGCGGTTAGACATAGGGAATGTCAGGAGGAAGGAGACAGATGAGTAAGGATACTGGGGATGAGGGTTGGGCAGGTGGGAAGACTTTTTGATAGAATGGGAGCAGGTTAGTGTGTTAGGAGGTGTCTATTGACCTTACATTTAAACTCCTGGAGATTGTAGCCGCCGGGGAAGCAATCGTATGGAAGAGAATTCCACAGTCGGGAAGTGCGAGGAAAGAAACTGTTGGAGTAGAAGTTGCGGTTGTATTTTATAGGTTTCACTGTAAAAGGGTGGGATCTAGTTTCTAATCTAGGATCTCGTGAAAATTCGTATTTAGGGGGCACCAGTGATCTAAGTTCATCAGAGCAGAAGCCGTGAAAGTATTTATAGAAGAGACACAGGGAAGCCACGTCGCGCCGGTGCGAGAGAGGCTGCAGTCGGTCTGCCAAGTATTTAGTGGTTCAAAATTCTGCTAATTAATCCATGTATAAAAATAATATTAATAATGTATAAAAATTTATATTAATAGATTCTATTTAGTCCTAAGTGTTATTCTCAAAAAGTTTTAATTCATGAAGTAGTCGTAAAAATAAAGAAATTAGAAATAGAATGTTTGGAATATTCCAGAATGTTCCAGTAAAATCGAGAGAGTTGTAAATGTTCTAAAACCATGCAATTTAAGTGTTAGCCCCTATAAAAATAGGCTTTAGGGCAGTGAGTAGTCAGTTGTTACCAGGGCTTGCTGATGTTATCAACTCCGGTGTGATTCAAGGATCTATATCCAGCCGAAGAATCTGTAAGAAAAGTTGCCGACCAACTAAAACCTGAAAGAGAACCTCATGGAACAAAAAGGGTAAATACATATGTTTGACTCTTTCATTGACCGAACTAATAATTATCCCTTATATACACATTCAAGGTTTTCCAAAAAATTATAGCACATGACTTCTTCGCCAACTTAACTGGGTAAAGATATTTGACGCCTTCTCTCCTGGTAACACTCGCCAGTAGCAAACTCTATGTTTCTTGTTTTGAATGCAACAAAAATTGTATATTTCTAAATATTTTATTTGGTGTGTTTTTGTAAATTAAATATCTGTCTGTGATTTTATCTCTGAGTTTTGGTCAATTATTTTTTTTCCTTTTGTTACACTTAATACGTAACACTAGCTGTTCCAGTTATTTGAAGCCAGAAAATATTTTGTATTATAAGAAAACCTTTAGAGATGTTAATGAATTAGTGGTTCAGAATTCTGCTAATTAATCCATACCTGTCAGAGATTAGTTTCAGTGATTCCCAAGAAAATTTACTCATAAATGAATAAAGCGGAACTGAATGAATTGACAATTCCAAACCGTTATTCATGACACCGTCCCACAGATCCAATCTTACTGCACCTGATATTCCTAAGCGGTTAACCAACTTGGCATTGACCTGGTACTGACCTGGTTCAAGATCTGGTACTGACTGGTTCAAGATCTGGTACTGAACTTGGTTCAAAAGTGAAAGAAGAGACTTGAAAAAATATACAAGTATACCTCGGGTTACTTCGTTTCCGGTTTAAGCCGTTCTCCATTATATGTCAGGCGGACCTGAAGTAGACTATCACCACTTTTAAATTTGTTGTTTTTCTGTATTTGCTTCTTTTTTTCAGAGAAGTCCTATCAGTTATTACATAAAGTTTCCGCTTATGAAAAAAAAATAGGTGGTGCTCAGTTTCTCATACAACGGTATAGTAAATCGATCCACTATTTTGGAACCATTCGGGTTGGGGTCGCTTTGTTTTGGGTTATTTTGGGACGAGTTGTTGCTCTAGTTTTTGTCTTTTTCAAGTTTTCTTCAGTTCTTAAGATGGCATCATTCTCGGAAACACCAAAAATGGCTTTATTCAAAAATGTCGCAAAGATTCAGTTGTTAAATATGGACAAGGAAAAACATTAATTGCACGGGATCGATTTACTATATAAGGTTGTATGAAAAAACTGAAGCCCTCCACTCAAATTGTTTAAATGTTAAAATTTTATAATTTTTTTTTGTTTTTTGTCAATCAAAAAGTTTAGGGTTTAATCGATAAGATTGCACTAAAAAAATTAAAAAAAAATTGACGATCAAGATATTTACAGATGGTGCTTATGTCGTACCGGGGAGTGGTTCCAAAATGGAGGATCGAAATTGTTTAAATATAGAAAATGTTCAAATTTTTTTGTCAATCGGAAAGTTTAGGGTGTAATCGATAAGATTACACTGTAAAAAATTTTTAAAAATGAAAAAAGCAACGAATTTAAATGTGGTGGTAGTATTCTTCAGGTCTGCCGTACGTCGTTTGTCAAAAAATATTTGGAAAAAAAAAATAAAGTCATCTTTTTTTTTTACATTACGTCGGTGCGATTCAAATGTTGAAGTCAAACAATAAATGAAATTAAAGTATATAAAATCATATTAAAATGAGTCAATTTACAGAAAATTTTAATATAATCATCATAAATCCTAGAGAACGAAATATGGAGACATCTGCAATCTTTGAGAACAAGAAGAACGCAGTTAAAGGAACTCTCGACTAGTTTATTAAAAAGCGTATCGAACGACAACAGCAAGTAACCTCTGTTGATACTGACAAGCCATAACCATCCACCTCAGAGAGGTAAATAAATAAACAAACTGAATGTAAATGTTGGTAAACTTAACATAAATTAGTTTATTTTCTATTATAAAAAAAACAGTTTTTAATAACTGTATTTGTTATTTAATCTTACAGAACCATTTTGATTTAAATATCTTCGAGCAAAAAACATTCACAAAAAAAGTCCGGGATATACAGTAAAGGTCGCCAAATTGTAAACACCTACATTTACATTATAAGTCTTTTTTCAGTACTATATTAAGAGTAAAATTTATTTCTTTGCAAGCTTAAAAAAATTCTTATTGACCGTATATCATTAGAAATACATTTACAAATAAAATATAGAACTGGGAATGAGTAATTGTTGCTTAAGGACTAGTAAATTCGGAGACAAGTAAATTCAACTTTTGTCGGTGTTTGACATAAGTCCCTCATCCTGGAATAAATTACCGACGTAAGGTGCGATATACTATCAATGAATGCTAAAGAATCTGTAGATAAACAATTGTAGCAATGAAAAAGTTTAAAAGTAGAGGGTCACACAAAAAAAGCAGTTTGTACTAATTACGAAGATACTTAAACGAAAGAGACGTGGTTATATCGAAAATATTGTGAATAACATGGACAGATCATGTGAGCAACGTGGAAGTTTTTAGGAGAATAAGGACAACAAAAACAGTTGGTAGTAACCAGAAAGAGAGTTCACAAGCAGGAATGAGAACAGACTGACAACGAATCGAAACTTATTTATAAATGGCTGAACCGGTTTTCTTGAAAATTTACACAGTTCTACTATAAGCGTCTGCGAGTGTTGTTAGCTAGGTTTTGTGTCGAGATTCCCCCGATAAATATCGAAAATCGATAATCGAAAAAATCGGGTTATAAAAGGATTGGTCCGATTTTAATCAAATTTGATACACTCATAGAAAAAGACATAAGAAACGATATTCAGAAGTTTCAAAGTTGCAGTTCTTACAATAGTGCAGAAAATCAATAATATATTATAAATATATACATATAAAACGCAAGATGTTTGTGTGTGTATCTGTTTATCTGCCTGTATGTAAGATTAGAATTCTTGTAGCGTCTCAGTAAGTTCAGCAGTTGTCCTGCTATACTCTAATTATGACGAAATTGAATACTGCTGCCAGATATTGGTACGAACTGTCCAGTCTACTTTTATCAGTTTTGGTAGACAAAAATCGCCTTTACGGATATCCTGACACCTACATCCCTCTCTTCTTCAATTTTAGGGATAACCTTTTGTCTTTTCTGCATAATGTACGCCCCTTACACTTCTCTACATAATCTACGCCTTGTATGACAAAACAAGCACCTTCAGGAATCTGCAGACTTTGAGTTAGACTTGGCTCTTATATAAGAGAAAACTTGGTAAAAATTAAAAGGCTTCTCCGTTTCTCGATTGCACGTCTGCTTTATCCTTATATAGCATTAGCGGTATAGCCCGGCGTTGCTCGGATGTAATGATAACTTTAAAACTAATCCATGGTGCTGGAGCTCAGACTCTTTGGACGTTGGCACTAGACACTAAAAAGCAATAGTTGTTTCCAGTTAAAGCGAAATCGTAGACTGAAAGAAAAATGAATGGATGTAAGTCAAATTTTGATTTCCTGGTATCGATATCAAATAAGTTTTTTTCGTCGTAAACTGAATTTTGAAGGCTAAATAAGTCCTCTGAGTAAATGGTATCATGACTGAGACTAAGAACTACAATTATACCTACTTAGAGCCAAACCCGAAGCAAAAACTAAAAGGGCTGAAAATAATACAGACATACAGGCAGATAACCAGACACACACACAAACATCTTGCCTTATATATATGCATATTATCGATTTTCTGCACTATTTTAAGAACTGCTACCTTGAAACTTCTGAATATCGTTTCTTATGTCTTTGTCTATGAGTGTATCAAATTTGATTAAAATCTGACCAGTCCTTCTATAACCCGATTTTTTCGATTTTCGATATTTATCTGGGGTACCTCAACACAAAACCAAGCTAAGAACAATCGCACACGCTCATATAACAACTGTGTAAATTTTCAAGAAAATAGGTTCAGTCGTATCGGAGTCTATAGGTACCGAACACACACACACAGAAAAACACAAAGTTTCATTTATAAATAAGTTTAGAGAATTACGCACGTCGTTTAAATATTCTACTTTCTTAAGTCGGTAGGTTCAGGAGTTACCGATAAACCAATCTGGATATAATTCAATGCTGAATCAGTTGCGAAATAAGTATATATATATATATATATATATATATATATATATATATAGTCATTCACAGACAAATCTGTTTCGCCGTATCATAGCTCATCAGTACAGTTAGTCTCCGATAGATTTTAACCCAGGTGTGAAACCCGATATATATATATATATATATATATATATATATATATAAAGTATTATGACAAAAACTACTTTATCTTTCATGAGGCATCAAAATAAAGTTTAAAATCACCCCTGTAATAATATTTTTACAAATTACCGGTGGTGTGCAAAAATACTAGGACAGAGGTGATTACCCTAAAAACATCACTAAAATTCAAATACAGAGTGAAAAGCCAAGTAAATTGCTAATAAAATGTGATTACTTAAAACTAGCTGTAAAAGAAATGTATTAGAATGAAACTATATTTAATTTTTCTTATTTTCTATTAATCAAATAATTTGGAAACTAATCATTATTCTATTATCCTTTGATATGACTGACTTTTTTTATTGTTTGGAAAAGAAATGCAAGCTGTTTGGCAAGAGATACCATTAGATAAATTGAGGAAACTTGGGATGTCGATGCCTGACAGAATGAAGGTGGTGGTCAAAGCAAAAGGCTATTATATTAAATATTAAAATTATTTTGTAACAAGTATTTTTTCTGGTTAAAGTGTTTGCAGAGTAAATCAAATAAAATTACTTTAATCAAATAGTTTATTTTCTGTCAATATGCCTCATAAAAGATCAAATAAATCTTGTCTTAATACTCTTGCACAATACGAAATATATATATATATATATATATATATATATATATATATATATATATATATATATATATACCCACTAAGGTATGTTTCATTAAATAATATAGACAAGTTTTGTCTATTTATTTTGTGTATTTTTTTAATATTCTCTGATAAGTTTAATAGCATTATCATTGAATGAAGTTATAAAATTACAATTCTGATACATATTTTTTTAATAATTCAATCTAAGCTTTCTGCTTACATTAGCCATTTTCAAAGTTGTCAAATTACATAATATATTATAAACATGGACAAACGATAGTCTATGCGTAATTTCCTTTAGTTGTTCTGGGCAGTTATATCTTTCAGTTTATTGTAGATGGCCTGATTTTACTATTAAGAGTGTTCATTTTTTCTTTAGGTATTTCAATTTACCTTTTCACAAGGCTACATTTATAAGCGTTGACAATTTATATATATATATATATATATATATATATAAATATATATATATATGTGTGTGTGTGTGTGTGTGTGTGTGTGTGTGTGTGTGTGTGTATTAAATTTGCTTTTGCTAGAGTTTCTTTTTTAGATTGCTTATAGATAATTAGATAAGTTTTTGAATTGTATAATTATGGAAAACATAATTTTATATAAATATTATATTTTCCAGTAAACTTCTATTATATTTATGTAAAAGTTGAAAATACGAAATAATGCTAACCTAATAAAATTTGAAGTTCACAGGAGAACAAATATGGACAAAAAAATCCCTTCTGTGATAAGTTCTAAATAAAAGCAGTATTGCTGGAAGATAAGAGACTTAAAAGAATGTGCATATACACGTCTAGTAGGGATTTGTTTTAAGATAGCTAGGATGTATTCGCAGTTTATAGTTCATTGTTAATCAAGCAAGAATTTGGAAATAAATTTCGATGTGAAATTATGCTATTGGTAAATCGCATAAGATACTGATATGACAGGGGGATAAGTTGGATAGTTCTTTGCATTTATGAATTTTAATAACAAAAATAGTTTTTTATGGAACGAACTGCATAACATTTTCAAGCAGGCCGGATTTTTCCTTGATAGATACACCACTGTAAAAAAGAAAAAAATTTAAAAATATCTAAGCGTGGCTTTTCTCAATTTTAAGTTATTTTACTATATTTATTTTTTCTGTTCTTTCTTTTTAATCCTTTCACCCCATGCAAGGCGATAACGCCACTATTGCGCAGGGAGCTACATAAGAGAAAAAGATTAGATAGCAGGAGAGTAAAAAGAAAGACAAACCAGTTACTGGTGGTGTCAGAAAAAGGAGCAGGAGACGGATGGGAATACAGGTGCGATGACAGTTGCAAAAGTAGAGAGAAAGGAGTTAGGCACCTCCAATAATTCGGCATAAATTTTCGATACCTAAGTTTAAAATATTTTTTTTAAAAAGCATTTTTGAAGATTTCATTTTAGATTTAATTAAAAGTTTAATAATTAAATTTATTATTTCCCTTGACTAAAAAATTCTGGTGTAATTTCAGATAGAAATTATATAGATTGGAAGATCACATTTAATTTTAATTTCTTAAAAGCAGTCATTTTCTTAATTCTAAGAAGTTTGTAAACAAACAAAAGTTCATCGATTTTCAAAATATTTCTGACACTTTATTTTAGTAAAATTAGAAAATTGAAAGGTAAATTCATCTGATTTAAAAAAAAATATTACTTATAGCATAAAAGATAATATAAAACCAATTATTAACGATTGGTCGTGTTCATATGATCGTACGTTTGACGGACTGTTAAATGACGAGATAGTTTTCTACGCATGAACATAAAAGCAATTTTAATAAATCTAAGGGAAGGAACAAAACTCTTAAATTAGGCAACCTTTTCATAATAATGACAGTTTTAGTCAACCATACATGAAAAAAAGCAACCTATTAAGTAAATAACAATTAATTTAAAAATAGTTTGGCACTACTACGTTTAATAATCTTTGCAAATTTAGACTCATAAATTTCGTTTCCACTTATTTATTAAATAACATCCAGAGAACAACCAAATACAGAATTTTACACGATATTAAAATATTATAAATTATAATAATTAAAATGTAAAAAAATTGAAAAAAAATCATGCAAAAATTAAGTATTCATCAGAAAAGTTTTATTTCTTCAGACAACAATATCCTTAATATTACTTATATACAAAAGCAATTAGAAGCTTTTCTAACCAAGTAATGTCACAGTTTTATTGGATTTACTTTTTTGCAGTTCAGAGCAGGTTTTCATTTAATTGGCAGTAATTAGAAAAAAAAAGTAATTGATTTACAATCTCCAAAGACTCCTAATTCTAACAAAAAGAAATTGTCAGAGAACAGGAAGGTTATGTGCGAAATTTCATGGAATTATGTAAGTGGGGGGGGGGGGGATAACACGTTAAAAAAAAACAAAATTACCAATATTTTCTACAAAAAAATTTTTCAAAAATAATTTCATTTATTTGTCAATAAGTCCTGGACATTTCATTAAAATCGGACAATTATTTGATTTTTACAAGAATTTCCAAATAAATGTGTTTTCTACGGAAATGTTAATAGTTAGAACAGGCGATGACGTAAACAAAAAGATTTTAACTAAAATATCAAACGTGTTAGAAAGGATTAAAAAATTTCAAAAAGTAATTAAAAATAGTTTGATCTTTCTTCTAGATAATAACATGAAAATTAATTAGAATCTTCTCTGATTAAGTAATCTCATAGATTTATAGGATTTATTATTTTTCAATTCAGAGCAGATTTTCATTTAATTGGCACTAATTAAAAAAAAAAGTAATTGATTTACAATCTCCAAAGACTCCTAATTCTAACAAAAAGAAATTGTCAGAGAACAAGAGGTTCATGTTCAAAATTTCATGAAATTAAGTAAGTGAGGGGGGGTTACACATTTAAAAAATTACCAATATTTTCTTTAAAAACTTTCAAAAATTATTTCATTTATTTTTTAATAAGATCCTGAAAATTTAATTAAAATCGGACAAGTATTTGACTTGTACAAGAATTTCCACTGTTAAAAGTTAGAGAAGGCGATGACGTAAACAAAACAAGATTTCAACCAACATTTCGAACGTGTTAAAAAAATATCTCAAACATTAATTAAAAAATACTTTGGTCTTTCATCTTAATAATAACATGAGCATTTAAACTTTATTTTCGTTAAATCTGTGGTATTTTTTATTACGCTATGCTGTTTCCCGCGAATAAGTGGCGGCACCTCTAAAAGATATACAGGGCGATGTCGAAAGAACTGGAGTCAAGTCGTTAAGAAATGGATACTGACATTGCACTTAAATTCCTGGAGGTTAAAGCTGTCAGGAAAGGAAGAATATCGAAGAGAGTTCCACAAGCGGGAAGTGCTAGAAAAGAAGCTATTGGAGTAGAATTGTCGTCTGTATTTGGTTGATCTAACTGTGAATGGGCGGGACCCAGTTGCCAGTCTGTTTGCACGAGTAAACTCATGTGGCAGGGGCACAAGTGATTTAAGTTCGTCGGAGCAGAAGCCATGAAAATATTTATAGAACAGACAGAGAGAAGACGTATCCCGTCGGTGAGAAAGTGGCTGGAGTCGAGCCGCCAAGTCGGTACCTATCACATTACTAATTCTCCTTTGGAGCCTGTCAAGAACACTGAGATGAACAGCAGGGGCGCCTGACCATATTTGACAGCAGTAATCTATGTACGGACGTATAGTTGATTTGGATATGTGCAAGATGGATTCAGGCGGAAAAAACCTGGCCCGACACAGTGACCCAACCTTTCTAGCAGTGGATTTAGCTATTGACTCCATATAAGGGTCCCACTTGAGATCGGAAGTGAGGGTGAGGCCTAAGAATATTACTGCCAGTTCTTATCTGTTCCTCATGATTTTTCGTATATCTGGTGAGATTTAAAAGACATCGTTCTTAATTTGTGTACTAGAAATTTCAATTTCCTCTTTCTGATTCTGTGTATTGAAACAATGGGTTACTGTTTTTTTGATACGGCCTTGTGTCATACATAACCAAACTCCCTACAGCTTACGAGTTTTATGCAGAATTATAAACATCAGAATTATCAGAAAGTTATCATCTTTATCAGAAGGTTGGTTGTAAGGTTGGAATGTGGGCAATAGTGCGGAATAGTGTAAGAATGAAATATACATTTTTCATGTTAAAATAGACATTTATTAAAAGGAAATGAATAACAGGTGTTGTAGAAGTTAATGTGCACTTAGAAACATTATTAAGAAGTTAAGGGTAGATTTTCGTGTTCAATGTGTGGGTTAAAGGTATCAAGTGTTAAAGAAATTGTTCGTAGTAGTAATTGTTGAAAAGGTATATGCGTACGTACGTATGTATGTATGTATTCAGTAGGAATGTATTTGGATTGAAAAGAAAAAGTAGAAGGAATCAGTACACGGGAAAGAGAAAGAAGACAAATGATCCGGTCATTTTGAAGCTTCTCTCGTTACATTTTAGTTTGTCCTTTTTGCTGCTTCCATGATCGTCTGGCTTGACAATGACCGGGGCCTTTTATAGTATTCATATTTTCGTACTTAATAGACTAAGTCCCTTTAGTCTTTCAAGTCGCTCCCATTGGTCAAAAATCAATTTAACACCTACTTGCGAAATTCGTTTTCGATTGTTTCTTTAAGCACATGGTCAATCTTTTTTCTGTTTGGGAAAAACCAGGATTTCACTCGTTATTGTGAATCTAAACTTATTTATAAATGGAACTTGTCTGCGTGTGTGTGTGTGTATCCGTTACCTATAGACTCCGAAACGGCTGAACCGATTTTCTTGAAATTTTACACAGTTATACTGTAAGCGTCTGCAAGGGTTCTTAGATAGGTTTTGTGTCGAGGTATCTCCGATAAATACGAAAATCGATAATCGAAAAAATTGGTTTATAGAAGGAGTGGTCCGATTTTAATCAAATTTGATACACTCATAGACAAAGACATAAGAAACAACATTCAGAAATTTCAAGGTTGCAGTTTCAATAGTGCAGAAAATTGATACTATATATATATATATAAGGCAAGATGTTTGTGTGTGTGTCTTTTTATCTGTCTGTATGTCTGAATTTTTTTCAGTCCTTTTATTTTAGTTTTTGCTTCAGGTTTGGCTCTAAGTAGGTACAATTGTAGTTCTTAGTCTCAGCCATGATAGCGTTTATACAGAGGGCTTATTTAGCCTTCAAAATGCAGTTTACGACGAAAAAAGCTTATTTGATATCGATACCAGGAAATGAAAATTTGACTTACAGCCATTCATTTTTCTTTCAGTCTACGATTTCGCTTTAACTGGAAACAACTATTGCTTTTTAGTCTTTTGTGCCAACGTCCAAAGAGTCTGAGCTCCAGGACCATGGATTGGTGTTAAAGCTTTCATTACATCCGAGCAACGCCGGGCTATACTGCCAGTATATGTATATTTTGGTGTATGTTAGCTTCTTTACGAGGGTTTTTTTTATGATTAATATTATTATTATTGTTATTATTATTATTAATGTTATTATTGTTTAAAACGTTTTATATATAATCTATATTTATTATTATTATTATTATTATTATTATTATTATTATTATTTATGATCATTATTTAAGATTGTTTTTTAATATTTTATTTATCATTTTTTTATATATTATATTTTTAAATCTTTTTGGTTATTATACCTCTCTCTCTCTCTCTCTCTCTCTCTCTCTATATATATATATATATATATATATATATATATATATATATATGAAAAGAAAAGAAATGCTTGAGGCTAACGGTAGCAAGAGCCAGCAAGCATTCACGATCTTTACAGAGAGAAGGTTTGCGGGAACTGATATACAACTGAAATAAAGAGTGTGATCGGGACACGAGTGTAAACCAGTCACAATAAAATTAACAGCACGCTTTCTCTTATTTAACGCCGGGCTATACTCCTAGTGTATATATATATATATATATATATATATATATATATATATATATATATGAGGTGTGATTGGTAAATTGTCGCAATTATTTTATTATTTCATATATTCTTCAGGCTGAGTCTGAGCTCCAGGACCATGGATTAGTTTTGAAGCTTTCATATAACCCGAGCAACGCCGGGCTATACTGCTAGTGTTTTTATAAGTAAAGAAGAAGGTTGATTTTAATTCTTAATTACTTATCCAGCAATATAAGACCTCTATTTTTAATTGTTCTTCATAAGATTCAACAAAACTCACCTCCTCTTTCAAGGGTATTATGGATTTTATGAAAAACCGTGGATGATTACCAGGCTCATAAGATGAGACAACTGAATTTAATTTGCAGGTAAATTTTGTATTATTTTATCTTATTTAACATGGAATTCTATGAGAGATTTCTTTTTTTGGTAATCTTGTATGCACTCGTGGTTTGCTATAACTATTTCCCAAATTTGGCCGCTAGATGGATGTGCGTTGTGGAGTAGTAGATATCGGCTCTGAACGTGTTCGAATTCCAGACGAATGTGTTGCTTTCATTTACACGCCAATACCGTTGAGAAAGGTCTTAATCCGTCCCTCCCCTCCAACTAGGGCTCAAATAACCAGATAGATTGGATTCCCTAGCCTTGGTTGTCAACCAGTCTACTCCAGAACATTAACAATGTTTTGCTACGGGTTACTCCAGAACATTATGATAAACAATAATTTATCAATAATTTTTTTTTCGAGACATGATTGCCCAAGCGTATATTACGAATTATACTGAATAGATGAGTAGCTCGATTTCATAATTTCACTGTGAGCCCATTCCTTACTCTCCAGTATCGATAGAATCTACAAGCGTCTCAGAGTTATTTTGGCGAAAATATAATTTATATCCTCCCACCTCTCTCTCGCAAACGGGATGTGGCGTGCGTGTCTCTCACTGCCCTTTCGCTACTTCTATGAAAATTACTCAGACGAACGACATTATTTGGTTGCACCAGTTCGAACATGTGCCTGTCACATTGTGGTGAATCACCCTCATTCTCTCCGTCTTAAATTTCCGTTCCACACCAAAGGCTTCTTCCCGTGAACCAACGCTCTGTGGAATCGGCTCCCATGTAGATGTCACCCAGATCACTAGAATTATAACATGCTAAAGTCTAGAGCTAACAGTTATATAAAAAACCTTTATCCGTATAAATTACTCCTTATTATAACATTTTACCTCGAGTAGCCAACAGGGTGAGCGTGAATTTAAAATTAAATTAAATGCTCATATTTTCATCTTATATTACAATTCTCGTTCGTAGAACTCGCTTCTTGTTTCTTGATTTCTTTATACATAATATTTTCTCTTTAATTAATTCCTATTCTTTTATGTAGCTCTGTCATGTTTTTCTTTTTACAATTTTCAGCTGATAATAATTTCTTACGTCTTAATGAGTTTTATGACTTGCGTGAGATTAACTGATTAATTTTATGTAAGGCTCCCATGATTTTCGGATTACAATATTTAGCTCATAACTTCTGACGTTTTAATGAATCTTATGATTTGCTTCGGGTTAAATGATAAAGTATATGTAACGACCTTATGATTTTCTGTTTACAGTTTTTAACTCATAATAACATATATCTTAACGACTTTTATGCCTTGCCTGGGATTAACTAATTATGTATCTATCTCATGTTTTTCTTTTTACAATTTTTAGCGCATAATAACTTCTGACGTCTTAATGCTTTGCTACGGGTTGACTGATAAATTTGCTGTAACGACCTTATGATTCTCTTTTTAGAATTGTTACCTCATAATAACTTCTGACGTCTTAATGCTTTGCTACGGGTTAGATGATAAATTTGATGTAACGACCTTATGATATTTTTTTCACAATATTTAGCTCATAATAACTTCTGACGTCTTAATGCTTTGCTACGGGTTAGCTGATAAATTTGATGTAACGACCTTATGATATTTTTTTCACAATATTTAGCTCATAATAACTTCTGACGTCTTAATGCTTTGCTACGGGTTAGCTGATAAATTTGATGTAACGACCTTATGATATTTTTTTCACAATATTTAGCTCATAATAACTTCTGACGTCTTAATGCTTTGCTACGGGTTAACTAATACATCGATGTAACAACCTTATGATATTCTTTTCACAATTTTTATCTCATAATAACTTCTGACGTCTTAATGCTTTGCTACGGGTTAACTAATACATCGATGTAACAACCTTATGATATTCTTTTCACAATTTTTATCTCATAATAACTTCTGACGTCTTAATGCTTTGCTACGGGTTAACTAATACATCGATGTAACAACCTTATGATATTCTTTTCACAAATTTTTAGCTCATAATAACTTCTGACGTCTTAATGCTTTGCTACGGGTTAACTTATAAATCGATGTAACGACCTTATGATATTCTTTTCACAATTTTTAGCTCATAATAACTCCTGACGTCTTAATGCTTTGCTACGGGTTAGCTGATAAATTTGATGTAACGACCTTACGATTTTCTTTTTAGAATTTTTACCTATTAATAACATCTTAGGTCTTAATTCTTTGCTATGTGTTAACTGATAAATTTGATGTAACGGCCTTATGATATTCTTTTTAGATTTCGTACCTCATAATAACTTCTGACGTACCCGGCATCTCCATTCCCCTAAGAAAGAGAGCTTCTTGATTCTGTCCTTTTAAGGCAGAATACAGCGGCCTCTTTAATTATGAGGGTGTGTTTGGGTCTTACTAACACGATGTATATATATTCATTTGAAATTGTTTTGTTTTGGGATTTTTTGTTTCTTCATAACCCCTTCCCATCATGTCATTTCATGAAAAATTTTTAAAGTTATTTTTGTAATTTATTGTACAAACCACAAATTTTTATGTACATTTGGGGCGTTTTGTAGGTCCTCGGTATGTTTTTGCGGTATTTTGGTGCACGACAAGTATGAGTGTTGATGGACAAATATTTATGGTGAATGAGAATCATTGTAACGCATGTATGGGTCGTGAATCTGATTAGCTAGATATAGGATAGAGTATCTGTAGACCAACCCGAGTTTTGTTCCCCCTCCCCATTTTTCGGCCTTGTGCCATAATTTTGTAAGTTTGTAAGTTTACAAAATAAATACACATAATAACTCCTGACGTCTTAATGCTTTGCTACGGGTTAGCTGATAAATTTGATGTAACAACCTTATGATTTTCTTTTTACAATTTTTAACTCATAATAACTCCTGACGTCTTAATGCTTTGCTACGAGTTAGCTGATAAATTTGATGTAACGGCCTTATGATATTCTTTTTAGAATTCGTACCTCATAATAACTTCTGACGTCTTAATGCTTTGCTATGGGTTAACTGATTAATTTTATCTCGTATTTTTCTTTTTTTTAATTTTTAGCATATAATAACTTCTCACGTCTTAACTTTTATGCCTTGGCTGGGATTAATTGATTAAAAAAATAATAAAACTTTATTTTTCGTGCATCAATAATTGTACTTATTCCATGTGCTGTTTCTCTCAAAGCTTGGCCGATAATTTGTTCCCAATACTTATTTTCTCTTGTAGAAATATTTTCATCTTTTTGATCATTTACATACAAAAAAATAAAACAACAGCCAAAAAATCATTAGACAGATGACTTGATTTTCACTCAGTCAAATAATAAATTCCTCTTTCTGATTTTAATTACTATTAAACCCTTTCGTTCCTATTTTGCCTAAAACCTTTTCATTCTTCATATGTTTGTTATTCGGTACATGGTATTCTCAGCATCTTTCTGTAGAACCACATTTCTGTTTCCTTTTATTTATCCATTCATTTTTTGCAGCATTCAATGCCGTATGAGCGGAATGGATTTTTATAATATTCCGATATATTTTTCTAACGGTATTTTATGTTATTTCTTTATAGTAGGTATATTTCACTATGCCACCGCATCTTCGGATTTCGGAGTCACATTTTCTTTTCTGTCTTCTAATCTTTTTTTTTTATATTCGTGTCTCCCCAAACTAGGCCTTTTACTGCCACTGTTAAGCAGGAGGTTACATAGGAGTAATTTATGAGAAACAGTGACAGGTTACATGGGGTATCAGGAAGAGGGTAGGAGAAGGATGAGAATACTGATGAGAGGGGAGTGGACGACAAAAAGAGCAGTAGAGAGAGACAGGATGCAAGTTAGTGAGATAGGAAACGACTATTGCCTTAACAGATGTCAACAGATGTCAAGAAGAGACTCTCTATCAAGGAACGTTGTCAACATTACCTTCAATCACTTACTTTGTGACCATCATGGACTGTTGTTGCTATATAATATACATTCAGGAGATTGATTCTCTATTATAATCAATACATAAACTGATCTCTTACTTTGTGACCATTATGGACTGTTGTTGCTATGTAATATTCATTCCAGAAATTGATTCTCTATTACAAACAATGCATAAACTGATTGATTCTCTATTATAAGCAATACATAAACTGATCCCGTACTTTGTGACCATGATGGACTGTTGTTACTATATAATATACATTCGGGAGATTGATTCTCTTTTATAATAAATACATAAACTGATCCCTTACTTTGTGACCATCATGGACTGTTGTTGCTATATAATATACATTCGGGAGATTGATTCTCTTTTATAATAAATACATAAACTGATCCCTTACTTTGTGACCATCATGGACTGTTGTTGCTATATAATATACATTTGGGATTATTGATTCTCTTTTATAATAAATACATAAACTGATCCCTTACTTTGTGACCATCATGGACTGTTGTTGCTATATAATATACATTCGGGAGATTGATTCTCTTTTATAATAAATACATAAACTGATCCCGTACTTTGTGACCATCATGGACTGTTGTTGCTATATAATATACATTCGGGAGATTGATTCTCTTTTATAATCAATACATAAACTGATCCCTTACTTTGTGACCATCATGGACTGTTGTTACTATATAATATACATTCGGGAGATTGATTCTTTTTTATAATGAATACATAAACAGATCCCTTACTTTGTGACCATCATGGACTGATGTTGCTATATAATATACATTTGGGATTATTGATTCTCTTTTATAATCAATACATAAACTGATCCCTGCGCTTTATCTTAAATTATGTCGAATTTTACCAACAGTCATAACACCAATAATAATCTAATTATTGTTCTAATTATAATTTAATTTGAATTACATTTTCTGTGATCACCTTTTAACATTAACTGTATTAGAAATATTTTGCAGTATGCTATTAGGAAATATTATTTTTATGTAAGCCAGTCCAATTAGGGTTTTCGACTTCCCTCACTCCCATCTTCTCCAGTTTGCGAAGACTTCGCTGCATGAATGCGGCCTGTAAATTTCATTAAGACACCATGTGCATGTTCAGGCCGGGGAACTTTATGTGACAGCGTCGCTGTGTCTGGGGACCACTTCTGGTGAGTTGATCAAATTCGCTTGAAGAGAAATGAGATTCACAGGATGGCCCTGAAAAGTAATACGGGTCTATCACAAGTTTATTTAATTTGAAACTGGATCACGTCTCTTGCAACAGAACTAACTCGATGAATGCATTGGATCAATGTTTTAATCTTATAGAGAATAAATGTTTAGAACTACCATGGTTCATTGATGAAATAAATGTCCTTGCTTGAAATTCAATGTAACCTTATATATATATATATATATATATGTATATATATATATATATGTAAACAAGTTATTACGCAACCTAGGTTGCTACCATGTGGTGTCTTGAGGCGATGTGCAATTGTAATATAACAATCTGGCCCCACCTGAGGAAGTGATGCAAGCGATGGTGTTTTCCGTCGGTAAAGGGGGCGGCGAAACGACAAGACAGGTGTTTGTGAAATACATCCTGTCAAGGCCGGAGCGGATATCATTTTGACCTTATTTCCGACAGCGGCGGAAATGGCTACAGAGGCAAACAGATCAGGTGCCTCTTAGAATTACGTGGGCGTGCGTGGGCGAGGCAAAAAAACCGGAAGGAAAGTCCCGGTTCTAGAGGACTATATAAAGACCTCAACACACGGATTCGCCAGTAGCAGAGAACGGCCAGTGAAGCAGCGAGAAACACCACAGGCAGACTACACTCCCGACAACCCTCCTGTACAGCTCTCACCCTTCCGTTCTCTATTCCACACGGGTTCATTGTCAGTAATAAAAATATCACCTTGTATTTTTATATATGCGTGTTTGTTGTTTTGTCGTCATACGGCGATATATAACACAATAACTGATTCTACCGGGATTTTTTTAACCTTTTTTTTTAAAAAAATGCTTCCGTAAAGAGTTTTTTTTTTTTATCGCGCTTGTGACGGGGATTTCTTGAACACGCAATTTCAAATTTAGAAGAAATCATAACGTTTTGATCCCTGGTTGTATGAACCGAATAATAGGTATTTTATGGTCTGGTTACATTTTGTCATATCTTCTGCTGTTTTATTCAGTGATTCATTTTTTGGGGAAAAACATAATAGCTAACTTTAATTGCTGGCACAGTCTACATATTTTGCCATCATTGAAAGGTTTGGCTGTTTTCTTTATACTCCCCGTTATGTCTGGGACTTTTCCATATTTTCATTTCAATTTCCACACGTGGCTAGATAATATTGTACAATATATATTGTTGTGGATTGCGGGTGAGATACCACGCAAAATAATAAATAACAGAAACAAATATGGAGATAGAAAATGTAAGTTATACTGAACAAAATGCAGAAATTGGAACACGGATTAGTCAATTCAGGAAAACTATTAGTAGAAACCAATATATACATTCTTGCAGTGAAGTAGTATGTCCGGGTAATGAGTCTATATCCAAACAACTTCAACTAACTCTGCACCAACTTACTGATCAACTAAGCAACTGCTTTACACCTCATAACGGTATTTACCAACATTCCCACGCAAGGCTATATGTGACACAAGGTCGTTTTATTGTGGGTCTTCCCGGCCATATAGCCAGGCCAAAAATATATGTCTATTTTTCCCCAGTCGTGATTCTACCCTTCAGAGAGCGCCCTCTACCCGAAGGCAGAGATCTGACAGTGTCATAGTAGCACAGCTATGACTCATTACAACTATATTTAGTTGTCCCTCCCACTAAGGGCAACATGTGACACATGGTCAGTTATAAGTGGGTTTCCGGGCCATTACAACTACCGATCTCTGTATAGGCAGGATTATATGTACACATCAGGCGAGTCCATTCCTGTATGCAAAAGGGGCGATCGCACAACACAGACGGAAAAGCAGAAATAAATTTCTTAAAGAGGAATCAATATATTTACAAATATTTGTTCATATGTGTATATTTCTACATAGTATTGCAATGCGCGTTTTGGTGGAGTGCATATCGGCTTGGAACGAGAAATCGGGGAGCCGAGTTCTAAGTCCAGTGGAATTCCTTGCGTTCACTTAAGAACAAATACCCTTGGGAAAGGTATTAATCAGTTACTTCCCTCCAGTTATGGGTTAAATGACAAGGCCGATTTGATTATATAGCCTTGGATAAAAACCAATCTTCTTCAGAAAGCAATGGCAAACTACTGCGGGATAATCTTCTGCCCAGTCAGTCATATTTCTCCCTTTCGAGACATGATCGCCCAAGCGTGTATCACGTATGGCACTTAACTGACTGATAGCAAAGAAGCTAAAACACTTCGTGCAAAATGTATGGTCCGTTAACGAATATGATTTTATGTTTATTTTATGCACATGGCCAAAAACGAAAATCTCAGGTTGCAAAAAGATTATGGCCATACACGTTTGGGAAAATCTTGAAATTCAAAAAGGAAAAATACATTATGAAAGTATAAAAATACATTCTAATGGTAAAATACCAGTAATATATTTAATTCTCACTCTGTCTCTCTCTTTATATATATATATATATATATATATATAAACACACACACACATATATATATATGTGTGTGTGCGTGTTTATATATATATATATATATATATATATATATATATATATATATATATATATAAAGAGAGAGAGGCAGAGTGAGAAATTAAATATATTACTGGTATAAATATTATATATATATATAATATTTACCATTATTACGTTTCAACATAAAACAATACTACAAAACAATACAAATCTGTTTATATATATATATATATATATATATATATATATATATATATATATATATATATTAATTATGACATTTGAACTTGTGCAAGCTGCAAACTACTGTAAAACTTTACATTTTGTTTCGATATTAAAAGAAAAATGTCACATAGAAATTAAACAATAAAAACAACTTAAAGAAAGCAAATAAAAACATAAATATACAATCACTCAATCACAACAAATACAGAAAAAATATTACAGTCACAAGACAAAAAAGCATAAAATTCGGAAACACAAATATACTCATTAACACAAGCACTCAACAATGACTTAAAAATGGAAACCCTTAAACGGTCAAACACACCATTACAGTAAGTAATAATCGATCAAACCAGTAAAAGATTTCAACTTAAACGGCACGAATAAACCAAACAAAAACAAAAAATAACTTAAGTCACTAGTGCCTGTCGCAACAAGTGTTTACTCATGCAACCAGACTGGCATCTGTGTCTCACCCATTCACAGTTAGATCAACCAAATGCAGACAACAATTCTACTCCTGCAGCTTCTTTTCTTGTACTTTCAAGCCTGTGGAACTCGCTTCTTTATTCTTGCTTTCTTGACGGCTACAACCTCCAGGAATTTAAATGCAAGGTCAATACTCATCTCTTAACTACTAGACCCTAATTCTTTCCACACCGCCCTGTATATCCTTTCCTTTCTCTCAATCTTTGTAACTGTCATCACACCTGTACTCCCATCCTTCTCTTGCTTTTTTCTAACTTGTTCGTCCTTCTCTTCAATTTCCCCTAATCTTATTACTCTTATTTAGTCCCCTGCATACCAGTGGCGTTACCGCCTTTATCGGGGTGATATGATTAAAAAAAATCTATTCAATACAAAAAAATTATGCACACACCCACTTGTGCGTACATTAAAATCAATAAATTAATGCATTAAAAATGAATCAAATACCTGCACAATAAAAATAAAAGCAAATAAAATAAAAAAAATCAACCAATCGCAAGCGGAAAGGCTCTCAGAAAAGAAAAAATCAAATTACACCAGAAAATATCACAGCTCCGATGAATGAAGTCATCGTAACTGCGTCTTCACGAAACTTTGAAATCAACATGGGCCTTCTCAATAATGTGTCTAAATGTTTCCACTAAAATTATCAACACTTTATCATCACCCTTTAAAACTTTTAAGATAAAAAAACCTCTTTGTCAAAATTTCATTTATCTGTAAAAAATACAAAAACCTTTCACGAAACTTTGAAATCAACATGGGCCTTCTCAATAATGTGTCTAAATGTTTCCACTAAAATTATCAACACTTTATCATCACCCTTTAAAACTTTTAAGATAAAAAAAACCTCTTTGTCAAAATTTCATTTATCTGTAAAAAATACAAAAACCTTTCACGAAACTTTGAAATCAACATGGGCCTTCTCAATAATGTGTCTAAATGTTTCCACTAAAATTATCAACACTTTATCATCACCCTTTAAAACTTTTAAGATAAAAAAAACCTCTTTGTCAAAATTTCATTTATCTGTAAAAAATACAAAAACCTTTCACGAAACTTTGAAATCAACATGGGCTTTCTCAATAATGTGTCTAAATGTTTCCACTAAAATTATCAACACTTTATCATCACCCTTTAAAACTTTTAAGATAAAAAAAACCTCTTTGTCAAAATTTCATTTATCTGTAAAAAATACAAAAACCTTTCACGAAACTTTGAAATCAACATGGGCCTTCTCAATAATGTGTCTAAATGTTTCCACTAAAATTATCAACACTTTATCATCACCCTTTAAAACTTTTAAGATAAAAAAAACCTCTTTGTCAAAATTTCATTTATCTGTAAAAAATACAAAAAACCTTTCACGAAACTTTGAAATCAACATGGGCATTCTCAATAATGTGTCTAAATGTTTCCACTAAAATTATCAACACTTTATCATCACCCTTTAAAAATTTTAAGATAAAAAAAACCTCTTTGTCAAAATTTCATTTATCTGTAAAAAATACAAAAACCTTTCACGAAGATTTGAAAAGGTTTTCTGAAATATCACCGAAATAATGATTCACCCCATCATTATTTATAGCAAAATCTGACCTGTCACTTCCTGACCTGTTTATTAATTTAATAAGTCTGAAATAATAAACTTAGCTTTATGAAATCAATATAACTCTTTCTAGAAATATTCCTGAAGCCAATAGGTTGTCTCAAAAGTTCGTAACACTTGAAAAAAATTGAAATTTTACTCGCCAAGTAATCTAAGGTTACCAGAAAACACTTGCAAATAGTTATTGCTCAAATTAAAGACCATCATTTTCCAAGACTTTCTGCCATCGATCTGCAAGCTTTCTGATCTGGTCAAAGTACCATTCAGCTGGCTTCGAATCAAAGAATTCTTGATACGCTTCCTCGACTTCATCAAACAAGTCGAATCGGCGGCCCTTCAGAAAGTGTTGAATTGCGCGGAAAAGGCTGTAATCTCATAGAGCACAGTCAGAAGTGTAGGCTGGATGTGGAAGAACCTCAATGCCGTCCAGCTCTTCAAACTTGTTTTTGGTTTTCCTGGCGGTGTGTGGCTTGGCATTGTCTTATTGCATCAAAGCGCGCTTTTGGTTGATCAGAGCCGAGTACTTTTGCTTCAACATTTCGTAGACCCGCTCAAGATGCTGACAGTAAAGTTCGGCACTGATAGCACAACCATTCGGAACCAACTTAAAATAGATGATTCCTTCAATGTTCCACCAAACGCACAACATGAAATTCTTGCCGAATTGCTCTTGTTTTGGAGCCGACGGTCTTGCCCATTCTGAACCCATTGGGTTCAGAATGGGCAAGACAATTGAAAATTTAATATAATAAAATTACATATTTACTTTTATTTGCAATTAATTGTTGCCACTTAATAAAACTTTTGAATAAAATTTCGCAGCTTTTAATGTTGTTTTAGTTGAACACTTGACTTGGCTTCTCATGAGAAAAAGAAATTCATTGTCAAATCGTTCTGCAGAGATCACCACTTTAAATTATCTCACGGGAAGTAAAATCGTTGAGATTATTTTTCTAAATATTTCTGTTATTACTATAAGTATTATTATAATTCTCAGAAAAAATTTTTGAATACAAAGGTAGAAGACATTTTCAGTTTTCTAAAAAAAAATAAAAATTTTCATTAAAATCTTTTTGCTATTTACCTTATAACTAGAGGGAAGAGTCGAATTAATACCTTTCTCAAGGGTATTTGTGCACAGGTGAATGCAAGGAATACAATTGGAATTCGAACTCGGCTCCCTGGTTTCTCGTTCTGAGCTGATTCCCACTGCACCATTACGCACCACAATGCACATATCACTATAAGTGAACATTAAAAAAATACCTTATTGAACATTAAAAAAATACCTAAAACTCTACCTTTTTGGCATTAAATAACCCACAGATGTGTTGATATACCGTTAAACAAAACTCAAATGTCACTCGAAAGAGCAAAACCGGAGATTTACATTCCGATGAAGAAAAAATAATTTATTTTTTCTATTGAAAATATTTTTTAACTGAAAATTTAGAATGTAATATAATAAAATTAAATATTTACCTTTATTTGAAATTAACTGTTGCCACTTAATAAAAGGAGCTGTTTCGTAAGTTTTGAATAAAATTTCGCAGATTTAAATGTTGTTTTAGATGAACACTTGACTCGGCATAATGTTCAAAATAATTCATTACAAATTGTCGGTTGTTTATAACCAAGTTTCCTTAAAATTCGTTAATTTCCGTAACATATATATATATATATATATATATATATATATATATATATATATATATATAAAATAAAATGAAAATCTGTGTTAGCTTTTTTCTTTATTTATCCTATTCAATAAGTATGCATATTTTGAAAAAAATATGCACACAAACACAAACACACATATACATATATATTCAATTATCTTATCTTTTAGTCCGATTAAGATCCATAATTTAACAATTATATATATATATATATATATATATATATATATATATATATATATATATATATATATATCACTTAAACTCTACAGAATTATACTTTGGCATAATGTTTAATGTTAATCAATTTTTTCAACGTTGATCTTTTTACGAGCATTTTTTATTATCTCCAACAATTCTTGAAATGAAGAATGAGCATGCAGCCTTTCGTTTAATGGAGTTGAATATTGGATCTTTCAGTCAAGTTTAAATGACAATGGAGATCTTTGTGTTTCCTTTGTCGAAACAAGGCTTTGAATCTTTCGAATAAACCTTGCCATCAACCCTGTATATGTTATATCGCAAAGTTGACTTATAATCCTAGGACAACTCTAAATTTAAAACCATAATGAAATATCAGGAGAATCACTTTTCTTTCTGAAATTTTTCATTGACTGATGATATAGGAATGGAATGCGTGGTTCTATCTTCAAGGCCAGATCATTAAAATGCAGAATTACACATAAATTTTGAATAATCTCCTTGCATTCTATTTCTGAGATTAATGTCATATGACGCTGATTTTCATGATCCCATCAGTTAAAATATTTCATAGTTGTATTTGACAGATAGCCTGGACACATTCAAGCTCTCTCCAGGTTGAGGAAAATGATTATTAAAAAAATCTGAGAGGGTAATTTGAAATCGATGGATATTTAGAAAGTGAAATCACATTAGCTCGCACCAGGAATAATTTAATTTTTTTTTATTCTACCTCCAGTTACTGTGACTGCCATTTTGTGTTATCATCACATTAGATGGAACTGTTGTCATCTGAAATTGCCATAATGGAATGCTTAATGCACGATGTTCTGTTTACAGGTTACAGGATTTTCCATCTAGAATGCTGTGATACGAAAGAAAACAATAAGATGTAAATTATTTAATACGGTAATGCTCTTTTTATAGCTGTATTCATTCTCGTAGAATTTCTTCTAAGCAAATCTTTCAAATTGATTGAATAGCTGTCATTTGAAATCTCGCCATGTTCAAGACATCCTTCCCATGAAAATATCTGATCTGTCAGGAAAAATTATCGTTTTTCTCTAATAAAAATTAGTAGGGAAATTTTAAAAATACGAGGTGTATTCCCGAAAATCTTGAGACCTTTATTTTTCTTATTTGGGAGTGATAGTTATATACAAAAACAGCGTGTACGTTGTGGTACGTTGGAGATCATCTCGGAATGAGAAATTAGATGATCAAAGTTCGAATTCCAGTCCAATTTGTTTCATTTACTTACGACGAAGTAACTCATTGGAAAGTAATTGAAATTTACCTAAAGCGAGCTGAAAGTGTAATGCTCCTCATGCCAACGACATTTCCACCGAGCTTTTCTACGGCATATGATTTCATTGAATATCTTTTAACGTATTCCTCCCGAATTTATATTTTGAGTTGGAGTTATCAGGAAAGAATATGCACTGTTTTGGGGCCTTCCTATAAATGGTTTCACTTGCATACCGGCAACCCCTCACTGATGTGAGGTCTCATTATAATGATATACGTGTTGTAGATATACGAGTTCAAATATCTAACGGTGAAATTAGATTTACGAAAATTTTCGAAAAACTGCTGACCTCGCGTTCTGAGAATGCAACGTGATCTTCATTACGCATTCACCATCAGTCATGACATGCCGTCATGTTCACAGAAACACTCCAGTGAGTATTTATTTTTATCCAAATCCACATAGAATTATTTTCAGTTACTTCTGTTAGGCGTTTGATACTTTTGGCTCTTTTACGCCCTTTGATTCCAATTTCGCCCATAAATTGCTACAGGGTGCCTGCAACGAAACCCCTTGCTCCAATTTCCACTGCTCTAATAATTACATTTCTTCATTGTTTTATCGAATTTGTTTCATTTACTCACGCACAAATATTCGTGGAAAAGGTATTAATCCATTTCTTCTCTCCAACCAGGTATGAGTTAAATAGCAGTTCTGATTGTGTTCTATAGCCTTGGTTGGCAACCGGTATACCTCAGGAGGACATTGCAACCTACTGCGGCAAAATCTAATTCGTCCCTCTGATTTCTCATTCAGAGGCGACATTAATTCCACTGCAACGCACATATAATTAGTAAAAAGCTAAAAACCTGCGAAATTTATCTAGTATATTTCGATTTTTTCCCTAAAGAGGATTTCTTTAAAATTTTATTTTATCTTTTATATGTTAAGGCACAGATATTTTAAGTCAGTGTGATTAGTGTATCATTAGACTGTGCGTTCTGGTGTAATTTAATTTTTGATATTATGTTCTATTGTTGTTGTTTTTTTTTTTACCAGTATTTTCTTTTAAGATTTTTTTTACTTATGATAGCATTTATATATCGAGGTCCTTCCGACACAAACTCTTTATCTAAGTTGGTCGAAGTCGTAATGGAGTATAAATATGAGGATAGGTTTACACTCATATCAGTAATATATGGAAGATAACGTATGAAACTCATATATGGGCCACGTTCCAAACCCCGCGACATATTGGTACCTGGTTGATTTCTTTGGACATATTTTATTGTAATGATTCCTTCATTTCTGCTTAAGTGCTATAGGGCCCCGTTTACATTGGAATGAACTCTTCCTCCTTCATGCATACGAGACTTCCTGAGAGGCAGTCGAGACGCAATATAACTTGACAGTTCAGACAGACACTTCTATCTGCTGTTTAATAACACACTTCTTTTGTATGTATACTCTGTTCTTCCACTACACTGGTTCAGCATACATTTTTCATTCGGTGTCTTTCTTCAGTTAATTAATTCCGTGTTTTTTGTTTTTAGAAACCGTTTACGATAAAAGGGAAGACTGAAACTGATTGATTGCGCAAAATATTAATCATGAAACCAGATATCAATACCTCGAAATTATCAGACACTAAAAATACTAATGTCTCATGAGAATAGACAGAAATACTAATGTCTCATGAGAATAGACAAAAACATAAACGCTTACTGAATCAACTTTATAAGGTTTGGGGATTTTATTTGAACGTTCTAACTTCTTACGAATACATGGAGGGGTTCTCCTTCTCCTTCTATATATAATGACAAGAAAGTTGGGGAGTGTTGGTCTTTTCATTACGATTGAGCTCTCTGGAGAAGAAAATGTTAAAAACAGTTTCCACTTCTGCTATATGAGTGACTCTTCAGAAATGAATTGCGTTCTCTCGGTGACTGGAGTCTGTATACAATGCTTATATGCAAGACGTTAAAATTTCCCTTCTCTGATTCCATACTCTGATGGCTTAGGGAGTAGCGACTCCAACTGACACCAAATCGGTTGAGTTCGATCCCGGCCAGAAGCAAGTGGATGTGTCTAGGCACACTGATGAGCTGTGATACAGCGAAACAGGCTTGTATGTGGATGACTAATATATATATATATGAAAGTGTGAAGCTCAATAACATTTGGCATTTTAAAAACGAAGCAATCGGTATCATATGTGTATATTTTGGTGTATGTTAGCTACTTCCTAGGATTTTTATATTATTATTATTATTATTAGTGTTATTATTGTTTAAAACTTTTATATACATTTCATATTTATTATTATTATTTTTATTTTTGTTAATATTATTTATGATCATTTTTTAAGATTGTTTTTTGTAATATTTTATTTGTAATTTTTTATATATTATATATATGTGTATATGTTTAGTTTGGTTATTATATCTATCTATCTATCTATCTATCTATCTATATATATATATATATATATATATATATATATGTAATGTGAAAGGGAAAGACATGCTTGAGGCTAACGGTAGCAAGACCCAGCAAACATCCACTCTGTTTACAGAGAGAATGTTTACGGGACCTGATATAAAAAAGACTCTAGCACTCTTAAATGAAATAAAGAGTGTGATCGGGACAAGAGTGTAAACCAGTCAACATTAAAATCAGCAGCACACTTTCCATTATTTATCAGGTGCTCACAGACGGAATCACCATAGGTATTCGGAACAGGTTCATTAGAAGCCATGATATGATGCATGATCTTACTAGGAACGTGCTGTTTAATTCTCATGTCTAGACGTTGAGTGGTTCTATGTAGTTGGCCCCACAACAACAATTATATTCATAAATTACAGAATTTACATGATGAAAAGAAAGAACTCCTTTCGCCTACAACAGAAAATAGAATGGAGGTTGAAACACCACTCGAACCTCAGATATATATATATATATATATATATATATATATATAATTCCAAGTGAAGAGGACTCAAGGTTTTTTTAATTTTATTTTGAGTACTCTGGCATTTATTTTATTATAAACAGTGCTCAATATAATGAGTATCATAGAGCTTAATATAATATAATTATATGGTTATATATCAATTTTACATTGCGGCATGGAAATGGCTATGCTTCGAGATAGATTCTCATCATCAGGCAATGTTGGTGTGGTTGTGCAGATGATTTACATTTTGAAAAAATCCTAACACGTAAAGCGCTCAATACAATAGCAGAGCAAATAAATAAGTATGGATGTTTTTTTTAATGTAAATCATCTGCAAAACCACACCAACATTGCCTGATGATGAGAACCTATCTCGAAACATAGAAATATCCATGTCGCAATGTAAAATTGATATATAACCATATATATATATATATGTATTGAAATCGAGTCTCAATTCTGTATTTTGTTTATCAGGCATCACTATCTATCTCAACACCCAAGTTTCTTGGTCTGGTAATAATAATATCTATTTGGCATAGGTGATACCATTAAACACTGGCTCATTACATATAATTTCTTTTTAGATTAAGCCTCCATTTAGACATTAAATTAAATTCACACTCCAGTTGAATTACTTGCATTCACTTACGCACAAATACCCTTGGGAAATGTATTAATCCCTCTCTTCCTTCTAGTTATGGGTTAAATAATAGGACAGATTGGGATTTAAAGCCTTGGCTGTCTACCAGGCTATTGCAGAAAGCAATGGCAACCTACTGCGGGCTAATCTTCTGCTCAGTCAGTCATGTCTCTTTCGAGACATGATCGCCCAAGCGTGTCTCACGTATGGCGCTTCACTGACTAACTAATTTCATATTAAATTAATTTTTAGATAATCAAACTGTAGCCACAAAAAAGAAAATGTAAATAAAAGTAAATGTTTTCTACGAAAAAGAGATTACTTCAGTTGCCATTAACGTTATAATATATGACACTAGACGATCATTATGTTCTAAAGTATGGTTTGCAGCAACCTAGTGCCTGATCACTACTTAGATGGGTAATCTTGCGAATAACAGGTGATATATTATTGAAGCTGATGTTGATGTAACTGATAAATGCCTTGAAACTGAAGATTAGACGAGCGAGTCGTGTTCGTTATATTCACTTATGGGCAAATATTCTTGGGAAATATATATATATATAACTGTGAATTTATCTTTAAACACGTCTCGAAAAACCCACCGAGTATAAACGCAGAGGGGAAAAATGGAAACAAAAAAAGAAACGAACTAAGCACTTGAACGCTTGTCAAAGTACTAGTGAAAAGAAAAAAAACCTGAGACGTCAAAACTAACACGTAAATCGCTCAATAAAATAGCAGATCAAATACATAAGTAGCTAAACTAGAGCCAACATACCTACCTGGGTTTCACCTAATGAATCATCAAGCCAATTTGCCCTGATGATCCATTAGGTGAAACCCAGGTAGGTCCGTTGGCTCTAGGCTAGCTACTTACTTATATATATATATTGTCATCCGCAGACAGATCTGTTTCGCTATATCAGAGCTCATCAGTACGATTAGACTCCGATCGCTCCTTAACCCAGGCTCAAAACCCAGCCGAATTGGCGTTACTCAGTGACTCTACCCCTGGGCCACGGGGCGTTCGTTGGAAGAAGACAGTCCAATAGCTAGTGTGCTCCAATTCATTTTACTTAATGACCGATGCGTACACGCGAGAGTGGCTACTGTTTCCGTCTGAATCTATCCTGCACATTTATAAATCTAAAATCCGCCCGTGCATTGAATACTGTT
This sequence comes from Ascarosepion bandense, assembly GCA_037127315.1. Classification (NCBI taxonomy): domain Eukaryota; kingdom Metazoa; phylum Mollusca; class Cephalopoda; order Sepiida; family Sepiidae; genus Ascarosepion; species Ascarosepion bandense. The sequence continues at coordinate 734,985 of JBBBDQ010002136.1, read as the reverse complement.
GCCATATCTGGTCGGGTACCCCTGCTATTCTCCTTAGGCTTCTAGACAAGGTACACGGAGATACCGACTTAGCAGACCGTCTGCAGTTTCTCTCTCACCGGCGCGACGTGGCTTCCCTGTGTCTCTTCTATAAATACTTTCATGGCTTCTGCTCCGATGAACTTAGATCACTGGTGCCCCCTAGGTTCGAATTTGCACGAGATACTAGATTAGCAACTAGATCCCACTTTTTTCAGTGAAACCGATAAAATGCAACCGCAACTTCTACTCCAACAGTTTCTTTTCTCGTACTTTCCGACTGTGGAATTCTCTTCCACATGACCGCTTCCCCGACGGCTACAATCTCCAGGATTTTAAATGTAAGGTAAATAGACACATCCTAACAAACTAACTTCCATTCTTTCAAACACTCTTCCCACCCAACCAACTATCTATCACCCCACTTCTGACATTTCCTATATCTAACCACTCTTCCTATTTATCTCCCCCTATGTAACCCCAAGTGCAGTAGTGGCAGTAGAATGCCTTGCTTGGGGTGAAATGATTAAAATATATATATATATATATATATATTTCAAATCTTCGTGAAAGTTTTTTTGTATTGCTCTTAATACATTTGTCTTGTTATTTTTCCGAAACCCTGCACTGTCATCGACTTGCTCAAGCCCATCAAATAGTCCCCCTGCTGTTTTTCCTTCTTATCTTTTTCTCTCTATCTGTCTTGTGAGTATCCGATATTCGAAACCCTCCTTCCCCATTACGTGCTCTTGAAACTATACCTGTATCTACCTGATGTTAAGTATAAGTTTGATTTCGTTTTCATTCTTATCAAAAGCACGCCTTTGCTCACATAATCGGTCAATGGCATGTCCATCTTTCTTGTGTAGAATAACATTTCTGTTGCTTCGGGCATTTTCTTTTATCTGTAAGGGGCCTGTCCACCTTTCGCTGCCATATTAGAGGACAAATATCACGTTACAGTTGAATATTATTTTTTATTTCCAAACTACGACCGAAAAAACTCGAAGGCGGAACTACTAATTTTCTCTCTCTTTCAGTTTCATACGTTTTTGTCTACTTTATCCTCAGCAACGTTTTCTCTGTCTCTCATTCCCAATGAACCAATGCGTCTTAGTGGCTTTATCGTCTTTCATCTTGTGAAAAGATTTTAAAAAATAGCATAACGATATTTTAGAGTGATAAAAGAATTAATTTCAATATTATCATTAACCGGTGTCTCTTCAGAACTTGCGCGAACATGGCTCTCCAAAATTCATTATCCTTTGTGTCATTAAGCAGTTTTTATGACTGAGTTACACAACCGAACCGCGCTGCCTTCTCCGTTTCTCCATCAATTCCTTTTCAGCTGCGATGCTTACTGTCTTCACCTGTCTCCTGCTATTAGCATGCCCTGTCAGTTGTTATATTGGCGAAGAAACAAAAAGAAAGCCTTTCTTGCTTTGGCGATTCTATTCTCTTCTTAAGTGCCCGCTTCAATACGAAATCAATAGCATATGATAGGTTTACCTATAGAAATTTTAACTCTATTTACTGGCCTTATGTATAGAAGTAAAGGTTTATCAATTGTTTCTTGTTTCGATTTGAATTTCCGGTTACCGGTAAAATCCTTTCTATTTTTTTCGTTTCCTCTTTGTGCATTGGTGTCATTGTCACTTTGCTTGCCGTGATATCTCTTTCTCAGTCATCGTCATCATCATTTATCCATCACACCCAGATGGTGCATAGGGCAGCATCTTTTTGTTGCTGCTTCTGTAAAAAACTTTTTTTACGAGATAGGGTTGTTAGACCTGAACCCAACCCAACCCCCCAAACCTGGAGGACTGTTGGACCATTCTTGATCCTTACGTTTACAGCACATGGTATTCCCAAATGGTCAACCGTTTAAGTACTGACCAGGCTCAATTTTGCTTAACTTCGGTGATCGGACAGGAACCGGTGTATTCAACACGATATTGTCGTAGACTCTCTTTCTCTGTAACTAATCTTAAATCGCTCTTAATCTTTGTATATGATGAATTACATTGTGATAAAACAAAAAAAAAAAAGGTTTATATATTTTTTTAAACCTGGACGTTTCATATTGTCTAGCGTGACGCCATGCATACTGGTTGTTCATCACTTGGGCATACACATTATATATATCTACATATATATTAATCATCCACATACAAGCCGGTTTGGCTGTATCACAGCTCATCAGTGTGGCTGGACACATCCACTTGCTTGTGGCCGGGATCGAAACTCGAATGATTTGGTGTTAATCGAAGTCGCTACTCCCTAAAACATAGGCGCATGGAGTCAGGGAAGGGAAATTTTAACGTGTTGTATATAAGCAGTGTATAAACACACCAGTCACCGACAGAACTCGATCTACAGACAACCCTTTTTCGAACCGGTATCAAACTCCGACTAATTTGTCAATAGACGAATATCTTACCACTGCACCACCTGCGTAACGGCTGGTTATATACAGCAAGTAAACAAACCCCGTGACTGATAGCTTTTAATTTTAAAATTGAAGCAAATTCCGTTCAGTTCAGTCACCAAGTAACGTAAGTTACCGTTAAAATGAAATCTATACCTCTCAAAAGTACTATATCGACAAGTGAGAGGATGAATTATATATATATATATATATATATATATATATATATATATATATATGTAGGTTTCATTAAAATGAGAGAAAAGGTATTATCATTATTCTTTTTTATTTTGTCCGAAGGTTTTGATTTTCGTGGTCTATCTGCTATACTTTTAACCATTATCCAGTATGAAATTATTTGTTTTATTTGTAACTAAATATGTGTTAAATTTATGTATATAGAGTTATGTGCATATTTTGTTCCGAACATATTGTATGTATGTTTCAGTGAAACCTGCAAAAAAGAGATTCCTGCAAAAATACCATATATATATATCTATAAAGGTCTGCCTTCTTCCTCCGAACGCCCATAGCCCAGAGGTAGAATTGCCGACTGACGCCAATTTGGTCGGGTTTCAATCCTGCGTTAAAAAGCAATCGGAGTCTAACCGTACTGATGAGCTGTGATAAAGCGAAACAGATCTGTCTGCGGATGACTATATATATATATATATATATATATATATATATATATATATATATATATATATATATATATCACCTGCTGCCTGTCGTCTGTGCCGTCTTATATTGTTAAGACTGTAGCCTCCGATGACGAATCCTGGCAGAACTTTTACATTTATTTTTATTACTCTCTCTCTCTCCAATTCATAGTCAGAAAAATATTTAAACACGGTAGCTTACCTGTTGCTTTATACTGTCCCTCTGACTTTCATCAGCAAAAAGGAGAGCCCAATATGTCAAATACAGTTGGGTGAGGCTAAAATCCAGCAGATGGTGAACACGGAAAAAAAAACTAAAAGATGTCCTACATACTGTGGCTAATGAAAGCAGGAAGAAAGGAAAAAATATAGACTAAAAGAATAATGAATACATGGTCATCAGTAAGAAAAGAAGCAAAAATTCTAATTAAAAATCGGGATAGAGTAGTGTTGTGTAGTCGTTTTCGCACTGAAAGTTATAATCGCGCTATGTCGGTTGCTAATCGACTTAACGCACCCAAAATGATAGGAACCTGGTATTCTTCCATTGTAAGCTGGCTACTTAAAATTCGGTTAACTGTCAACTAATATCAACTGCCTTAGTCTAACTATGTCCAAACTGGAGTTAACTAATTGTTCTACTGAACTCCAATAGAACTCAAAGAACTTACTAGAACTTCTAAGAACTCCTAGAAACTTCCCAAGAACTTCTTGGGTTAACTTCCTGTTAACTCTTAATAATATAGGAGGGAAAGTCCGTTATCTGAGGAATAGGTGTGTTTCATCATAGCAAGTAGATACAGAAACTTAGATACCTTGAAAGTGTTCTAACAGAGGACGGAAAGTGTGGTCCTAAGATCCAAAGGTGTCATGGGATGATCAAGGTTTTATTTCAGAAACTAAGCAGAGTAATCTTTGACAGGAAGATTTCGTTGGAAACAAAGAAAACAATACTGGACTGCTATGCGATATCTGACCTTTGATAATACAGCGAATGTTGGACAATCTCCTCAAAGATGGAAGAAAAACAAGAAGTCACAGAAAGGTGGTTTAACAGAAGGATGCTGAAGACACAATGGGACAAACATATTTTTTTTTAATCATCTCACCCCAGGCAAGGCATTCCACTGCCACTATTGCGCATGGGGCTACATAAGGGAAGGTAAAGAGAAGGAGTGGTTAGACATAGGGAATGTCAGGAAGAGGGTGACAGATGAGTAAGGATAGCGAGGAAGAGGGTTGGGCAGATGGGAAGAGTGTTTGATAGAATGGGAGCAGGTTAGTGTGTTAGGTGTCACATATGAGAAACAGCGAGGATTTGAAGTGAAGGAAATCGGTAAGAAAACTATCCTTAATATCAGGAAAAAAAACAGATGAAGTTTCTAGGACGCATAATGAAGAAAGAAGAGCTTGGAGAAACTGATACTCAAATTCCTGAGACAATTAAAGGGAAACCGGAAACTACTTGATGGACTTAAGCAAAAGTATGACACAGCAGGGTTTGAGAGAAATAACAAAACATAAGTTATTCAGAGTTAAAAAAAGACAAGAAGACGTGGAGGGCCATGATAGCCAACGTCTTGAACGAACACGGTACATAAAATTAACAGAAGAGAACCAAGATTATTCATATTCTGAAAAATAATGATCATATAGTATACACAAGAATCGAATTTCTGGTCCTCATATTTAAGCGATATTTTAATCAATATCACTTAATATACATTCTATGACGTACCGCGTTTATCTAAAGCAAAATTAATTGAACTACCTGAACTCACTTTTATGGCTATGGAGTGCGTTTGGTCTAAAAGGTGTGGTTTCATATAAGATCTTTTACTTCAAAGTGGCCATGCATAATCGATTTTGCCGAAATATCCGGAGTTTGTTTTCAAAATATATTTACTTAACTGAAACAAACAAAACTAAATCTAATTATTAGAAATGGTGATTAGATTTATTTTATTACTTTGCTCCAATCAATATTGTTTGACGATAGATTGACATTCATTTCAGCTGAGATGAGAAATCAACTAAAATTAAGATTAACTAAATCGTCATTCTTCTATGGGTTTTGTTTTAATTCGGTTGAGTTTTAGTCGTTTCTTTTTTCATTCGCTTTATAATATGCATATCTTCTGTTATTAATATTGGGGCGTCAAAAAGTGAATCCTTCTAGGACTTCGAATACTCTCAGACTCGCCTCGCTGTATAGATTGAATAGATCTGTTTCCTGATGCTCTTCCGTATTTTTTAAACCGACTGTGTTAATTTCTTTATCTGAATGCAGGCGGTTTTCTGTCGTATAGGTTTAGAACTATTAATCAGTCAGTCAAGTGCCATACGTGAAACACGCTTGGGCGATTATGTCTCGAAAGAGACATGACTGACTGGGCAGAAGATTTTCCCGCAGTAGATTTCCATTACTTTTTGCGGTAGACTGGTTGCCAACCAAGGCTATAGAACCCAATCTGTTCTGTTATTCAATTCTTTTATCCAGATCACTCAGTTAAGTGCCATACGTGATACACGCTTGGGCGATTATGTCTCGAAAGAGACATGACTGGCTGGGCAGAAGATTTTCCCGCAGTAGATTTCCATTACTTTTTGCGATAGACTGGTTGCCAACCAAGGCTATAGAACCCAATCTGTTCTGCTATTCAATTCTTTTATCCAGATCACTCAGTTAAGTGCCATACGTGATACACGCTTGGGCGATTATGTCTCGAAAGAGACATGACTGGCTGGGCAGAAGATTTTCCCGCAGTAGATTTCCATTATTTTTGCGATAGACTGGTTGCCAACCAAGGCTATAGAACCTAATCTGTTCTGCTATTCAATTCTTTTATCCAGATCACTCAGTTAAGTGCCATACTTGATACACGCTTGGGCGATTATGTCTCGAAAGAGACATGACTGACTGCGCAGAAGATTTTCCCGCAGTAGATTTCCATTACTTTTTGCGATAGACTGGTTGCCAACCAAGGCTATAGAACTTAATCTGTTCTGCTATTCAATTCTTTTATCCAGATCACTCAGTTAAGTGCCATACGTGATACACGCTTGGGTGATTATGTCTCGAAATAGACATGACTGACTGGGCAGAAGATTATCCCGCAGTAAGTTGCCATTACTTTTTGCGTTAGACTGGTTGCCAGCCAAGGTTATATAACCCAATTGGTCCTATTATTTGAGTCATAGCTAGAGAGGGAGAAGAGAAGTATTATATTATTAAGTAGTAATTAAAGGGGTATCAGTTTCTTACTTTATAACGATAAAAAAACGATCCCCCATTTTATGCACAGTAAAACCTTTAATCATGTTTCTAAATATTATATTCAGTCAGTTAAGTGCCATACGTGATACACGCTTGGGTGATCATGTCTTGAAACAGACATAGCTGACTGGGCATAAGATTATCAAGCAGTAGGTATGCATTAATTTCTGTGGTAGACTGGTTGCCAATCAAGGTTATAGGACTCGATCCAATCCAATGTAAAACACACTTGTGCCATCATGTCTCTTAGGATTCATGAAGATTTTCCCGCAGACAGTTAAGTGCCATACGTGAAACACGCTTGGGCAATCATGTCTCGAAAGAGACATGACTGCCTGGGCAGAAGATTATCCCGCAGTAGGTTGCCATTGCTTTCTGTAATAGACTGGTTGCCAGCCAAGGCTATAGAACCCAATCTGTCCTGTTATCTAACACATAATTGGAAGGAAGAGACTGAATAATACCTTTCCCAAGGGTATTTGCGCGTAAGTGAATGCAATGATTTCAACTGGAATTTGAACTCGGCTCTCCGATTTCTCCGAATTATTAATATCCTTCCCAATTTGGTCAGATTTAAATAGCAGTTCAAACAGTTTTTTTCGACGTATTACTACAAATAATGCTATGATTCAATCAGTCGGATAAATACAAGTGTGATACACGCTTTATGCGATCATGTCTCGAAAGGGACATGACTGAGTGGACAGGACATTATTCCGCAGTAGGTTGTCATTGCTTTCCGTGATAGAGTGGTTGCCAAGTAAGGATACAGAACCAAGTCTGTGCTATTTTTTAACCCATAACTGGAGGGAAGAGACGGACTATTCCCTTTCCTAAAGGTAATTGTGCGTAAGTGAATGCAAGGAATTCAACTGGAATTCGAACTCGGCACCCCGATTTCTCGTTCCGAGTCGATATCCACTGCATCACAGCGTTGATTAATTACAATAAAAACACCTGAAACTGAGACAAAGCCTATACTAGTAACACAAATTTTTTTTTGACATTTTTTCATTTGTTACAAATTCAAAATACTATTACACCAAACCCATTCTAACCTCATATGAAACTCTTATTTACAGCCCATTCTGTAACGTGATGAAGCATTTCGTTGGTTCATTTTACTGTTCCATTACGTATTTGACTCACCTTAATATATCCTATGTTTACAAGAGACAAAATAAAAAAAAAGAAAATGAATATGTTATTGTGCAGTATTAACAAAGGAACCATTCTATTTTCACTTACATTTATTCACTTGGTAAAAAATACTAAAAAATAGTATAAAATTCCTCATTTTTAAAACACCGGGGTGGCTTAATAATTATGGCCGGTAGTGTACATCACCACGCAATGATTCTAAGCTTTGAGTAGTTCTTGTAATGCATGAATTCTTCTGTGAAAATAAACAAACACAAATTCAAATTAAGATGAAACAAATGTCTTCTAATTGAGAAAATTTTGAAAATGTTTAATTTGTAGGAAAATTTTTGATAATAATAATAATAATAATAATAATAATAATAATAATAATAATATTTCGACGTATTACTACAATATGTATACGTCTCTTTTCACTAGAAACTTTCAGGCAAATATTATGCATAATAATATGGATCCAAAAATGCAGGTTTTGTGATGAGCACCAAGAAACAATAGACCACCTAATCTCAGGCTGTTCTGTGCTTGCTCCAAATGAATATAAAAATCTCCACGATAGAGTTGGGCAATATTTACATTGGGCAATATGCAAACATTATGGAAAATCAGTAAACAAACACTGGTATGAACATCACCCAGCACCGGTTACAGAAATAGAAGATGTAACCATTCTATGGGATGGATTACACCATCTACACAGACAGAAAAATTGAAGCAAACAGGGCAGACATTATTGTTAAAAACCAGAAGGAGAAAACTTGTCTATTAATTGATATGGTTGTCCAGCGGATTGGAACATAGCAATCAAGGAATTTGAAAACTGTCAAAATATAAAGGCCTGGAAATTGAAATAGAAAAAATGTGGAAATTGAAAACAAGAGTTGTGCCAGTGATAGTAGGTGCACTTGGAATGATAAAAAATGGAACAAAACAACACATTGAAAGAATCCCTGGAAACCCCAGCTTAAGAGATATACAAAAAATTGTCTTATTAAGTACAGCCCATACACTAAGGAAAACTTTATCTATGTAATGCTAGGGATGATAGGGAAGATAGAAAAACATGAAATGGAGTCATAACAACACGCCACGACCTGCCTTAGGTCTCCCCGCAGACTTGGTTGGTAGTGAGTCCAAAGCAGAAATCGAAATATGATGAAAAATGACATAATAATATGATTAATTCTAATGAAAATACACTAAAACTTAGAAGAAAGAAACAATTTACATAAACTTTAGATTGAGAGTGAATCATGAACTAATAATTCGGAATAATATTACAAGTAAATCAACTTAATGTTTGAAAAAAACGTTTTTTGAAATTTACAAAGTACAATAAAAATTAATAATGACTGCTTCATTTGGTTATAATATAAATAATAGGTTAGCCAGGAAGTCCTGATTCACTTCTTCTTCTTCTTCCTCTTCTTCTTCTTTTTCTTTGTGTCGTGTTTCTTCAGGTCTTGACCTTCGACATCTCCCTATCACTAGTGGTTTTAGCACACCTTCTCCAGCTTCCCGTATCAAACCACGCTCTGACATCCATTTGTTTAAGGCCATAAAATATGTTAAGCATTGCTTTTTTCTCCTCTATCTCACCCGTTAGTATCAGATTCTCCAAGCCGTCCTTCCTCATTATATATCTCAAAAACTGCAGCTGTTTTACCTGAGCTTCAGTATTAGATTTTGCTTTGTTTACATTATCTCCAAAACTTATCGAGGCTCAAATGTCCAGATCAAGGAATCCTCAGCATCTTTCTGTAGAAATATATTTCGGTTGCTGATAGCCTATTTTTCATCTTTGAGTAGTATTCATTGATATATTGAATAACAGACATCAAATAGCGATCCAGTAGTCTCTTCTTTATTTCCAACGAAATTATATAGTCTCTTATTACCCTACTAATTTCTGGAATAGAACCTTGGCAATGCCATTTCGTTTTCAGATCTCAGTGTTGCATTTTTATTCTTCTGTTAGAACACGTCTTAGGTGTTTAAATTTCAGAACCGGCTTGATTCTAATCCTAACCTCTAGTTGGCATTTTGGCTCCTTTTTTTCACTGAGGACCATGCATTCAGTTTTATTGTAGTTCGTACTCCTTTCATTCTGATTTAGGAATATGAGCAGATTTTGGGGTTCTGCAGTCTACTGCGGGAAAATCTTCTGCTTAGTCATGTCTTTATCGAAACATGATCGCACAAGCAGGTATCAGGTCTGGCACTTGACTGACTGACTGTCAAAATGGGGCAAGAAGGAGCTTGCTAATTGTAACACCACTAAAATGCCCACTTTAATCGTAGCTGATGCAAACCTTTAAGAGAATGACTCATTATACATTCATGGAAAAATAAAAATAAATGTAAAGTAGAAAATAATATTGAATCAGTTACTCTGTCTGCAGTTAAGAAACACTGTTTAAGCTAGACAATTTTTTCCACGCCAGAATCTATCTTACATCTTTATACGACTACCATTCATTCATGGTTTGAATATCGCTGACACATCTAGTCCGATGATTATCCTATATACTTAGAGATTGGTGATAATTCTCTAGTATATTAGTGGTCCTGACCTATCAAATCTGCTTCAGTGACTTTGTAATCGCTGCAAAGTAGGCTCACTATGTCTTTTCTATAACAACATTTATGGCTAGCAGTATAGCCCGGTGTTGCTCGGGTGTAATGAAAGCGTTAGAACTAATCCTGGGAGCTCAGACTCAGCCTAAAGAATATTTGTGTGTGACACACACACACACACACAAACATCTTGATTTATATATATATATATATTATCGATTTTCTGCACTATTGTAAGAACTGCACCGTGAAACTTCTGAATATCGTTTCTTATGTCCTTGTCTATGAGTGTATCAAATTTGATTAAAATCGGACAACGCCTTCTATAACCCGATTTTTTCGATTATCGATTTTCGATATTTATCGGGGGTACCTCGACACAAAACCTATCTAAGAACACTCGCAGATGCTTATAGTACGACTGTGTAAATTTTCAAGAAAATCGGTTCAGCCGTTTCAGAGTCTATAGCTAACGGAGACACACACAGACAAAGTTCCGTTTATAAATAAGTTTACATAGATAATGGTTATAATGAAGGTTACTTTTGGGGGCTGGAACATTATGCTTTTTCGATGTATAGTTTTATGACTACTGTTCTGATAAACTTTGTTCTATCGTAGATTTGATAAATCTTAGTGTATGTCTCGTCTTTTTATACATCAAATGGCTAGATGTAACCCTAAGTTCTATGTTAAGTGCTTCTTCTATCGTAATTCTCCCTTGTAGACATCACTTCCGGCTTCTTCATTTCCAGTCAACTTTGATTTTAAACTCAATTTCTATCGTTTTCTTGCGTTTCCTTTATGCTCTCTCTCTGTATTGTACCCTCTTCTTAATTCCATATTTTCCTTATATTTTGTAACAAAGACATTGCGTCATAAACTGCCTTGCTTCTGGAGAAACGATTAAAATTATATATTTTAATCAATTCAGACACATTTAACCCTCTAGGGCCATTCGCATCATATTTGATACAGTATGAAAACAAGCCTTGAAAGAAATATTTTCCTGGAAAATTTTTTAAGAGAAATATTTTATAAATTTCAAATGAAAGCAGTACTGACTGCTCAGTCAATGAATACCAAATGTTTCCTTATAGGGAAATACTGTATCAAATATGATACGAATGGCCCTAGAGGGTTAAGTAGTAATTAGTGGGGGATCTGTTTATTACATCATAACAATATAGAACTGATCCCCCACTTTATGACAAGTAGAAGCCTTAATCATATTATATTATTAACCCTCTAGGGCCATTCGTATCATATTTGATACAGTATGAAAACAAGCCTTGAAAGAAATATTTTCCTGAAAAATTTTTTAAGAGAAATATTTTATAAATTTCAAATGAAAGCAGTACTGACTGCTCAGTCAATGAATACCAAATGTTTCCTTATAGGGAAATACCAAATGTTTCCTTATAGGGAAATACTGCATCAAATATGATACGAATGGCCCTAGAGGGTTAAAATGCAAGTATCTGGGAGTATAAAATGACAAACATAGCTAAATATATTTATTACATAAGTGATATACAACTGTTCAACAAATCTAAAATGAATATGACATCCCTGAGAGGATCATCGCCAGGAAAAGAACATACTGGTGTTTAATTTCATTTGGAATTAACGAGATTATTAGGTTTCATTATCAGAGATATCGGATAACTGTGCGAACACCCAGTGATAATGAACGAATATCACTTTGAGATGGCCACGTGCATTGAAAGGATATTGGACGTCATCTCTCACCCATCCCTAAGTGCTACTCTTATATATGATCCATGGCTAAAGATACTGGTAAAATGATCGGCGCTATGTACTCTTCCAGTCGGTAACTGATACATCATGTTATCCTTTACGTTTATAGAAGTCAGGTCGAGAGGAAATGGGAGTAGTATTTTCATATTTGGGTGGGAGCTGCCGAGAAAACATTTTCCCGGGTTGACAGAGCCCAAATATTTTCCGAACATTTGTTGAAGAAGAATTTTTTTTTAAATCATGTCACCCCAAGCAAGGCATTCCACTGCCACTATAACGCAGGGGGTTACACAGGGAGATAGACGAGCTAGGACGTACATAGGGGGAGAGTTGGAGAGAATGGGAGGGTTAGTGTGTTAGGAGGTGTCTATTGACCTTACATTTAAACTCCTGGAGGTTATAGCCGTCGGGGAAGCAAGCATGCGGAAGCGAATTCCATAGGCGGGAAGTGCGAGAAAAGAAGCTGATGGATTATAAATTGCGGTTACATTTCATCGGTTTCACTGTAAAAGTGTGGGACCTAGTTGCCAATCTAGTATCTCGTGCAAACTCACACCGAGGGGGCACCAGTGATTTAAGTTCATCAGAGCAAAAGCCATGAAACATTTATAGAAGAGTCACAGAGAAGCCATGTCACGCCGATGGGAGAGTGACTGCAGGCGGTCAGCTAAGTCGTTATCAATCACTTTACAGATTCCTCACTATTATGCACCCTCGAAACCCTTCTTTACCGTTGCGATGGGGCAAGTCTCTTACTGCTCTATCACTAATACAATGGAAAGTGCTCGAGGGAGCTACATTCCTTGGTTCTTAGGTCTAACAATTATGGCTAGGACCCGCTATATCAAGTCAATAGTATGAAATCCCCACATTTCTTCCTCCTTTCTGCGAAGAACCTCTTAACGATAACTATAATTTTTAGCTGTTCAGGCATAGGGTCAAACATTATCGTCTCCTATCTATAAAGATTACCCTTTAACGTTAACCTGTACCTCGAGTGGCCAATGGTCATTGTAGATTGTGAAATTTACTGTAAAAAATAAACAGTACAATGTTAGATAATATGCTGAACCCTTGTATATACGTTATCAATTAAATATGTCTGGTCCCCGACATTCCGAGTTAGTTGCATATTAATAATTTTATTGGGCGTGTATAATGATAATATACACGCTAAAAGGTCTGCCTCCTTCTACCGAGCGCCCGTAGCTTAGAGGTAGAATCGCCGACTGATGTCTATTCGGTTGGGTTTCAATCCTGGGTAAAAAGCAATCGGCTGTCTAACCGTACTGAAGAGCTGTGATACAGCCAAACAGATCTGTCTGCGGATATATATATATATATATATATATATATATATATATAGTGTTAAATCTTAAGGATGTTTAGTGCCGATATTTTTTATAATCATATCGCCCCAAGCAACAGTTTACTGCCATTGGTGCGGAAGGGATTATATAGGAGGAAAGTTATGAGAGAGAGTGACAGGTTATAGGGGGTGTTAGGAAGTGGATAAAAGAAGAAGGAGAATAATAATGGGAGTAGAGTGGACGGTGAAAGGAGCATGACATAGAGGATTTAAGTCAGTGAGTGAGTAGATGTTTATTGACTTTACATTTAAATTATTGGAGCTTGTCGCTGTCTGGAGCACAAATAAACAGAAGCGAATTCCATAGACGGGAAGCGGGATAAAAGAAGCAAATAGAATAGAATTTGCGTTTACATTTATAGAAATACGGTGGGTTGCTAATCTTGTGGCTCGAGTAAATGGGGCACTAGTGAGCTAAGTTAATTGGAAGAGAAGCAGTGAAAATATTTGTAGAAGAGATACAGGGAAGCCACTTTGTGCCGGTAAGAAAGTGACTCCATCTGAGCTGCCAAGTCCGGATCCATCACATTACAGATTCACCACTGGATTTATTCAAGGACGCCTAGGTGGATAGCAGAGGCACCCGAACAGATATGGCAGCAGTATTCAATGCACGGGTGAATGGTAGTTTTATATATGTGCATTGTTTGTTTGTTTGTTTGTTTGTTTTACTAAGCTTACTGGTAAAAAGGTCTTTTTGGTAAGTAGAGATTTAGTGATAAAGTGCTCGATATCGAAAGAGATAGAGATAGAGCATTAATAGATATTATGTGGAGAAGTTCGTCATCCTCTGAGCAGTGTTATTTCTGTTATGGTGACTTTAAAGTATCATGAAGGCATTATTGTAATGTTTTCACTCTCCCCACTCTTCAGAGATGTTCAGCAGGAAAGCAAAATCCCTGAAGAATGAAGACGTCACAGTGATGTCTTTACAAAACATCTGAATGTGCATGACTGAAATAACACTCAAAATATCTCCACAGTCTCCCTCTATATCTCCCTGTATATATATATATATATGTGTGTGTGTGTGTGTGTGTGTGTGTGTGTGTGTGTGTGTGTGTGTGTAAAGTTTGTCTATGTAAGCAGAAAAGTTTCTTTTAAACATTTCAGATTAAATAAATTGCAAACATTATATTTGCTTATTTTTAATAAAGTCCGTTCATACTCACGGATAATCTTTCGGGTATTACAATCATATTATAACTCACACCCCTGAAGATGACCTCGGAAAAAGGTTGAAAGTACTTAATAACATCTGGAAACGTTGCAGCTGATTTCTGACATCTTTTGATTGTAATACGCGAAAGATTATCCGTGTGTATGAACGGGTTATATTAAAATTAACCAAACATAATGTTTGCAATTTATTTAATTTGACACACACACACACACACACACACACACACACACACACACACACACACACACACATATATATATATATTTAAAATTTAAATTAACATTAAAATTTAATTAAAAACAGAATACCTACTTAAATACGAGTATCGGTAAAAATAATGTTCAAAATAATTCATTACTAATTGTCGGTTGCTTATAACCAAGTTTCGTTAAAATTCGTTAATTTCCGTAAAATGTTTACATATATATATATATATATATATATATATATATATATATATATATATATATATAATGCCACACTTTGGTTGTTATTGAAAATGGTCTATTTGAAAGTTTCGATGCAATATAACACAGCTATATATATGTATATTTTTCCTCTCCCCTAGAAAGAGTCATAATGTTCAACTTCTGAATTCAGATTGTGTTGTGCACAATCAAACTCGTTGAGTTTTAATGTCTAAAGACATTTAAATCAGATATGTTCGTTCTAATACTTTTTTGCATTTTCATACAAATGTGGCACTAGCCCGGGGGGGGGGGGAATGGGTAGCGAATAGTCTTCGGAAAATATCGTAAATCTAAGTAAACTTCTTCAGAATCCATTTATTACAGATAGAATGACTCAGAGTTTATGTTGCAACAAAATCTCAATTCAGCAGGTGAACATTGGTTGTCCATTAAACTATGAGTCTTGGTACGAGGGAGGAAAAATTTACATTTATGAATATACTAGCAGTATAGCCCGGCGTTGCTCGCGTGTGATGAAAGCTTTAAAACTAATATTAGGTCCTGGAGCTCAGACTTTTTGAACGTTGGCACGAAAGACTAAAAAGCAATAATTGCTTCCAGTTAAAGCGAAACCGTAGACTGAAAAAAAAAATGAATGGATGTAAGTCAAATTTTGATTTCCTGGTATCGATATCAAATAAGCTTTGTCGTCGTAAACTGAATTTTGAAGGCTAAATAAGTCCTCTGCTTAAGTGGTATCATGGCTGAGACTAAGAAATACAATTATACCTGCTTAGAGCCAAACCCGAAGCACAAACTAAAATAAAAGAGCTGAAAAAATACAGACACAGGCTGATAAACAGACACACACAAACATATTGCCTTTTATATATATATATTATCTATTTTCTGCACTATTGTGCGAACTGCAACCTTGAAACTTCTGAATATCGTTTCTTATGTCTTTGTCTATGAGTGTATCAAATTTGATTACAATCGGATAACTCATTCTATAACCCGATTTTTTTTCGATTATCGATTTTCGATATTTATCGGGCGAACCTCCACAAAAAACCTAGCTAACAACACTCGCAGACGAATATAGTACAACTGTGTAAATATTCAAGAAAATGGGTTCAATCGTTTCGGAGTCTCCTGATGAATAGAGCGAGAAGCAGAATCAGGCCAGAGATAGGGTAGGAACAGTGCGGGTTCGTCAAGGACACTGGTACAAGGAACGCCATATTCATGATTAGGATGCTCTCTGCAAGGGCAGTACAATTAAAGAAAGACTTGTACCTATGCTTCATTGATTACGCGAAAGCATTCGACAAAATACGACACAAAGAATTGATGGAGATGCTAGGCAACCTCGACATTTTCGGCAAAGACATAAGAATAATCAAGAATCTCTACTGGCAGCAAACGGCCTGCATACGGACAGGTAACGACATCAGTAGATACACAAAGATAGAAAAAGGCGTAAGACAAGGATGTGTCTTTTCCCCGGATTTGTTCAGCCTATACAGCGAGAATATTTTGAGGACCCTAGATGACACGCCAGGATTTGTTATTGGAGGCCACAACCTGAACAACATATGCGGACGATACAGTGCTGATTGCGGACACGGCAAGGAAGCTAGAAGACCTCATACAGAAAGTAGCAGTGGAGAGTTACAAGAAGGGATTACAAATAAACTTTAAGAAAACTGAGTGCATGGTCATCAGCAAAGGATACAACCCAAAATGCCAGATACAGGTGGGGGATAACAGAATCAAACAAGTACAAGAATTTAAGTACCTAGAAAGTGTCGTAACAGGAGATGGAAAGTGCGACACGGAGATCCGAAGGCGAATTGGCATGGCAAAGGACGCGTTCCAGAAGATGAGCAACATGCTAACACAAGGAAAATCTCAATAGAAACGAAGAAAAGAGTGCTAGACTGCTACGTGATGTCAGTTCTTCAATACGGCAGTGAATGCTGGACAATATCATCGAAAATGAGGACAAAACTGGAAGCGGCCGAAATGTGGTTCTACAGGAGAATGCTACGGATATCGTGGACTGAGCATACAAGCAACGACGAGGTGTTAGAAGGAATGGCAACAAAAAGGAAATTGATGCTGAGCATCAGGAAGAGACAACTGAAGTTCCTGGGACATGCAATGAGGAAGAAGAGCCTGGAGAACCTGATACTGACTGGACAGATAAAAGGAAGGAGAGACAGAGGAAGGCAGCGGATAACATATTTGCAGGGCCTGATCAGGTGGATGACGGAACGGGGGTTGCCAGGAGCAACAGGAACAAACAGACTAAGAGCCACAAGGGATAGGGAGACGTGGAGAGCCATGATCGCCTAAGTCCTGAAGGGACAGGGCACATAGAAGAAGAAGTTAACGGGGACACACACAAAGTTCCATTTATAAATAAGTTTAGATTAGATAACTGTGTTATATTGTATCGAATCAAACAATTATACCATATTCAATAACACACAATGTGTTGTATATATATATATATATATATATATATATATATATATATAATTCTTTTTACCATGAATTTTTTCCTGGAATTCCTATAATTCATAAACACGAATATCTCGATGCAAAAATAAACATTTTTGATACTATAACAAACTTCCCATTCTTTAAATTATATATTCTTTACTAAAGAATCTGAAATTTGTAGAAAAAAATTGATTTTTATTTAATAGAATGGATTAGTTCTCTGAGACATTTTTTCAATTCATTTTATTTCAACAGATTTATGACTAGAGATCGTTATATTTTACTTTCCTTCTTTCAAAGTAAGCTAGAGCGGCTCTGTTTTTTATCTAGGGGCTTACAATTAATATAGATTTTCCCCCTGATTGCTGAAATAGCATAAGCAGAGAGGCAATTATCTTTGATTTATATGGGGAGATTTATTTAATTCCGGAGACCCGCAATATAATAGCATAGGATTGCTTATATCGATGTCGGATTCTGAGTATTAGCAGTTCGTGTGTCGGCTGGGAATGTGCGTAAAATATGACAACATGCTTGATTGCTTTGCATTCGTTATTCGTCTATGATGCAGTTTTCTTTTTGTTTTTGTTTTTTGTTGGTAGTCACAACATATTGCAAACTTTCTGTAAAACAACTTGCTCTTTCTTAAAGTCATATTTTCTACAAAAATTGCAGGCCTGTCAGTTCAGGCAAAAGTCTCATGCACGATTATTTTTTTAAATGTAGAAATGTATAAAGATATTCTCCATATAAATTAATGGTTACTGCCACTTCGATTCATGAATTTAAAGAAAAGTCTACGAAATTTACATCTGAAGAAGTCTATTGAATCAATCTTCAGGTATACAACAAGAAGAGAGTTAACAATACCATGTCTTCACTATTTCTTTTGCATATAAAATGTGTAGAACTCCTATTTCCAGTTTGTCAAAGTTTAGAGCTGTTAAACATTTAGTCAACTAGAAGTAGACCTGCGTTACTCGGGTATAATCAAAGCTTTAAACTAATCCATAGTTGTTTCCAGTTAAAGCGAAACCATAGATTCAAAGAAAAATGAATGGATGTAAGTCAAAATTTGAAGTTTGGTGTGAATCAGATAAAAATTGTGGATTTGTATAAAAGACATACAGACAGATAAACAGACACACACACAAACACTAATCCATAGTTGTTTCCAGTTAAAGCGAAACCATAGATTCAAAGAAAAATGAATGGATGTAAGTCAAAATTTGAAGTTTGGTGTGAATCAGATAAAAATTGTGGATTTGTTTAAATACATACAGACAGATAAACAGACACACACACAAACATCTTGCCTTTTATATATATATATATATATTATCGATTTTCTGCACTATTGTAAGAACTGCAACCTTGAAACTTCTGAATATCGTTTCTTATGTTTTGTCTATGAGTGTATCAAATTTAATTAAAATCAGACCACTCCTTCTATAATCCGATTTTTTCGATTATCGATTTTCGATATTTATCGGGGGTACCTCGACACAAAACCTAGCTAAGAACACTCGCAGACGCTTATAGTACTGTGTAAATTTTCAAGAAAATCGGTTCAGCCGTTTCGGAGTCTATAGGTAACGGATGCACACGCACACACAGAGACACACATATACACAGAGACAAAGTTCCATTTATAAATAAGTTTAGATCATAAGGTTTTGCCATATAATAATATTTGTTAAAATTTCAGTTTCTTGAATTTAAAAAGAAATGTTACAGTCTTTATATTTGACGTTCACAATTGAATAGTAATAAATCTTCGAGTGTTGATTTTTTTTTAAACCGTAAAAAGGGAAACTATTATTTGATTACGTTTCATCAACACGATCTGTTTCAACAAATTAACCTTTTGAGTTTTGTTTCGGGTTCGCACATTAAACGTTGCCTGAATTTGTGAACAATTTATTTACTGATATATTTGAACATTTTGAAAAAGAGGACAACGACCTTTCAGGTACTGAAATTACATAAAGACAGTTTATATACAGAATATAGGATTTGGACAGTAAAAAGAAGACTCCCTTTATTTTGAACTAATGATCACCTTTACAGGGCGCAAGTACCGCTCGAGATAGAGGGCTATTGGCGAATTATGTTGTGTGCGAGGAAATATCAATATATACTAGCCATAGTTTATATGTGGGAAATATAAGGGTTAACTGTAGACTGAACGTGTTTATATTGTATTGGATAGTAAAGTATCCTCTTGGAAATCCGTTTCACATAGAAGCTGTTCACAGGAAAAAGATGATCGGTGAGACATACACACTGAGAGAATACTGAGAGAATACGAAGGCTTTGAGAGTTGTACGCCTCAGTGTATGCGGTATGACGGATGTTTACTCTGAGTGTTATATTTGATAGAACTAAGTAATATAGGTTTTTCCATGGAAATAGTTATAGAAAAGCGAGAGGCATGCGATGTTTTATAGATGAAAAAGGGCTTGTAAGTTGGAAAATAATGAATTACTAACATAGCCACTGAGACGATTTCGGACTATGAAAATAAAAAAAAATGTGAAAATGAAACAGCTTCAGTCCATTTTCAACATTTTCTGGTATTTTAAATTTACTAGAATATCAGAAGGAACAAGGTACACAGAACAGGCCATCTTTGCAAGCATCTGGATCGGATATACGAGTTTCACTTGAAGTCTTTGGTAAGCTTAAGTTTCAGCAGGCGTCCAACTGCCTCCTTAATTTTGTTCACTGATACTTTTCTAGCATCATTATTTTACTTAGCTTGGCAAGTGTATAGAGTTTTGTTAGGTCTATGAAAGTAGTCATGAATGGCTAACCGTAGAAAGTTCCTGAAATCAATGAGTCTGTTCTTTTCAACTATTATAACTATATTCTGATTCGTATAAACGATTTTCCTAAAAATATTTAAAAATATATAAATGCAAACGACACTAAACATGGATACACTTCAAAATACTTATGTAAATATTTTCTGTAGGGGACATAAAAAATTACAGCTGTTGAGTGAGGGGGATAATCTTTGTGTAACAATCTTCTTCTTTATGTACCGTGTTCCTTCAGAGCGAAGGCGATCATGGACATCCATTTGGCTCTGTCTCTTATCGCTGTCAATAATTTTTCTCTTGTTATCTCTTCCAAGACCTGAGCTGTCAATCATTTGCTCAGACCAAACATGTACGACTCGCGCTGTTTTCCCCTGTCTCTTCTTCCATTTATCCGACTTGTGTGCATCAAGTTTTCCAGGCCCTCCTTCCTCATTACGTGTCCCGGGAAACTCATTTGCCTGATATCTTCCTGATATCTATTATCATTCTTCTTCTCGTTTGCATCCTTTTCAACACGTGCTCTGTCCATTATATCCTCAGCATTCTTCTGTAAAACCACATTTCTGATTCCTCAGGCTTCTCCTTCATTTTTGGTGAGATCGTCTAGCATTCCCTTCCATATAGAGAGACAGATATCACATAACAATACAGCACTCTTTTCTTTGTTTCTAATAAAATTTTCCTGTCTTTCTGGTTAGCTTCTGAAATGCGTCTTGGGCCATGCCAATGCGTCCCTGGATCGTCATGTCGCATTTTCCATCCTCATAGTTGCACACATGCTCTGTCCATGGTATCCTCAGCATCCTTCTGTAAAGCCACATTTCTGCTGCCTCAAGCCTCTCCTTCATCCTTGAGGAGATTGTCCAGTATTCACTTCCATACAGAAGGACAGATATCACACAGCAATCCAGCAGTCTTTTCTTTGTTTCTAATGAGATTTTCCTGTCTTTCAGTATGCTGGTTAGCTTCTGAAATGCATCTTATGCCAAGGCAATGCATTCCTGGATCTCCGTGTCGCATTTTCCATCCTCATCGTTGCACACGTGCTCTGTCCATCGTATCCTCAGCATCCTTCTGTAAAACCACATTTCTACTGCCTCAAGACTCTCCTTCATCTTTGATGAAATCGTCCAACATTCACTTCTATACAGAAGGACAGATCTAGCACTCATTTGTTTGTTTCTAATGAGCTTTTCCTGTCTTTTATTACTCTGGTTAGCTTCTGAAATGCGTCGTTGGCCATAACAATGCGTCTTTGGATCTCCATGTTGCATTTTCCATCCTCTGTTAAAACACTTCCCAAGTATTGGAATCTTTTAAATTGTTATATTTTAGATTCTTCAACTTGTAATCAGCATATTTATCAGTGTAACAATCAGTGACTTTAAAATAAAAATAATAACGCTTCATTATTACCGTGAAAACCCTTGATTTCATGGTAGACTGGTGTAATTCCAACGCGCCCTCATGCGTTGGAACTCGCTTGGCACTCATGTTTACCTCAGGACTCAAGTAAAAGTCAAATATAAAATACTAGCTTAAAAGTCATTCTCCTTACGGACGTTTAAGTTACATCTGACGGAGGGCTAAATTTTAAGGTACTTTTTAGAAAATGATAATTTCGAAGAAATACTTTGAATTCCTTAATTCACTCTACGGAACTTCAAAACATCACTTTAGCTCTTATTCGGGCTAAAAGTTCAAAAGATCGATTTAGACCAAAATTCCAGTTCAGGCCAAAATTGAGTTCTTCAAATCACAAACTCTTCAGAATTTCAGTTGAACTGGGTTTCTTCAAATCAAAAATTCGGAACTCAAGTCACGTAAATTTATCTCTGATTCTTTGGTTTTTGGAAAAATAAAACTGATTTCTTCAATACATAAAACTGTGGAAACATTTAAACTCAATTTAAAACAAAACATAAAAATAATATCACGACGTTATTCTATCACTTTATGATAAATATGAATTAAAAACCTTTGATATCACTATTCTTTTTTAGGTATTTAGAAATTTAAATTTTAAATTTTAAATGTTCTCGCTTCATCCGGACACAAATCTCAATGCTGAATCTTCAAGCATTAGATGAAAGTCGTATTTAAATCCTGGGTATATCTTAATTCCCAAAATGTATAATATGTCGAAAACATGTATAATATATGGAGAAAGTATGGTTAAAGTTAGAGGGATTTCACAAACAGAGACGGACTGATACAATTTTCTGCTAATTTATTTAGATATATTAACCATAGTAACATTCTAAAAGAATGGTCGGTTGCCTTTGCCATTCTTCAAAATGCCTAATTCTAACACTTATCTTTAAAAAGACTGATCAGACAAAAATGGAATACTCCAACCATATCTGGGAACGACTCGCTCCTCACATTCAAGACTGTGACGATTCAAAAGCGTCTCTGCGGCGATATTGGTTGTTCGCCACACTGCAACCCTAACGTATATTCTATTCCTTTTTTAATAGCAAAATTTCCGACGAGATACCTTCATAAGTTTTAATAGTGCAAAACTCCGCAGGTAATATTCACTAAGCTAGGCATATTGGGACGAATCATTCCCTTTCTTAATCTATTAGTAAGAACAGTCTCATTCCAAGAATGTAGAAAAGCATCTCTAGGTGTTTTTTTCCAGTTTTTTTTTTTTTAATCGTATCACCCGGAGCAAGGCGGTAACGCCACTGATGTGCAGGGGGCTACGTAATAGTGAAAAGATTGGGAGAGATAAAGCCGGAAAACACATCCTAAACAGGGAACAAGAGATGCGCCTCTTAACCTGTTTAATAGACGTGGGTGGAGTGTGAACCGGGCGATAGATAGATCTATCTACTCCAATTGAGAAAAAAAAAGTGAGAAGATTTGAAAAGAGAAAGACGGAAACCACATACTAAACAGGGAACAAGAGATGAGCCTCTTAACCTGTTTAATAGACGTGGGTGGAGTTTGAACCGGGTGATAGATAGATTTATCTACTCCAAGTTTGTTAACCGTTATATTCCCTAGATGTTCTCGAATGTTTTAATTTTTCGTTCCTTCTTGTACAGTATTCAGTAACGCTCAACTTTGAGAAGGTTTTACGACTTGTATTGGGTGAACATTTAATAATAATAGTAATAAAAAATCTCGTGCGAACAACTATTCCTTCCTAAAGCGTTGAAGAAAATGCCATTTGTTCATTTATTGATTTATTTATGTATTTTCTGTACAAGACAGAAATTGTAAACATGTCAAACACGCACTGAAATCCGTTTAGTGGAACAAAATTCACCGAGGGAAACAGGTTATTTTACACCGTTCTCTACAGATGCCAGCGACAGGAATGAGTGCAAAAGAGGCATCGTAAATGAATAGAATATTTTCAAAAGATAAGTGGAAAGGAAGAGACGCGCGTAGAGAACTAAAGGAATTTCTAGTGAAGAGCTTGTAGGAACAAAAACAAAAAAAAAGAAAGAAAAAAAAAAAGAAAAAGAAGATTCCAATCGATTTCTTCATCTTTCCCCTGTAACTTTGGCTAATCTCAGCTTATAATGCATCCGAAGATTTTGGGTTTCTCCACAAAGCTTATAAATATATATATGCAAATGCCGATAAATGAGAATATCCAGAAAAAGGCCAATGTTGTTTATAATACACATGGATAAAAGATAGCCCGTAATTTAAATACTCGCGCGCATATATATATATATAATAGAAATGAAATGGGAGATACTGAAATGGAAGATATGTTCTACATACAAAACTTGCCAGGAATTTTGTGGGTTATGTACTGAAGAGAAAATAGCTTTAGCTTTGTATGAACAACCGACAAACTGATAGAATTTTAAGACTGAATTCCTGAATAAATGTGGGCATAGGAAGCCCTGTCTATTAAATTAGGCCAATATATCGTGGTATCGTATCTTTTTGTCTTTGTCTTTTACCCCTCCCCGTGAAAATTAAAAGTCATAAAATTGTTAACCCACCCCCATCCCTTGTGTTATGCAGTTTCCTTGATTTCCTGGTCACGTGGGTTTGTCTTAATTGCCTTTTTATATATCGTTTTTCCTTTACCTCTTTAGCGAGCTTTGCTTGACGATCCGTTTCGGAGAAACCTAGGTAGGTTCGTCTGGCTCAACAGGGTCAATTATGTTCACTTTACCTGTGTTGAAAGCTTTCTGTTAGACGATTACTCGTGTCGTTTTTTTTCCCCTTTGGGCTTCGTGCTGATTTCAGTCCGAGCACCTTTGACAGTCTTTCATGTTCTAAGCTCTTTCCTTTTTTCTTTTTAAAACCATTTTTCCTTTTTTCGAAAATTTTCGAAACGATTATAACTATATATAATCACGTTTATATAACATAAAAATCATAATTACAGAGATCATATAGCCATTTCACCGAGTGAAACTAACACAGTATAGTCCGCGATCAAAATCGTCATTATAAGGTCTATTTATTTAAGTATTTATCATAATGATTAGTGTCACCGGTGATATGGGTTTAGTTTCACCAGTTGAAATGGCTATACGATCTCGGGAGTTTTGAATTTTTTTTAATATGTTATATATATTGACTCTGTAAATAAATAACTTAAATTATCCTTCCTAGTCGGTCAGTATTTAATTTTTTATAATTAATATTAATATGATCTTTTTTAGTTTTTTACTATCAAACCGCTTTCATTTTAATATATATATATATATATATATATATATATATAATAATAATAATAATAAAACCGACTCTGTACGTATTCTAATCTTAAAATGTTACACAAGAAACTTTTAAAGACCATGAATAACCAGCAGAATCTAACTCCGTTATCGTCCTCGGCTATAGAGCTTTGGACAAAGAGGGAAAAAAAAAAGAAAACTGCGTAGGACCGACAATGCATACGGTTCTTCACAGTAAAGAAAAAAAAACCCTCGAACGGAACGAACCACCAGGAAAGAAAAGTGCTCGATACTAAACTAACCAAAAAGTGTTAACAAAAAGGCAGTCACGCAGAGCAAAAACACACGAAAAAAATCGCAAGATCGCCAAGACCTACCGCGGTTTCGCACAACGAAACCTTTGCCCTGACGAGCCGTTGTGCGAAACCGCGGTAGGTCTTGGCGATCTTGCGATTTTTTTCGTGTATATATATATATATATATATATATATATATGGAGAGAGAGAGAGAAAGAGAGTGAGAGAGAAAGGGTTAAAATAATGGATGTATATTCCAGAGTTTGGTAAATTTTACTTTTTATAATGTGCTCAATACAGATGTAGAGCAGTTATACAGATATATTTTTATAATATTAGCTGGTGGGATTTCAACTCAAAAGTTTTCTGTTTTCGGGGCCAGGTGCGCCATCATCAGGTGCAATTTTTTTTTTTTTTTTTTTTTTTTTTAATCATCTCACCCCAAGCAAGGCATTCCACTGCCACTATTGCGCATGGGGCTACATAGGGGAAGGTAAAGAGAAGGAGTGGATAGACATAGGGAATGTCAGGAGAAAGGTAATAGATGAGTAAGGATAGCGAGGATGAGTGTCGGGCAGATGGGAAGAGTGTTTGATAGAATGGGAGCAGGTTAGTGTGTTAGGAGGTGTCTATTGACCTTACATTTAAACTCCTGAAGATTGTAGCCGTCGGGGAAGCAATCGTTTGGAAGAGAATTCCACAGTCGGGAAGTGCGAGGAAAGAAACTGTTGGAGTAGAAGTTACGGCTGCATTTTATCGATTTCACTGTAAAAGGGTGGGATCTAGTTGCTAATCTAGTATCTCGTGCAAATTCGTATTTAGGGGGCACCAGTGATCTAAGTTCATCGGAGCAGAAGCCGTGAAAGTATTTATAGAAGAGACACAGCGAAGCCACGTCTCGCCGGTGGGAGAGAGACTGCAGGCGGTCTGCCAAGTCGGTATCTATCACATTACAGACCCTCCTCTGAACCTTATCGAGAAGCCCGAGGAGAACAGCAGGGGCACCCGACCAGATATGGCAGCAGTATTCAATGCACGGGCGGATGGTAGATTTGTAAATGTGCAGGATAGATTTAGACGGAAAAAACTTCCGGGCCCTACACAGAGAACCGACTTTCATAGCAGCGGATTTAGCAATGGATTCGATATAGTCATTCCATTTGAGGTCCGCTGAAAGTGTGAGACCAAGGAGGCGTAGTGTTTTACTCTCTGGGAGGCAAGCCTGGTCCATGCTAATGGGAGGTAGGTGAGATTGTCGATGATGGTTAATTGACAGTAGCTTCGTTTTAGAAGCATTAAAATTTACTAGCCACTTATGTTTTGATTTGCAGTTCCATATGTAATTATTATGACACTAAAAATAACTATCTCCCTTCCTTCTCTCTCTCTCTCTCTCTCTCTCTATATATATATATATATATATATATATATAGTAATCTCATGATAGAAATTCGAAAAACAAACTAATAATATTTATCTATATTTCTGAGATTAAATATTGTAAGTATTTAGAGCAATTTCATTATTCGTACTGTTTTCTTCATCTTTTTGTGATATTGAGGTAATTCCACGTGACTTGCACTTTTTAGATATAAGGGGCTCAAGGAAGAGAAGCAACCTAAGCAGTTGAGAAATCAATGCCAGACCACAAAAACCTAAAGAATTTGGGTATTAAAAGTGAAAAATCAGAAACTGAGACCCCAGAAAAGGCATGGCATGTGGAACAAGAACAATCTACCCTGAAGGACGAAATAAGATTTTGTATCGGTACTCCAATGTATTTCGCCTAGTGAAGTTTGAAACGACGTAAATATGAAAATAAAGATGATGATACAGACGGAACTGTGTATATATAGTGTAAATAGTAACACTGATTATTGTATAAGCGCCAAGAAGCATCTACGCAGATGACACCACAATTTACTCCCGTATCTGTAAGAAATCAGGCGTGGTAGACCAACATAACCTCGCTGCTGATATTGAGAAGGATCTACATTCTGTGGTGGATTTGGGGAAAGAAGTGGCATGTAAATTTCAATACGTCTAGAACCAAGATGCTCTCTGTCATTCAACACAGGAAACCTCTCCTGCCTCCCATAAGAATAGACTAAGCGAGTCTTTCTGAGAGCAAGACACTACCCATACTCAGTCCTATCTTCTCTTCCGAACTCAAGTGGAACCATTACATTGAGTCAATAGCTAAATCCACTGCTAGGAAAGATGGGTCACTGTGTCAGGCCAGTATGTTTTTTCCGCCTGAATCCATTCTGCATATATACAAATCAACTATTCATTCGTGCATGCTGTACGCCTTTGCTATCCATTTCAGTGTTCTTAATAGGCTTCAAAGGAGAATCAGTAATGTGACAAGTACCGACTTTGGCCACCAACGGGATGTGGCTTCCAACTGTCTGTTCTATACTTTCATGACATTTGCTCCAACGAACTTAACTCACGATTGCCTCTGCAACAGGTGTTTACTCGTGCAACCAGACTGGTAACTGGGTCTTACTCACTCACAGGAAGATCAATCAAGTGCAGACGAAAATTCTAATCTTTCAGCTTCTTTTCTTGCACTTCACACCTGTGGAACTCGCTTCCATATTCTTGCTTTCCTGACGTCTACAATCTCCAGGAATTTAAATGCAATGCCAATTCTCATCTCTTAACCACTTGACTCTAGTTTTTTCTACACCACCCTGTATACCCTTTATTTTCTCCCTACTTTTGCAACTGTCATCACACCTGTATTCCCATTCTTCTCTTACTCCTTTCTACCTGGTTCGTTTTTCACTTCAGTCTTTTCCTATCTAATCTTTTTACGCTTGTGTAGTCCCTTGCACATCATTGGCGCTACCGCCTTACTTGGAGTGATACGATTTAAAAACAAAAGCTATTAAGACAAGATAAAATTACGATAAGAAAATCGTAAATAAATTATTAATACAAGCTTTTAATTTGATGAATGGAATAATAATAATATTAGTAACAACAACTGCGCCAAAAACAATGATAATAATTGCAATTATTTTTTTTATGATCGAATGTCAGTCAATCAGTTAAGTGCCATACGTGATACGCGCTTTAGGCGATCATGTCTCGAAAGAGACATGACAGACTGGACAGAAGATTATCCCGCAGTAGGTTGCCTACTTTCTGCGGTAGACTGGATGCCAGCCATGGCCATAGAACTCAATCTGTGCTGTTATTTGATTCATAGCAAGATGGAGAATCGGATAAAACAGACACACACACAAACACCTTGCCATATATATATATATATATATATATATATATATTATCGGTTTTTGCACTATTGTAAGAACTGCAAACTTAAAATTTCTGAATATTGTTTTTTTAAATCGTTGTCTATGAGTGTATCAAATTTGATTAAAATCGGACCACTCTGTCTATAACACGATTTTTTCGATTTTCGATTTTCGGTATTTATCAAAGATACCTCGAAACAAAACCTAGCTAAGAACACTCGCAGACGCTTATAGTACAACTGTGTAAATTTTCAAGAAAATCGGTTCAGCCGTTTCGGAGTCTATAGGTAATGGACACACACACAGACAAGGACAAGGATCCATTTATAAATCAGTTCAGATTATATATATATATATATATATATCTGTGTCTGTGTATGTGCTTGTGTCTGTGTATGTCTGTGTGTCTGTGTTAATTGAACAAATAAGCAATCTACTAGGACTTCGAATGGGCGTTGTGGTGCAGTGGATATCGACTTGGAACGAAAAAACAGTGAAGCGAGTTCGAATTCCACTTGAATTCCTTGCATTCACTAACGCGCAAATACCCTTGGGAATGGCATTTATCAACTATGAGTTAAATAACGTGATAGATTGGGTTCTATAACCTTGGTTGCAACCAGTCTACCGCAGAAAATAATGGCAACATCTTGCATGAAAATCACCTGCCCAGTCAGTCATGTCTCTTTCGAGACATGATCGCCCAAAGGGTGTATCACATATAATAAAGAGAAAATAACACAAGAGACACTAATCTAAAATAAAAGCGCATTACCATCATAAACACAATTATATACACGAACACAATTCTTACTGCTAAGGAGTTTTGGTCACTGTGTCGAGCATGGAAGTTTTTTATCGTCAGAATACATCTTGTTCATATACAAATCCACCATTTGTCCGTGCATTGATTACTTTTACCCGTGGTTCCAGATATTCATCCTAAAATTTTCGACAAAATCCAAAGGAAGATCAGCAATGTAATCGGTCTTGATCTGGCAGATCGACTTCAGTCAGTTTCTAAACGACGAAATGTAGTTTCCCCCTGGCTTTTCTACAAATATTTCCACGGCATCTGCTTTGAGAGCTTATCTCCCTCCTTACTCGTCTATACGATTTAACTCGAGCTACTATAATGGCATCAAGGTTCAACCATTTTACAGCCAAAAGAATCAAATGTAACCGCTTACTTCTAATCCATCAGTTCCTTTTCTTACTCTACCAACTTATGGAACTTCATTCTGCATATTTCCTTCCTTGATAGCAAAAATCTATAAAAGTTTCAGTGCAAAGTCAGCTGCCGTCTTTTATTCCTTGATTCCCATCTACCTTTTATTTTTCTCTAGTATTTGGCCTCTGTCGCTCAGGGTTGTCCATGGGTAGCATCCTAGTTGTCCACTTAGCTGGAGCATCGGCATCTGTGACTAGAAGCTGATGGTCTTTCACTGTTGCCCCTGTAACAGGTTCTCTATTTTTTCCGCTCTTCTCTCGTGTAACCCAATTAACGAACGCAGGACAGTACACCCTCCTGGTTCACACTCAGGTGTAGAGGCTCATCACTTGTTCCCTGCTTTGGATGTGGTTTCTGGCTTTCTCTTTTCCAATCTTTTTACTTTTTTCTTATTTTTTTTTCAATTGGAGTAGATAGACTAAACTATCGCCCGGTTCACACTCCACCCACGTCTATTGAACAGGTGATGAGGCTCATCCCTTGTTCCCTGTTTAGGATGTGGTTTTCGGTTTTTCTTTTTTCCAATCTTTTCATTCCTTTTTCTTTTTCTTTTTTTTTCAACTGAAATAGATAGACTAAACTATCGCCCGGTTCACACTCCACCCACGTCTATTGAACAGGTGATGAGGCTCATCCCTTGTTCCCTGTTTAGGATGTGGTTTCTGGCTTTCTCTTTTCCAATCTTTTTACTTTTTTCTTATTTTTTTTTCAATTGGAGTAGATAGACTAAACTATCGCCCGGTTCACACTCCACCCACGTCTATTGAACAGGTGATGAGGCTCATCCCTTGTTCCCTGTTTAGGATGTGGTTTCTGGCTTTCTCTTTTCCAATCTTTTTACTTTTTTCTTATTTTTTTTTCAATTGGAGTAGATAGACTAAACTATCGCCCGGTTCACACTCCACCCACGTCTATTGAACAGGTGATGAGGCTCATCCCTTGTTCCCTGTTTAGGATGTGGTTTCTGGCTTTCTCTTTTCCAATCTTTTTACTTTTTTCTTATTTTTTTTTCAATTGGAGTAGATAGACTAAACTATCGCCCGGTTCACACTCCACCCACGTCTATTGAACAGGTGATGAGGCTCATCCCTTGTTCCCTGTTTAGGATGTGGTTTCTGGCTTTCTCTTTTCCAATCTTTTTACTTTTTTCTTATTTTTTTTTCAATTGGAGTAGATAGACTAAACTATCGCCCGGTTCACACTCCACCCACGTCTATTGAACAGGTGATGAGGCTCATCCCTTGTTCCCTGTTTAGGATGTGGTTTCTGGCTTTCTCTTGTCCAATCTTTTCACTCTTACGTAGCCCCCTGCACATCAGTGGCGTTACCGCCTTGCTCGGGGTGATATTATTAAAAAAATATATATTATAAAAATATAGAAACCTTTATCGACTTATCAATTTACTTGTTATTGTCCTTTATAATTGAAGATGCACGTGTTTGAACAGATAAGAATTGTTTTAATGGTTTAGATTATATCTATATTTTTAAAAAAGGATATATTTTGAAACTTCAAATGTTGTCAAACCATCCTCTCTCGTCGTAGAAGCAACCGCCGTCTAATCAGACGTGTTTTAAACCGCCCAGTCATAACAATAAGGAAGGTTTCTATGCACCCTCTCGGTTTTTCCACAGACTAATCGCTATAGATAGGTTTGGCAATCAGTCTAGGAAAAGGAAAACAGTAAATTCAAACTAGCTTGGAGAGTCTTGTGTTCTTTCAGTCTCTTTTATTCAAGAGGCACCACTGTTTTTATAGCGGCAATGGATGGTAATGATTTACGGACCCATGTTCGTGATTTTAAATCTAACTCCAGAATTTATGGCAGAAAAATTTAAAAGTGTTTTATTTTCAAATGGTGAACAAAAAGAATGCCACAGGAGCCGTTTCCCTCTAAGGAAATATTAAACATTGATAAACCGAGCAGTCAGTATCAGAAGATTTCGGGAAAATAGATGGCTGAAATCAAACATATTTTTCCAGTATTTGCGGGGGTTTTCTTGCGTAACCGTTTTTGTTAAGTCTTGTGAAACACAAACATCCTGTCTATGTCATTGTATTTTTCTTTGATTTAAAGTTTGATATCCATTTATTTGTTGCTGTTGTTCAAAGATTTTAAGTGGTTTTTTTCCGGACACGCCCTATAACCTGTCACTCTTTCTCATAACTTTCCTCCTATGTAACCACCTGCACAACAGTGGCAGTAAAATGCCTTGCTTGGGGCGATATGATTATTAAAAGACAATATCAAGTATTGAGAATATAATATATAAGGTCTGCAAATTGAAGGAGAGAGTTATCAATGATAATGTCCTGATTTCGTATCCGCTCTTATCCCCTGTTAACACCCTCGTTGAATATTCATTGCCGTAGCGCTGCTTGAACCGTTGCACCAGGACTTCTCTTTGGTGAGGCGCGGCCAAATTTTAATTTCGAGTAGGCGACTAAGAAAACAACTTTACGTACCACATTCTAGAACTTTCGCTACGCAAAAATATAGAACCAAAAAGGTCCCGCTATTTACTCATAACTCTGTCTCATCCACTGTCTGTTATTTTCTTAAGTCTACATTTGATCAAATGAAATTTGTTGAGACAGGAAGAAATTTTTATTTCGAAAATGCGGCCCAGGAAATTTGGGAAATCTAAGGAAATATCTATAGATGTGACCTTATTTTGCTGTGAGGTCAAAATAGAAGGTATAAAGAGTCCTATAGGAAGTCATTGCAATGCCTTGAAGTTGTTTAATGGCATTTACATCATCACACTGCTCAACTTAATGAATCTCGTTGGATTTGCCTGTAATAACTCTAACACACACACACACACGTATATATATATATATATATATATATATATATATATATATATATTGTCATCCGTAAACAGATCTGTTTCACTGTATCACAGCTCATCAATACGGATAGACAGCCGATTGTTTTTACCCAGGATTGAAACCCGACCGAATTAGCGTCAGTCGGCGATTCTACCTCTGACCTACTGACGCTCGGTAAAAGGGGGTAGACTTCTTAACGTGTATATTATCATTTTATACGCCCAATATTCGTGTTCTACGTCATTGCTGAATGAACGATGCGTAGATGCCAGAGTAGCTACTGTTTTTCAAAGTCCACCATTCTTCCAGAGTGTTCAATCCGAATGAATATATATATATATATATATATATATATATATATATAAGTGTGTGTGTGTGTGTGATATTTTTCTCTTATTTAGTACATTTGTACTTTTTCTGATTATATGGCAACCGTCCTTGAGATTCGAAGAAATTTGTTTCTCACAGGGTGTCATTAACTCAAAGCCATTTTAAACATTGGTTTGAGAAAGCAGTCTTAGAGATCCTTTAATTTTGAGATTTCTGCACAGAATGTACAAGAACATGAATTGAATTTTCAGGAATTTTAGCATTTTATATCTTTGGAAAAAATATATCTGGTTCAAAATATTCCATCTTTAATTTCTCTATTTACTACAACAAATTATTTTTTTTACTTATCCCTACACCGATGTTTATGAAATCTTTAGTAATTACATATCCTGATTTCTATGTGCCATTCACTTTGCATGTATAACTGTTTCATTACAATTCCATACCTAGATTTTATAAATTCAACGTAGTACTTAGCGGATACCTGCTCCCAAGGAGACTTAGCAGAGATGAGTTTGAATTCCAGTTGAATTCGTTGCTTTAACTTACTCGCAAATACCCTTACAAAATGTATGAATCCATATCTTCTCCATTCAGCTATGGGTTGAATAGCAGAACAGATTGGGTTCTATAACCTTGCTTGTTAACCAGTCTAACATTAAAGAATTAGAAACCTTTTGCGGGAAAATATTATGCATATTCAGTCATGGATCAAAAAGGTAGGGCCACCCAAACGTATATCACGTATTGTACTTAACTGATTAGAATGGCAAGGATGTATCACTAATTTACAGGTCAGTTGACTAAATGTAACTTAAAATTCCATATCTAATAATTTCTTTTCTTTCACTTCTTAGTTGGAGAACTATCTTCTGGGTCCAGCATTTCCAGTCAACTTTAAACTTTACAATTTTAAATGCAATGTCTGTCTCTATCCAATGCCCACCCTTCTCGCTTTTTTTCTCGCTCCTTATTAATATTTCTGTTTTCTAATACATTCACGCTAATAAAAAGAATTAATATCATAGATTCTAATTAATATCTTACGTTCTATTTTCTCGTGTCTTATTACTTAAAACACTTGATAAAGGATGATTTGTTCGTGTTCCTTCTTATCCCAAGTATGTATACCTATATCATCAGCATATCACCCATC
Organism: Ascarosepion bandense; assembly: GCA_037127315.1. Lineage (NCBI taxonomy): Eukaryota > Metazoa > Mollusca > Cephalopoda > Sepiida > Sepiidae > Ascarosepion > Ascarosepion bandense. The sequence goes on along the minus strand of JBBBDQ010002136.1, from coordinate 701,021 downwards.
TCGTCATCAATCCATAGTATAACGATAATGTACATCCGACTGGAAGTCCTCTGATTCAGAGATCACTGGTTTTGGGGGATATTAGAACTAATTCATAATTGCAGTTGCTCCTATATTTATCTCGTCTCTGGTATGTAACACCTGTTAGAGAACCATATATTTGCAATTAATGAAGCCAAAAATAAAATCAAAACAATATGAAACTATAAGATTACATTTTTATAGTAAAAATATCAGTAATGCATATTTACATATAAACGTTATGGTGATGCGCATGTGCAGTGATAATATCTTCAACAAACTCAATCTGATGAAATGCTAACGGATGAAACACCTCACAAAAATCTCTTTTGTCTGAAATATACTGTCTCTTGCGTTATAAAAATCAATCGTTCTTTTATATTATATTATATATATATATATATATATATATATTTTATAAGCGTTTCACCCCGAGCAAGGCATGTCACTGCCACTACTGCGCAGGGGGCTATGTAGAGTAGAGAAAGGCTGATTAAATATAGGAAATGTCAGAGGGTGGGTGATAGGCGGGTAATGATACTGAGAATGAGGGTTGGGTAGATGAGAGTGTTCTGAGAATAGTTGGGAGTTAGTGTGATAGGAGGTGTCTATTGACCCTACATTTAAACACCTGGAGACTGTAACTGTCGGGAAAGCAGACTTGTGGAAGGGAGTTCCACAGGCGGGAAGCGCGAGAAAAGAAGCTGTTGGAGTAGAATTTACGGTTAAATCTTATTTGTTTAACTGTAAAAGGGTGGGACCTAGTTGCTATATATATATATATATATATATATATATATATATATATATATATATATATACACAGATTTAAAATAGTTTCTGAAGACTATTCCGCCTTGGCCTTGTTTCACATTTTTATGAAAATGCAATAAATACAAATTCCAAAAATTATTGGAACGAACATACCGGATTTAAATACCTTTGGGCACCAGATCTCAACTCTTTTTATATTCTGCTTTAAGAGTTCGACCCTTATTCCGCCTATTACCGCTATGGCCTGTTACAAAATTTGACTTCGTAAATATCATTATACACGTGCTTTCAATTGTCGTCAAAAAAGAAAGAAAAAAAGTCAGACAATGTTTCGCCAATTCGATTAACAGCGACAAAAAACAGTAATTTCTTTCTTGTAGTGCTTTTAAAGAAAATTAAGAGGCCTTTTTTTTTTAGATTAAATTCGAATATACGATAAAATTTAATCAGCGGATTTTGAAACGTCAATTTAATTTGTAGTTTACAAAAGCGGTAAATTTGAAATATATGTTTCCGCGCAGTTACGTTGGAATTCAATCAAGACAGAAATTATATTATCAGATATCTCCATCAATCTTTGTATTCTGTTTCAGAAATCTGCTTCAAAATCGTGGCTGCTAATCTCTTTAAAAAATTCTTAGACATTTCCTCGTCCGCTGTTCATTTCAGACGTTGTCGTAAACTTGAAATGCCACCTATTTAAGACAATGTCTTATTACGTAAATTTAGCACGTCGCGTCTCGTTTTCATTTTGTTCTTGTTTGGAAGTATTTTATTTGAATTATTTTTTCCTTCTACAACTGTTTTCTTTACTTTTCTGGACTTCACTTCAGGATAAATTAATCTGTCACAAATACGAAATGGCTTGATTCCATTTTTGTCTGAAATTTTCTTTGGAAAATAAAAGTCTCCTTGTCATTAAATCGTTTTATTTTGATTAATGCTCTCGTTTTTCCCCTTTTTATATCACAAAAAACTTCAGCGCCTTCGCTACCCAGTCTATTTCAATCGTATGTATTTTACTTAATGATTGTGCCTTGGTCTGATACCACATACGATTTGCTTCGTTCCTCATGACATCCAAACTTTTTGCTTGCAATACATATTAACTGTTTTCATATTTGCTTTAAAACCTATGTATTAGTTTTATAGCCAGTTATCTCATATTTTACGATTCAAGAGAGCATGAAATTCGTTTTATTATTGCGTTTGCTAATTATCACATATTTCCACACTGAATTCGAACATCAGTATCGGCATGGTCGTAGGGATAAATATTATCGTTACAACCAACCACTACATCAGAAATTCCGTTTAGACTGCGAGAAAATATACATCAGTATGTTGTAAAGAAAGACAGGCACTCGGTTAATTGCCATGCGTGATAAACGTTTGGGCGATCATGTTTCGAAAGGGATATGACTGACTAGGCAGATGATTATCCCGCAGTAGATTGCCATTTATTTACTGTTGTAAACTGGTTGCCAGCAAAGGCTATAGAACCCAATCTATCATGTTTTTTAACCCATAACTGGAAGGAAAAGACGGATTAATACCTTTCCCAAGAGTATTTGAGCGTAAGTGAATGCACGGGATTCAACTGAAAATCGAACTCGGCTCCCCGATTTCTCGTTCTAAGCCGATATCCGCTGCACTACAAGGCTCAATAGATAATTCAGTTGTCACCAGGAAAGCCTAAAAATATAGTTTAGATATACTGTTAAGAAAGAAATAATGTGTGTACAGGTAAGAACAAAGAATCTACTGGAAAGAAAGAAAGAAGTAAAAAACAGTAACAAGAAAGAAAGAAAGAAAGAAAGAAAGAAAAAGGAAAGAAAGAAAAAAGAAAGAAAGAAAGAAAGAAACATAAAAATATCCAAGGAGGTAAACATGAACAAGAAAGAAAGAAAGAAAGAAAGAAAGAAAGAAAGAAAGAAAAATAAAGAAAGAGAGATAATAATATCCAAGGAAATAAACACGAACAAGAAAGAAAGAAAGCATGAATGAAAGAAAGAAAGAAAGAAAAAGAAAGAAAGAAAGATAAAAATATCGAAGGAGTTAAACATGAACAAGAAAGAAAGAAAGAAAGAAAGAAAGAAAGAAAGAAAGAAAGAAAAAAGAAAGAAAGAAAGAAAGATAGAAAGAAAGAAAGAAAGAAAAAAAGGAAAAAAACATGAAAAGGACAAAAGAAAGAAAGAAAAATAAACAAAGAAAGATAAAAATATCCAAGGAAATAAACACGAACAAGAAAGAAAGAAAGCATGAATGAAAGAAAGAAAGAAAGAAAAAGAAAGAAAGAAAGAAAGATAAAAATATCGAAGGAGTTAAACATGAACAAGAAAGAAAGAAAGAAATAAATAAAGAAAGAAAGAAAGAAAGAAAGAAAGAATGACAGAAGGAAAAAAGATGAAAAAGAAAAAGAAAAGAAGAATTAAAGGAAGAAAGAACGAAGGAAAAAAAGATGAAAAAGAAAAATAAAGAAAGTAAAAAGAAAGAAAGAAAGATAAAAATATCCAAAAAGGTAAACATGAGCAAGAAAAAAGAAGGAGAAAAAGATGAAAAAGAAAAAGAAAGAAAGAAAGAAAAAACAACATTAAACAAACAAATAAAACAAGAAAGAAAGAAATGCCAATATTTCAAAGAATTTTGTTTCCGCGAAGGGTATTTCTCTGTAGTGTAATGAATAGCAAACTTGTCTTCTTAGCACAATTAAGACTAAATGGTAAGTTCGTTTCTCATTGGGTGCTCTATACGTTCGGCGTTGTGTCACAGCTAAACTACGCTTAGAAAATCAGCACTTTTAATCGTGAGGGAAGTGCGAAAATATTTAAGAGACGTTGTTTGGTTTCACTGAAATAAATAAACAAATAGAAACGAATTTAAATAATTTCATTTGTATCCTGATATTTCTTTATGTGTTGACCTACAATTATACTTGATAAATTACTACAAGTAAGACATTTTTGGTGTGAAACAGGAAAAAATATTTCATATAAAATATGTCCAAAGAGCCATTGAGATAACGCAACACATATACTCATAGCATATATTCAAAATGCACGTGTTCAAATATTCCAACACGGACTTCGAAAACTCTCATATTACATTGATGCATTGTCTCTGAATTATTAATTTCTGCTGCATAAACCACTAGATTTAGGTTGGTCCACAGAGAAAATTCTAAAGCAACGAGTCTGCGGAAAGGTGCAGACCACGGAACCGATACTCCTTTACTCACAATTTTTCACGATAAATGTCAGCCAGTGCATCGCGAAATGTTAGTAAGTTAAGCGCCATACGTAATACACGTTTTGGGCGATCAGGTCTCGAACGAGACATGACTAACTGGGCAGAAGATTATCACGCAATATCTTGCCATTATGTTATGAGGTAGAATGGTTGACAGCCAAGGCTATAAAACCCAATCTGTCCTGTTATTTGCCTCATAGCTAAAGGGAGAAGAGATGTGTTATATTATTTAGTAGTAATTAGTGGGTTATTAGTTTCTTACTTCATAACAATAGAAAACCGACCCCCCACTTAATGCCCAGTAGAAGCTCATGTTTCAAACTATTATATGCAGTCAGTCACTTAAGTATCATACGTGATACATGCTTTAGACGATCAGGTCTCGAAAGAGACATGACTGACTGGGCAGAAAATTATTCCGCAATAGCTTGCCATTACTTTCTGCGGTACACTGGTTGCCAGCCAATGCTATAGAACACAATCTTCTTTATTTTTTAACCCATAACTTGAAGGAAGAGGCGTATTAATACATTTTCCAAGTGTATTTGGGCGTAGGTGAATGCAAAGAATTCCACTGGAATTCGAAATCGGCTTCTCGATTTGTCGTTCCGAGTCGATATCCATTGCACCATAACGCACGTCCTATCCTCTTTTTTCTATTTTTATGATAGATGTCAGTCATTGCATCGTGAACAATGAGACTAAAATGCCTTTGAGCCTCATGTATGAATCATATGAGTCACCATATTAGCAGGAATACATCCTCTAGCATGTTTGGAAGAAGTTTTGAAATAAAGTTCCTGAAGAAAGATAGACGATTACAAGAGTGTTGCATCACTTTGTGAGAACATAAGGATCTACTAAACAGTCACCTAGTGATTCAGCCAATTCGTTAATTGTAAACTGATGCTGATGTTTAACTAGTATTCTAGCGTAGAGATTCCTCTCCACCCACAGATGTTGGTTGGGAAATTTTCTTATTCGATCTCATCCAAATGTGGCCTTATCTGAAAAAAAAATGAAAAGACAAACAACGGAACAGCTGTTGGTGTAACAAACCATCAGCAAAAGTTCTCCCGTGGTCAGTGATCAGAGAGCGAATGACACTGAAGAGATTACAAATGAGCCCCAGAAACCTCAGCTTCCCCATCCTGATGTTAAGCATTAGGTCTTCATTTTTGCCATTTTTTCCAAAACTTTCTTTGTTGATTACATGTTCATTTCATGGTGTCCTCAGCATCTTTCTATAGAACGACATTTCTGTTGCATCAAGTGTGCTTTTCATTTCTGAAGAGACCTTCCAAAACTCATTACCATGCAGGAGAACAGATATCACGCAGCAGTTTGGCATTTTTTCCTTCTTTCTGGTGAGTTTTTTTTTTATTTCTATCTCTTGGTGCTCCTCCTATCTTATTGGTATGTTCCACAGATTATTCCAATTTCTGTGTTACGCTTTCAGATCCATTGATAATATATTGTTTTGCTTGCGCTAATGTTCCTTGTTTCCAGTTTAGGAATGTGTTTCCGCTTTCCCCTAAAGTCGGCTTCAATACTGTACATTTACGCCTAAACTCTAAATCTGTATTTAATTCTTATTTCATATTTATTGAAATTTTTCTTCGAAAAAAGTAGATAGGTTCGCTTGTCGGCTGGTTCACTCTCCACATAAAAGTAATTAAGAATCTCTACTGGCGGCAAACTGCCTGCATACGGACAAATAACAAAGTCAGCAAATATACAACGACATAAGGCGGCGTAAGACAAAGATGCGTCTTTTCACCGGATCTGCTCAACTTTACAGCGAGACTATTATGAGGACCCTAGATGTTATACCAACATTTGTGAACAGAGGCCAGAATTTGAATAACATACGGTCTGCATACGATACATTGCTGATTGCAGACGCGGAAAGTAAACTAGAAGACCTCCTACAGAAGGTAGCTGAAAAGAGTAACAAAAAACCACTACAAATAAACTGCAAGAAAACCGAATGCATGGTCATCAGCAATAAGATCAGTTAAAAATGCCAAATACAGTTGGGAGATACTAAAGTGAGTCAGTTACAAAAATGTCAATACCTGGGAAGTGTTCTAACAGAAGACAGAAAGTGCGACACTGAGATCCGAAGGCGAATTGGCATGGCAAAGGACGCATTCCAGAAGCTGAATAAAAAATTAAGACAGAAAACTTTCAATAGAAACAAAGAAGAGAGTACTAGATTGTGATGTGATGACAGTTCTTCAATATGGCAGTGAATGCTGGACGCTATCTTCAAAAATGAGGAAAACTTGAAGCAGCTGAAATGTGGCTCTATTGGATGTTACTGCGGATATTGTGGACCGAGCAAGTGATCAATGATGAGGATTTGGAAAGAATGCAAATAAAAAGGAAATTAATATTGAGCATCAGGAAGAGACAACTGAAGTTCGTGATACATGCAATAAAGAAGAAGGGCTTGGAGAGCCTGTTAGGTATCAGATAAATGGAAAAAGAGACAGAGGAAAACAGCGGATAGCATATTTGAAGGGCCTGAGCAGGTGGTTGACAGAACGGAGGTTGCGTGGTGTTGCAGGGAAAAGCGTGTTCAGAGCCACCAGGAATAGGGTGACGTAGAAAGTAATGATCGCTTACGTCCTGAAAGGACAAGGCACATAGAAGAAGAGGAAGGCATTTAAAGTAGTCCTCTACGAATTTTTTGCATGTTTCTTGGTTAATATTTTTCCATTTTTCACTACAAAATTCCTTTAGTTCATGAAAGTTGTGTAGGTTCCTTATTTGAATTCTAAGTTTCAGATCTCTCTATAAATATTCATCCTGATTGAGATCTGGAGATTGAATCGGCCATTTTAGATTGTATATTCCTTTTAAACTTCATCATGATTTTGTAAGCTTTGCAGTATGTTTCGGTTCGTTGTCTTGTTGAAAGACCGAACTTCGTTGAAAGCTCAGAAAATTTGTACTTTGACATAAATTTATCGATACAATATTGCTATAATATGTTTCATTCATCGTCATTTCACAATTCTCGACACTTCGGGCAGCATGGCAATCCCAGATCTTGATTGCTTCGTCTAAAAAGTTAACTTTTGGCACAGTATTTTTTGGTGAATACTTATGCCCTTCTTTCTATAAGTTTTTGCCAAATAATCTCTGCCAAATATTTAAATTTTAGTTTCTCTAACCAAAATACACTTCTTCAAAATGCTGTAGGTTTGATACAATGCTCGTTTGCTTAATCCAGTCTGAAACGGGTTTTCGCTTAACGAGTGTGTGTTTCGTTGGAGTAATCAAAAATATTTCATATCGAAAAGGTGAACGACTATTTGTATTTGTACTCACTTTTACTCTACATACTTCGAGTTCTTCCTGAATGTTTTTAAGCCTAACTCATGGCTCGTTGCCAAAAGTTCTCAATAATAACTCGGCTTAACGCTCACAACAGACCTGAAGTGGAATGACTATATAGAATCCATAGTTAAATCCGCTGCTAAGAAGGTCGGTTCTCTGGGCAGGGCCAGTAAGTTTTTTTCCCGTCTGAAACAATCTTACACATATACAAATCTACCATCCGCCCTTGCATTGAATACTACTGCCATATCTCGTCGGGTGCTCCTGCTATCCACCTAGGGGTCCTTGAAAAAATCCAACAGATAATTTTTACTGATCCCGACTTGGTAGCTTGGATACAGTTACTTTTTCACCGGCTTCTCTGTGTCTCTTCTACAAATACTTTAACGGCTTTTGCTCCGATGAACATAGCTCAGTAGCGCCTCCTATATATAAATTTGCTCGAGCCACAAAATTAGCAACTATGTCCCACCATTTTACTGTGAAACCAATAAATTGTAAACGCAAACTATACTCCATCATTTTCTCGCACTTCCTGTCTGTGGAATTCCCTTTCATTTACTTGCTTCCCTGACAGCTACAATCTGCAAGAATTTAAATGTAAAGTCAATAGTCATCTATCTCAGTAGCCTGCATCCTTTTTCTCATATTCCTTTCTCCGTCCACCCAACTCTCATCCGTATTCTCATCCTTCTCTTACCCACTTTCTCCCCGCCCCCCATAACTTGTCACTCTTTCTCATAACTTTCCTCCTATGTAACCCCCTGCAAAATAGTGACAGTAAAATGCCTTGCTTGGGGCTATATGATTATAAAAAATAAAAGTCATCTCCTATCTCACTAACCTGCATCGTCTCTCTCTCTCTCATGCTCCTTTCTCCGTCGACTCCACTCTCATCAGTATTCTCATTCTTCTTACCCACTTCCTGACACCCATATAACCTGCCACTCTTTCTCATAACTTTCCTCCTCTGTAACCCCCTGCACAACAATAGCAGTAAAATGACTTGCTTGGAGCGATATGATTTTAAAATAAATGATAATATGGCCGTACGGTTCTTTACCATTCTATGCTGACCAGAGCCTTTGTGGGGACGAATGGAATGACACATTTTACAGTGACAATATATCGTACCAACTGAACTCAATAGTTGATTAACTAAGCGCTGTGTAGATGTGGCACAAGGCCGAAGGTATTGCGTACTCAGTGAAAATCGAACTCATTACTCAGTTGTAATAGGATTAAGCGAGAGAAGCTTGCTAACAATTACACCACGCCGAGTTGCCCCTAACTAATCCATTTCAGATTCTCAATACTTCCATCCCTGTTCATCAATATAGATAAACTTGAAACCCACCTAATTTGAGATTTACCTAGAATATATCACCGAATGTCAACATGATTGGAATAATTTACGAAATTTTTTTCTGCTTGAAATTTTGTCAGCAAAAATAAACCAAAACCGCAACTAAAATTTGAACACGGTTCGCTGAGTTTCACTCCATAATCACTAACAATCATGCTATGATCTCATCCGCAATCAAGAACAATCAACCGTTTTGTTTTCATTTCATTTTATCGGTTTTCTTTTTCTCTTCGTAAATTACCTTTTAACGTTTTAATTAATCTTCTCTTAAAAGAGTCTCATAAAAGGGTAACATTCATCCTTTGTAGGCAACGATTCATAGCCACAGAATAACCCCAGACAGTTATTCGTAAGATAGCTTTTCATCCTTATTAAAAATAGACTCATCACTTGAAATTCCTGTCCGGTCTGTATCTCTGGTTTTCCAGTATATATATATATATATATATATATATATATATATATATATATATATATAAAGCTGCTCTCCGAGTAAATGCACCATAATAGAGTTTCGTTGCCTCGTTTATTAGCTTAACTCAGCAAGTGAGCCGTATTAAATTTGCAAGTGATTTGACCACAGTGAATAAGAGTGTCGTCTGGCCAGACCCTAAGTTATCGCTTTACACGACTTATTGACCTTTAAGTGTTCTGGCGAGAGGATCAAAAGAAATTGAAACTTACCCTCCGACAAAATTTGAATGAAAGTCCTGAATGGACAGAAGAAACAATAGGTCATTAAATGATGTTGTGTACAATGAATGGTCAGCTTGGGTCATTGATAGCTCTGATATATAACAGGTGTAACGCTTTCGAATTGCTGTTCAGGAAAATAGGGAGCTGTTAAGTTTAGGTAATTTTTATATTCTTGTTCTTTTAATTGGGGAATTTTTCGTGTTTTACTGGGGAATTAATTATTTTAAACCAATATAATCATTTTCGTGTATCTTGATATGGATTTTTTAATTCGTAAATTATCTAATAAACTTGTTTATAAATGGAACTTTGTCTGTGTGTGTGTGTGTATGTGTGTGTGTGTGTGTGTGTGTGTGTGTGTGTATCCGTTACCTATGAACTCCGAAACGGTTGAACCGATTTTCATGAAAATTTACAGAATTGTACTGTAGGAGTCTGCGAGGGTTTTTAGTTAGGTTTTATGTCGAGGTACCCCCGATAAATATCGAAAATCGATAATCGAAAACATCGGGTTATAGAAGGAGTGGTCCGATTGGCATCAAATTTGATACACTCATAGACAAAGACATATGAAACGATATTCAGAATTTTCAAGGTTGCAGTTCTTACAATAGTGCAGAAAATCGATGATATATATATATATAAAAGCTTTCATTACACCCGAGCAACGCCGGGCTATACTGCTAGTTCTGAGATAACTATAAGTTTCGCTAAGATTCGTTACAATCATAACAGTATAAGATACGCGGATGACACAGTGCTGATAGCAGACGCGGAAAGAGAACTGCAAAACCGCCTACTGACGGGAGCAAATGCAAGCGAGAAGAAATGACTAAAGGTAAGCAGATAACTGAATTAATGATTATTATTAAAATGAGGAGACAAAAATGTTAACTGCAGGCCAGGGATACTAAAATAAATCAGATAATTTTAAATATATGTGAAGTATTCTAACAGAAGATGAAAGTGCGACATTGAGATCCGAAGGCGTATGGCAGATGGTGCTTTTTTTTTATCTCTAAGACAGTGGCCAACTGTGCTTACTTTATTTCACCGTGGCAAAATAAAAAGCAAAAAACGCCCATTCGCGAAATTAAAATATAACACATTCACGAATTACAAATCGTACCTTTATCTAAATCTAAGCTTATTTATAAATGTAACTTTGTCTGTGTGCGTGTTTCTGTTACCTATAGACTCCGAAACGGCTGAACCAATTTTCTTGAAAATTTGCACAGTTGTACTATAAGCGTCTGCGAGTGTTCTTAGCTAGGGTTTCTGTCGAGGTACCCTCGATAAATATCGAAAATCGATAATCGCGAAAATCGGGTTATAGAAGGGGTGGTCCGATTTTAATCAAATTAGATACACTCATAGGCAAAGACATAAGAAACGATATTAAGAAGTTTCAAGGTTGCAGTTCTTAAAATAATGCAGCAAATCGATAATATATATATATATATATATATATATATATATATATATATATATGGCAAGATGTTTGTGTGTGTGTCTGTTTATCTGTCTGTATGCCCTTTATACAAATCCTCAATTTTTATCCGATTCTGAGCTTCAGGACCATGGATTAGTTTTAAAGCTTTCATTACACCCGAGCAACGCCGGACTATACTGCTAGCATATCCATAGAACAATATAAATTACACTACCAGCATTAAATATCAGCACAAAAGATAGATTTATAAATGTGCAAGACACATCCTGTCAAGATTGTCTAATATGATACAATGAACCAACAATTAAATGATTGGATATAACCACTTCACATTTTTTAATCGTTTCACCTCAAGCAAGGCAGTACCACCAATGAGGCGCACGGTGTTGAATAAGAACAAAAGATTAGATAGCAGGAGAGTAAAAAGAAAGACGAACCAGTTACAGGTAGTGTCAGAGAAGGAAGCAAGGGAAGGATGGGAATACAGGTGTGATGATAGTTGCAAAGTTAGAGAGAAAGAAAAAGATATACAAGGTGATGTAGAAAGAATTAGAGTCAAGTAGTTAAGAGATGGTTATTGACATTGCATTTAAATTCCTGGAGGTTGTAGCCGTCAGGAAATCAAGAATATGGAAGGGAGTGCCACAGGCGGGAAGTGTGAGAAATGAAGCTGATGGAGGAGAATTGTCGTTTGCATTTGTTTAATCTAACTGTGAATGGGTGGGACCCAGTTGCCAGTGTGGTTGCATGAGTAAAGTCATGTAGCAGGGACACCAGTGGCTTAAGTTTGTCGGAGCAGAAGCCATGAAAATATTTATAGAACAGACAGAGGGAAACCACACGCGTCGGTGAGAAAGTGGCTGGAGTCGAGCCGCTAAGTCGGTACCTATCACATTACTGATTCTCTTTTGGAGTCTGTCGCTAACACTGAGATGTACAGCGAGGGCGCCTTACCATATATGACAGCAGTATTCCATGAAAGGACGGATGGTTGATTTGTATATGTGCAAGATGAATTCAAGAAGAAGAAGAAGCAACCTGGCACGACACAGTGATCCAAATTTCCTAACAGTGGATTTAACTATTGACTCAATGTAATGGTTCCACTTGAGGTCGGAAGATTGGGTAATGCCGGGGAGGCGCAGTCTATTGTTCTCAGGGAGATTCGCTTGGTCCATGCATATGGGAGGCAGGAGGGTTACCTGTGATGATTGACAGACAGCACCTTCGTCTTAGACACATTGACATTTATAAACCACATCTTACCCCATTTCACCACGGAGTGTAGATCCTTTCAAGATCAGCAGTGAGGTTATGTTTGTCCGCCCCGTCGGATTTCTTACCGATGCGGGAGTAAATTGTGGTGTCACCTGCGTAGATGTCTACTTGGCACTTAATCAGGTCTGGGAGATCATTTATGAAAATAAGTGTTGTGGAGTAGTTTTCGCATTGAAGTTAATAATTGTGCTATGTCGGTTGCTAATCGACTTAACGTACCCAAAATGTTAGGAACTTGGTAATCTTCAAGTGTTAGCTGACTCCTTAGTATTCGGCTAACTGGGGACTAATATCAACTGCCTAGTAGTTCTACTGATTTCCAATAGAAGTCTAAAGAACTCCTATGTCTTTTCCGATAATTCTTATTAATATAGGACGGAGAGTGCATTAGCTGAGAAAGAGGTGTGTTTCCCTATAACAATAAGGAAGAGCGTCGGGCCTAGAATAGAGCCTTGAAAGACACCAGCGTTTGTAAAGTAGGATGTGGAGGCACGCCCATTCAGGTCGACATTCATTAAGCAGTCAGATAGGAAAGATTGAATCAGATCAAGCAAGCGTCCGGCGATACCATAACATCGTAACTTGCGTAGAATGCCAGCGTACCAAACCCTATCAACATAATGCCAAATCAAGATGTCAGACTTAGAAGATTTAATAATTTGTCATATGGAGGATAGCATCAGCCATACTAATAGAGAGCAATAACGACACTTTATCTTTATTAAAGTGTAGAAGTTTTTTTGATTCGTTAAAATTAACAAGTCATATATTGCCTTGAACTACTTTAGAGGTTGTTTTCTATATGTGCCGTTCTACTTTGTCTGATCTATGAGGATTACAATTAACTAAATAAATTTTACCTTAAAAATACCTAGTTGTAAACTAATAATATAGCACCCTCGTTAATAAAGATACAACATAACTTATGTTCAAGGATAAAATACTGTGAGACACACGCATTAAACCAGAAACGTGTCCGATCAACACGACATTCATTACTAGATTTGGTAAAAACGATTGAGATAAGTCATATATCCTATCATAGAAAAGAATAATAATAAAAAGTTAAAAAATAGAATACACACAAACTTTGTACTTGAGGAGAAGGCAGGTATACCTATCAAAGTTATTCGAGATATCTAAATCCATCCACAACCAGATCTTCGCCCTTCTTACCTAACTCCTTCTAGCCAAATTCTGTAATAACAGTTAACAAATCAGCTATAGGCTGATTAAGAAGAAAGCCAGAATGGTTATCTACAAGAAGAGCCGCGAGAAACAAAATGCATAACCAATTCCTAATTAATGAAATCTTATTAATTTTTGACAAAATACCATACATATTTACCCGGTAATATTTACAAAAATTCATTCAATGGCGGTGGATTTTAAAAATAAATCTCCAGGGTTCGTCATTAAAATTTGAATAAAGGAATGTGATGATATTGCTTGTTTAAATAAAGATTTGTTTTGAGATAGTAGCATTTATATTACTTACATTGTTTAAACTGTTGATGAAGAAGAGCTTGGAGTTGATAGAAGGCAGGAGAGACAGTAAAAACACCCGACATGCTTAGTGTTAATTGATGGTGAAACATGGTTCGAAATATTAAATAAAAGACTGAATTTATTAAGCGCTAAAAGTGACCGGAAGCTGTGGAGAGTTATGAACGTCTACGGTTTGAGTGAATTCGCCACATAAAGAAGAAATGGGAATTGTGTTTCTTAGCTAGACCAGAATTTGAACGCAGTTCAGTGACCAATACTTTTTGTAGTGTCAATATTTCTATTATCCTCATTGCGTTATAGTATAGTTGAATATATTTCTTAATTTTTATTCCTCACAGATGATGATTGATAATAGTTTTAAGAAGGATACAAACACGGAAAGGAAAATTACAAGACCTCCTACAGAAAACAGCTGAAGAGCAAGACAAGAAAGGACTACAAATAAACTGCAAGAAAACCGAATGCATGGTCATCAGTAAAAAGGGCAGTCCAATCTGCCAAATACAGGTCGGAGATACTAAAATCAAGCAGGTACAAAAATTTAAATACCTGTGAAGTATTCTAACAGAAGACGGGAAGTGTGACACAATGATCCGAAGGCGTATTGGCATGACGAATTAAGAATTCCAAAAGTTGAGTAAAATATTAAGAATCAGGACAATTTCGCTAAAAACAAAAAAGAGAGTCTTGGATTGCTATATGTTCTCAGTTCGTCAATATAGCAGTGAATGCTGAACAATAACATCAAAGAGGAAGGAAAGCTTAAAGTAACTGAAATGTGGTTCAACAGAAGGATATTGGGAATATCATGGATCAAGGATGTGAGAAATTATGTGGTTTTGTAAATGATGGAAACGAAAAGGAGATTTATACTGAGCATCAGGAAAAGACAGCTGAAGTTCTTAGGACATGCACTGAGGAAAGAGGATTTGGAGAACCTGATACTAAGAGGCCAGATAGAGAGAAAAAGAGACAGCGAAAAGCAGCTCATAACATATTTGAAAGACCTAATCAGGTGGATGATGGGAAGAGGGTTGCATGGTGTAAGGCGTGGTAATAGCCACCAGGGATAGGGAGACGTGGAAAGCCATGATAGTCTACGTCATGAAAGAACAGGGCACATAGAAGAAAATATAGTCTCAAATACAAAATAAGATATTAAGTTATTGATTGAAGAAGAAGCTACCTTATAGATTGGGAAAAGGTTTGAATAGAGAACACAAAGCAATAGGAAAAAAATGAAAATTGTTGAAAGATAAGAATAGAAAAAATAAGTTTTTATGAATGTCAGAAAGTGTTTGGAGAAAATGAAAATCAAGTAATCAAGCAAAGTGCTTTGGCCTGAAATAAATTTCTCGAAGAATCTCCTGTTGTATGAGTAAACAACAAAAATAAAAGGAAAGTAATTATAAGACACAGAATCTAAAAGGATAAATGAAAAGGTTCTGCTAAAACTCATTTATCATCAGTCATTTTTCAGTTAAAAATTGGCCGGCTCAATTTGGAAAGATGAAAACTGTGCTCTTTGTTCTCCTAAAAAAAAAAAAAATAGTTAACCTGTAGAAATGCAAAAGACGATTATCTCTAATTGGTTGAGATTAAGTCACGTGACGAGGACTTTGTCACGTTACTTTGTACAGTAAC
This sequence comes from Ascarosepion bandense, assembly GCA_037127315.1. NCBI lineage: Eukaryota > Metazoa > Mollusca > Cephalopoda > Sepiida > Sepiidae > Ascarosepion > Ascarosepion bandense. The sequence goes on along the minus strand of JBBBDQ010002136.1, from coordinate 685,683 downwards.
GATAGTGGTCAGACATTCGCTCGGTTTCCCGAAGTCAACCGGTGCAGATGCCTCGTCCAGGATCACCAGCTCTAACCTTGTGAAGCTTGCTAAACCATGACGTCATTTACTTTTTGTAAATATATCTCCACCAGATATAGAAAGAAATTATCTCCGTCTCTCAGTCATCACGTTGGAAATAATCAGGACATGCTAGTTAAAGAGCAGATAAATCCGTCTCGCTCAAAATCAAGAAACATAAATATGACTTCCACACAATTATGTATTATTTCTCGCTGGACTCTTACCCGGGTCGACGATATTTATCTTCTGTAAAATGATAACAATATTGAAATCCAGTCAATGGAGGTTCTTGTTCAATAGCTTTAAAAAACTATTTTTCACTTCCTGTTGATGTAGAGAGTATTTGAAATATTTTAAATAATAGCGCGTTGCTTCTTTTTATATCTATACTCGTTCCTGTTCGTTTTCAGCTTTAGTATAGAGTTACAAAGAATTACCGTACATAATAAGTTACACCTGAAAATATGGAAGTGTGATTCATGTCAAATTCAGCAAAAATGTTTCAAACTTGTGATATTTTAGATACCTTTTACGTTATTCTCCATTAGCAAGATATGGACACACTTCTTCCTAAATCCATTAAATAGTAGGGCTGTTCCAAGGCTTCAGTTATGTGATCCAGCTGTGTGCTAGCCGTGTCGTAGTTTTTAAAAAAGATTAAATTCTGTTGGTTATACGAGTTTAATATGCAAACAAAACAAAATATAAACGTGGCCTTTTCTTATGAATATAATACGAATTGTGGGAATATGCAAAGCTCTTATTCTCTCACTGAATTCTAACCAAACAACACAACAATATATGTAAAAAATACTGACTAGGAATTTCGTCTTCAATTGTTTTTTTATTTGTGGGCATTGTTTTTTGGTCTTTTTTTAAATTTATTTCCATAACCTTTCGAGAATGTCTCACGTTGTTTTCGTCATCTATTTTCATAGTTTTTCCAAATGTCTAACCTTTCATTTATCTTTATCTATACGCTTTTCGACAATATCTCACGCTGTTTTCTCTATTTATTTCCATGAGCTTTTCAAGAATGTCTCACGCTGTTTTCTTAATCTATTGCCATATCTTTTTCCAGAATGACTGACGCTTTTTTCATGATCTATATCTATAAGCTTTTCGAGAATATCTCACGTTGTTTTCATTATTTATCATCATTATCTGTTTTCAAAATCAACACTTTCTTAATTATGGGTCGCGACCCACTGGTTGGTTGCAAGAAGAACATTGGTTGGTCGGAAAACTACTTCAGATAAATGCTGTTTATGTGTTATTTTGACGAGTTTAACGAAACAGTTTTGTTCATGATCTCAATTTAATCATTCGTTATCGTATAAAGAAAATCAGTTTTAATCGATTCATATCAACAATATTTTTTTCTATTATATATCATTGGGTTGCCATCAGCTTTGTTAATTAATAGTGGGTCGAGATTCTAAAAAGTTTGGGAACTTCTAATTTAAAGTTTTCTTCAGAACATTCGCAACATTTGTTTGTAAAATGCAACGTCGTTGTTTTAAGTTCCTCTTTTTATTTATCACAAGGCTGTTCATCCATTCCTTCCATAATGGCGTGTCATCATTATTTAACACAGCAGAATATTTTCGGACGTGTAAGTTTCTGTAAATTGTCTCTGGAAATTCATAATCACTTTTGAATTATTGCGGTATACAGGATTGCGCAAAAGTATTAGGACAAGAAATAATTTATCTTTTATGAGGCATCAAAATACAGTTTAAAATCACCCCTGTCCATCCACCTTTGCACACTACAAAGTATTATGACAGGGGGGAGTTTCCTAAAAGCCTCACTGAAATTCAAATACAGGGTGAAAAGACAAACCTTTGTAAGAATTATTTAACTAAAAAGGAATTTGAATTGGCCACCACAAAACCCTAATCTCAATCCTAATCTCAATCCTATTGAACATCTATGGGATGTTTTAAATCTAATGTTACTTTGCAAGCCACACTTTGGCAACATATACAAACTGCTTGGCAGGAGATACCATTAGACATATTGACAAAGCTTGTGATGTCAATGTCTGACACAAGGAAGGCTGTCATCAAAGCAAAAGGCTATAATACTAAATATTAAATTTATTTTGTAACAACTATTTATTCTTGTTAAAGCATTTGTTGAGTAAATCAAATAAACTTACTTTAATTAAATTGTTTATTTTCTGTCAATATATCTCATAAAAGAAAAATAGTTCTTGTCCTAATACTTTTGCACAGTACTGGATATATACAAGGTGCGATTGGTAAATTGTCGCAATTATTTTGATAAAAGATAAAATAGTTCTTGTCCTAATACTTTTGCACAGTACTGGATATATGCTAGGTGCGATTGGTAAATTGCCGCAATTATTTTGATGCCTCATAAAGAATAAAATAGTTCTTGTCCTCATACTTTTGCACAGTACTGTATATTTAACGGCCTGGAAAGATTAATTTTGGTAACGTTGAAAATATCCTGCTACTATAGGTTTGCGAAAGCACAACTGTGATAAAAATGGCAAGCTTAAACCAATTTCATACGTATACACTGTTTTTCATACAGCAACTATATTGATCAAGTATTAGTTACTCATTCTGGGTGAGAACTCCTAATCCCGCTTTTCGATTAAAAGACAGTTACATATTGACTTAGGTGACAGTCATATCATCGAAAACTTCTGAAAATTACTCTCTGCGTATTTTCACTTCATTGTGCGTTGTGGTGTAGTGGATATCGACTTGGAACGAGAGATCGGGGTGCCGAGTTCGAATTCCAGTTGAATTCCTTATATTCACTTACGGGCAAATATCCTTGGCAAAGCTATTAATCTGTGTCTTTCTACCAGTTATGGGTTAAATAATGAGACAGATTGAGTTCTATAGCCTTAGCTGGTATCTAATCTACCGCAGAAAGCAATGGCAATCTACATCGGATAATCTTCTACCCCGTCAGTCATATCTCGTTCGAGACATGATTACCAAGCGTATAGCACTTAACTGATTGACTACATGTAATAGTTGGAAACATGAGCTTCTACTGGGCAATAAGTAGGGAATCGATCTTGGTTTGTTATGAAGTAATAGACCGATCCCCCACTAATTACTACATAATAATATAATATATCTCTTCTTCCTCTAGATATGAGTCAATTAACAGAACAGATTGAGTTCTATAGACTTCGCTGGCAACCTTTCTACTGTAGAAAGCAATGGCATTCTACTGCGGGATAATTTTCGGCCCAGTTAGTCATATCTTTTCAAAATATGATCGCCCAAAGCTTGTATTACGTATGGCACTTAACTAACTGAGTTTCACTTCATTTTGTCAAAAACTAATGAACAGTTAGCAAAAAGTAGTTTTACATTCGTGAAAATATCGAAATATTTAATCAGGAATTAAGGGTTAAGTGTTCATATGCCTTTGTAATAGATAATAGTTTTAGGGTTTTTTTTTTTTTTTTTTTTTTTTATAAGCGTTTCACCCCGAGCAAGGCATGTCACTGCCACTACTGTGCAGGGGGCTACGTAGAGAGGAGAAAGGCTGGTTAAATATAGGACATAACAGAGGGTGGGTGATAGGCGGGTGAGGATACCGAGAATGAGGGTTGGGTAGATGAGAGTGTTGTGAGAATAGTTGGGAGTTAGTGTGATAGGAGGTGTCTATTGACCCTACATTTAAACACCTGGAGATTGTAACTGTCGGGAAAGCAGACTTGTGGAAGGGAGTTCCACAGGCGGGAAGCGCGAGAAAAGAAGCTGTTGGAGTAGAATTTACGGTTACATCTTATTTGTTTAACTGTAAAAGGGTGGGACCTAGTTGCTAATCTAGTATCTCGTGTAAATTCGTGCTTGGGCGGCACCAGTGATCTAAGCTCATCGGAGCAGAAGCCATGAAAGTACTTGTAGAAGAGGCACAGGGAAGCTACATCACGCCGGTGTGAGAGCGGCTGCAGCCGGTCTGCCAAGTTAGTATCAACCACGTTACAGATCCTCCTTTGTATTTTGTCAAGAAGCCCAAGGAGAGCAGCAGGGGCACCCGACCAGATATGGCAGCAATTTGTTTACTAAAATATCAAAACACATGATTGGTTGTTGTTTTGTCGATCTTAGAATTAATCGAATTTTCATCTGTTTTATAACTGGTCCTATTACAGTGGTTCATTGTAATTTTCTATTTAAACCAAAATCGAAAAGAGACTAATACAGATGAAAAGATGAGAAAACTCAACCTGTTGTATGGTTTGAAGGCTCTTTAGAAAGCTGCAGCCTGCTAGGTTCTTTTCCTCCGGAAGCGTACACGAATAGTTAACGTTCGTTTTCTGACCATAAGAATAAAATCGAAATCTACCATAGACGATAGTCCCGGCGGTAGATATTCTCGTCTTATCAAATAAATATTATTCTGATGTAAAATATCAATATACAGGATGTCTTTAAAATCTGAACATGTAGGTAAAAATGCATATTTTCATTAAATTTTCAACCACATTTTATTGAATTGGAATATTAACAAAAAATATCTTCAATGTTAACCGCCATTTGTGATGCAAAGTCTGATGCACTTCGCAAGATTCATATATTCACTCGACGCAATAACTGCACATTTAACTGCAAATTTATCCCATTTGATGCGTTCAATCAAGTGTGTTGCATCTGTGATTTTCATTGAGTACACCTTCTCCTTTAGAAAATCCAATAAAAGTATTCATTTTTCTTTCCTTCTATTGACAGGATCATGTTTAATCTGTGGAAATAAACGAGATATGTGGATCCAGAAAAGAAAATCTTATAAATGTATTTTGTTTACTTTCCATGTGTCTATGTGCGTTGTGTTGCAGTTGGTATCGGCTCCGAAAGAGAAATCCGTTATCCGAGTTCAAATTCTGGTTGTATTCGTTGCATTTAATAGTTCTCAAATATTCTTGGAGAGGGGATTAATTGTCGCTTTTCATTTCAGCCATAGCTTATATTACAGGGCATGTTGGGTTCTGTAGCCTTAGTAGGCAATCAAGACATGATCGCCCAAGCGTGTTTCTCGTATGGCACTTAAATGCCTGATAATAATTCGAATATGGAATAAAACGAGAGAAAGCGAAGGAAAGAAGATGAAATTGTGATTTTCATTTGTTTGGTTTTGGATTCATTCTGTCATGATTTATATGATTCTGTTGTTAAACCTGATGTACTAAAAAGGGTGTGCGTTGTAGTGCAGTAGATATCGGCTAGGAACGAGAAATCAGAAAGCCGAGCTCCAATTCCAGTCGAAATCGTTGTATTCACTTACCCGCAAATGCCCTTGGGAAAGGTAGGAATCCGTCGCTTCTCCATCCATCTCTAGTTTAAATAGTACGATAGATTGGATTTTATAGCCTTGGTTGGCAACCATTTGATTACAGAAAATAATTTGCAAACTACTGCCTAAAAATGTTATGCTCAACCGATCATGTCTCTTTCAAGACATAATCGCTTAAGCGTGTATCCTGTTTTAATTGTGTTAAAAACACTCTGTGACCGATCCTTGTAAATAAGCAGCCGCTTTTATGACTGTAAATTCAAGTTTCCCAAGATCCTTTTCAGAGTAAAATTTGAACGATAGACTGTACTAATTTTTTTTCGCTACACTGAAGTGGGACAGTTATATCGAATTAATCGCTAGAATTGTTCCTAAGAGAGATATATCACTCCGTTGTGTCAGACGAGTTTTTCCCCAGAACATACATTAAGTACTATTATTCAGTACCTTTCATATATTATTTATTCATACCTTTCATATATTATGTTTTCATACCTTTCATACATTTCATATATTATTTATTCATACCTTTCATATATTAAGTACTATCATTCAGTACCTTTCATATATTATTTATTCATACCTTTCATATATTATGTTTTCATACCTTTCATACATTTCATATATTATTTATTCATACCTTTCATATATTAAGTACTATCATTCAGTACCTTTCATATATTATTTATTCATACCTTTCATATATTATGTTTTCATACCTTTCATACATTTCATATATTATTTATTCATACCTTTCATATATTAAGTACTATCATTCAGTACCTTTCATATATTATTTATTCATACCTTGCATATATTATGTTTTCATACCTTTCATACATTTCATATATTATTTATTCATACCTTTCATATATTAAGTACTATTATTCAGTACCTTTCATATATTATTTATTCATACCTTTCATATATTATGTTTTCATACCTTTCATACATTTCATATATTATTTATTCATACCTTTCATATATTAAGTACTATCATTCAGTACCTTTCATATATTATTTATTCATACCTTTCATATATTATGTATTCATACCTTTCATATATTATTTATTCATACCTTTCATATATTAAGTACTATTATTCAGTACCTTTCATATATTATTTATTCATACCTTTCATATATTAAGTACTATTATTCAGTACCTTTCATATATTATTTATTCATACCTTTCATATATTAAGCACTATTATTCAGTACCTTTCATATATTATTTATTCATACCTTTCATATATTAAGTACTATTATTCAGTACCTTTCATATATTATTTATTCATACCTTTCATATATTAAGTACTATTATTCAGTACCTTTCATATATTATTTATTCATACCTTTCATATATTAAGAACTATTATTCAGTACCTTTCATATATTATTTATTCATACCTTTCATATATTAAGTACTATTATTCAGTACCTTTCATATATTATTTATTCATACCTTTCATATATTAAGTACTATTATTCAGTACCTTTCATATTTTATTTATTCATACCTTTCATATATTAAGTACTATTATTCAGTACCTTTCATATATTATTTATTCCTACCTTTCATATATTAAGTACTATTATTCAGTACCTTTCATATATTATTTATTCATACCTTTCATATATTAAGTACTATTATTCAGTACCTTTCATATTTTATTTATTCATACCTTTCATATATTAAGTACTATTATTCAGTACCTTTCATATATTATTTATTCATACCTTTCATATATTAAGTACTATTATTCAGTACCTTTCATATATTATTTATTCATACCTTTCATATATTAAGTACTATTATTCAGTACCTTTCATATATTATTTATTCATACCTTTCATATATTAAGTACTATTATTCAGTACCTTTCATATTTTATTTATTCATACCTTTCATATATTAAGTACTATTATTCAGTACCTTTCATATATTATTTATTCATACCTTTCATATATTAAGTACTATTATTCAGTACCTTTCATATATTATTTATTCATACCTTTCTTATATTAAGTACTATTATTCAGTACCTTTCATATATTATTTATTCATACCTTTCATATATTAAGTACTGTTATTCAGTACATCGAACATTACTGCCAATCTTAGCCTGGTACTTCTTAATTAGTCATGTCCCTCCAGGAAGTAGGCAATCATAACCATTCACATCTTATCTTTCGTAGAACATAACTCGCTACATACTGTTCTTTTTCTATGTGCTGCATATACCTTTCAGGTGGATCTCAAGATCTTTTGCTGCTGGTATAGTATGTGAATTACACGCCATTATGATCTATAGCTTAAATCTAGACAGACTTGTGATCTACACAATTTTGTTATAAATGTGTAATTCTGAAATAACAGAGAAATATATGAGTTAGTAATAATGTGTAGCTTTACACAAATGCAGGCGGTAATCTGCAAAGCAGGTGGCTTTAATTGAAATGTGAACTTGTCATATGCCCTCCAAGTAATCTGTCATTCTCATGTTCCTTTGAATGTTTCTAAAATGTAGATGCCACGATATTTTACTAGTAATTATGATAGGCAGAAGAAGCTGGCTTTGAAATGTGAACTTGTCAGAGAGAGAGAGAGAGAGAGAGAGAGAGAGAGAGAGAGAGAGTGGGGAGGTGACTAAACTTAATACTAAGCTTGTGTTTTGGAAGATTTATACATTGTTGTAGATCACAAATCATTTATGTAGATCACCAGCACCAATGTTTCTATAATAGAATGTCTCTTGATCAGCAACTTTTCTGTAAATAAATTCTACGGGAAGTGAAAATAAATCTTTTGAAAAAAAGAAAAAAACAATAACACATTCAAAATGCCAATTACAGGTGGGGATACTAAAATCAAGCAGGAACAAATAATTTAAATACCTGGGAGGTGTTCTAACATAAGACGGAAAAAGTGACACAGAGATCCGAAGGCGAATTCGCATGGCGAAGGACGCGTTCCAGAAGCTGAGTATACTATTAAGAGACAGCAGAATTTCACTAGAAACAAAGAAGAGAGTACTGAATTGCGATGTGATGTCATTTCATGGCAGTGAATGTTGGACGTTATCATCAAAGATGAAGGAAAAACTTGAAGGAACTGAAATGTGGCTCTAGAGAACGATGCTCCGGATATCATGGATCGAGCATATGAGCAATGATGAGGTTTTGGAAATGATGGAAACAAAAAGGAAATTAATACTGCAAGAGAAAGGAGGGCTTGGAGAACCTGATACTAACAGGTCAGATAGAGGAAAAAAGAGGCAGGGCAAAGAAAGGGATAACATATTTGAAGGGGTTGAGCAGGGGGATGACAGAACAGGTGTTGCGCGGTTTAACAAGAGAAAGCGTGCTAAGAGCCAGCATGGATAGGGAGACGTGGAAAGCCATGATCGCCTACGTCCTGAAATGACAGGGCACATAGAAGAAGATATATGCCAACTATTTAGAAGAAATTATAATGTGGTTATAAAATGGGGGATCAAATCTATATTATAGTTAATATATAAACTGATCCCTCATTTTGTGACAATGGTAGTTTCTATACATTTATATTCTAGATTTATGGGCTTGAGCTAGTGGATGACAGAACGAGGGTTGCATGGTGTAACAGGAGAAAGCCTGCTAAGGGCCACCAGGGATAGGGAGACGTGGAAAGCCATGATCTCAAAAGTCCTGAAAGTACATGACGCATAGGAAAAGAAGAAGAAGAAGAAGGAGGAGGAGGAAGAGGAGGAAGAGGAGGAGGTAAATATATTTTAAAGAAAAAGGGGTGTAATTTTATTTTTTTTTATTACTAAATCTTTTTAGGAAAACTCATTTTTAATACTGTTATGTCTCTTAAAAATAGTATTTAAGGTCTTTGTTAACTATGCAAGTCATTTTAATTCACCCGTGACCGTTTTCAAGCGGACAAAATAATTATTCCCTCGTCTAATCTGAAGTGAATCAGTTAAAGTTTCGGAAGTTTCGTAAGTTGCAAAGAAGAATGTTTCATTTTGTCACTGTCTGCGGCCATCCGCCACGGTAAAAATGAACTTGTCTCTTAGATTTAATTCTCTTTGTTTAATTCCACTTTGTTAATAACTTAAAGGTTCTATGTTCATAATATTTTAATGTTCATTCTTTGATAATGACTTATGTAAGCCGAAAGCTCAGACCCGATAAAAAAATCAACAATTACTGTGATTTCTTGTCGTCTTTTAACGATAGCACCATCAGCTTATCAGTCTATATGAAAGAATCCTACACAAAATAAATAGACCAAACTTGTATATATTATTCAACGAAACCTGTATTAATGAAGAAAATCCTGCCAAAATACACACAATTCATATATATATATATTGTAATGGTTGTTACAATGGTTTATAAATTCATAGTATCACTACACAAAAATTTTCGCGTTTAGAACCTGCTACGTGCTTCTCATCGGATGATAAGTTGAAAGTAAATTAAATGATGAAAGCGGTTTATTTATGGTGATAGGTTGATAAGCCAAAAAAACATTGTAACAACCATTACAATATAATGCTCTACGTTGTATCGAGCACTCTTTATAAAAGTAAACGCATGAAAAGTAGGTAAAAAACCTACGTGTTCTACAACTTTGTTACAATATATTATATATATTGCGTTATTGAAACTCGTTTATATATATATATATATATATATATATATATATATATATATATATATATATATATATAAACGAGTTTCAATAATGAAGTCACTTTGGGATTTTGTCAATTCCCAAAATAAATTTTCATATGTACAGAAGAATCTTAACCGTGAATCAGAGGTTAGACAAATCAATAATTTTACACATTAAAAGAAAAAAATATATATATACAATCGTAAATTGGATTAGTTTTTTTTTTATTTTAGAGCAAGATTTCTTTTTAGTAAATTGTGTTTCGTTACTCTGTAAAATATTCTTGACGTTAAATCAAGTGAGGAAAATAATCATAAATTTATGCTGTAAATGAAAATTTCTCTACTTATTTTAAAAGAAAGGATTTACATTTATTTGTGGATAGACAATAATCTAACTGATGGCAAAATAGGATTTTGTTAACATTATCAAATCACCGTTGTTTTCTCCATAATAAGAAGATTACTTACCTCAGTTATGCTATTCTTTCTTTTCACAACTTTATCTGTACGTAGGGAAATAAGAAATTATATTATTTCAAAAACATAATTCACATTTAAGAAGTAAATTAGCTGAGAAAATTGCATCAGATATATGGTGTATATCTTGGAGAAATTGAAAAACTAATGTATCTTAAAGGATAAATGTATTCTGGGAAATGTCTACATGAATATTTGCATCGATTTATATCAGTATCTTTTAAGGATAGTGTCTAAGTGAGGTGGACAGTTCTAGTCGACAAGAATAGTCGGTTTTACTGGCATATAAAAACATGGCTCCGAAAAGAATTGCAGTTATGAAGATAAACGGGTTACTATATAACAAAAAATATTACTCTCTTGTTTATTTAGACTCATATCCCCATCACTGTTTTTTTGATGACAATTGACTTACTATACGAATGCTTTGCAAATGACTTACAAGGGAAATTGTTTCAAATGAGATGATATTTAAATTCTTTATTCCGTGAATTATTCAGACTAATATCCTCATCTTTGTTGTTTTCATCACAAATGACTTACTATACGAATGTCTAGTATCTTCATGTTTCTTATTTGGTTTATTGTAGGAATGCATCGCAAATAGATTACAAATTGCAAATAAACTGCATTATTGCCTGAAATATTCAGACTAATATCCTCATCTTTGTTGTTTTGAACACAAATAGATTACTCTTGACATGCAGTGAAAATAGTGTTCGAGAAAAATGGATCGCAATTGAGTTGCTATAAAAATACATTATTCCATTAATTATTTAGACTAGTATCCTCACCTTGTTTTTTTTATTAAAAATGACTTACTATAAGAATTACAACCATAATTACTTGCCAATTATTAACTATGAAATATATTATTTCATAAATTATTCAGACTAGTATATGCGTTGTGGTGTAGTGGATATCGACTTGGAACGACAAATCGAGGAGTTGTGTTCGAATTCCAGTTAAATTCGTTGCATTCACTTACGCGCAAATACTCTTGCGAAATGTATTAATCCATCTATTCCTTCCAGTTATGTGTTAAGTAGCGGATTAAGTTCTATAACCTTGGCTGGTAACCAGTCTACAGCAGAAAGCAATGGCAACCTCCTACGGGATAATCTTCTGCCCAGTCAATCGCTCAAGCCTGTATCACGTATGGCACTTAATGACTGATCCACATTTGTGTTGTTTTGATCACAAATTACTTAATATAAGAATCTATTTCGAACATCTGATTTGGGAAATGTACTGTGAACAAAAATTAATTATACCTATTATTTAAAATAATATCATTATCTTTGTTGTTTTAGTGTCAAGTGACCACACCAATAACTAACAAGTGAAAGTTTTATGTGTTATGAATAAAAAAAATGCTTCCTAAATTTCGATACTCCTATCATGATATTTGCTATCTGATTTCGATGAATTAATATCGAGATCGTCTCCGATGATAAAAGCAAACTTTTAATCGTTGTGTCTCTCATATTCACGGATCACCGAACGACAGAAGAATACTCAAGAAATGGTTTTGTCCTAAGGTTCTAGCACTCCAAATATCTGGTGAATTTTAAACTCCTCTACTTGATATCATAAATTTTAAAGCGATGTCGAACAAAGAGTCGACCCGACTGACAATTTTATTTAACAAGATTGACGCTGTATTACAGTGAATCGTGACAGCTGTGTTCTTGCTGAAAAATTTATGGCAATAAATTTAACATGATGTTAACCTCAGTCTGGCGCAAGTTTTCCAATATCCAGGCGTCACTTAGATTTCTTGCGAGACAGAATCATGTCACCCGAAGTAAACGCGTGTCCAGGTTATATCATGGTGTCGAGAAAACCAATGAATTGACCCTTGTCAGTGTTGAAAATGAGCCTGACTAGATATTTTAACGTCGAGGAGAAAGTAAAATACTATGTGCAAAGAACTCAAATATAATTTTTTGGGTATGATGTTCACCCTGTATAAGCCCCTCGAGGCAGGGATTTAAAGAGTCAGTCTTTTAGGTGCCATACGTGATACACGCTTGGGCGATCATGTCTCTTTCGAGACATGAGTTACTGGGCAGAAGATTATTCCACATCAGGTTGCCGTTACTTTCTGCAGTACGCTGGTTGCCAGCCATAGCTATAGAATCCAATCTGTTCTGTTAGTTAACCCATAACTAGAGGGAGTAGACGGGTTAATACTTTCAGGGGGGGTATGAGCGTGTAAGTGAATGCAGATAATTCAACTGGAATTAGAACTCGGTTCCCTGATATCTCGTTCAGAGCCGATATCCACTTCACCACAACGTACATCCAATTGTTTAAAGAGTAATATTTACATATTAAGTAAATCATCAGTGCTATACGTGATACACGCTTGGGGGGATCATTTTTCGAAACAGACAGGGCAGATTTTATCGCAGTGGGTTGTCATTACTTTTTGCGTTAGACTAGTTGCCAAACAAGTCTAATGAACCTAATCTGTCGTTCAGCTGGAATTCGAAGTCACCGATCTCGCGTTCCGAACTGATATCCACTGCAGTACAACGCTCATCCTGATTATACGGATATAGAGGGAAAATAACGGTTGATAGCGACTTTAACAGGTTAAGCTAGTAAGGAACCGATAAGCATGTTCTTGGGTGTCGGTACCACAAAGCGGCAGTTCATGAGAAGATGCTGCTCATGTTAAAATTAAATCTTTCGGATAGAATACGAAAGTAATGAGGACGGCTTAATACAATTTGTGTAGAATGGTGAGTCTTAGAACTGGTGGAACTAACGAATGTACTTCCTTTGAAAACATTCCATGAAAATTGCGACAGAGCAACGAGAGACTAATTACGTTTCTTCTGTGGAAAAAAAAGGGGTTGCATGGTGCAATATATTTTGTCACCCACAATGACGCAGAGCCGCCTTTTATATGTGCCGAGACTGGAAAAGGAAATTTAATCAGTTTTTAGGTTGCGATGGGTAAATTGTTGTCAAAATGAAAATAATACTGACATTTGATTTTGGCAGACAGACAGGGTGCGATGGACAAATTGTCGTATAAATGAGGCCAAAATGAAAATAACACAGGCATATCATTTTAACAGACAGACAGGGTGCGATGTACAAATTGTCGTCTAAATAAGACCAAGATGAAAATAATACAGACATAAAATTTTAGCAGATACACATGGTGCGACGGACAAACTGTCGTCTATATGAAGCTAAAATGAAAATAACACTGATATCTCATTTTAGCAGATATACAGCGCGCGATGGATGTGTTGTCTAAATTAAGCAAAAATAGAAATAACATGACATTTCTTTTTAATAGGTACACAAGGTGCGATGAACAAATTGCCATCTAAATGACACACCCTCACCAAAAATGAAAAAAACAAAAACAAAAAAAAAAACAACACTAATACCTCATTTGAACAGATAGACTGGGTGTGATGGCAAAATTGTCTTAATATCGCAAAAATAAAAAAAAAAAGATTGTCTTGTTATTTTAAAAGAAACAAAGTATGCGATGGTCAAATTGTCGTCTGAATGACGTAAAAATAAAAATAACACTGACATTTCATTTTCACAAATGGAGTGTGTGATGGATAATTTGTTGTCTAAATGCCGTAACATCTAAAAAATAACTTTTAAATGGATTTATTTAACAAAATTTCACAAAAATATCTTCAAATGCTAAAGAAGAAGTAAATTACTGAAAAGTAATTGAAACCCACCTGAAACTCACCTGAATGTGTAACGCTCCTCATGCCAATAACATTTCCACCGAGCTTCTCTAAGGCATATGATTTCATTTAATTTATTGTGTTCCTCTAGAATTTACATTTAAATTCGAGAGGAACACAACAATTATATTCAAATAAATTATTCAATATAATCGCCGTTGGTTTAAACCACGACCTCCATAGAGAATCTTTTGCAAATCTCCTAGACGTTCGCGTTGTTTAAAATGATGAATACTGCCATAATCATTGCGTAGATTTCATTTTTGGTGTTTTGATGCTTTTGTTCATGCATTTACTTTTATAAAGAGTGCTCGATACAAATGTAGAGCGTTATACTGTAATGGTTTTACAAAGTTTTTAAATTCATAGTATCACTACACAAAAAATTTCTCATGTTTCGAAGCCAGCCCATTATGTTTTGGCTTCATACTCAGGTGATAGTTTTAGAAGTGAGAATTATCCATTTGAAAAAGCCAGTTTATTTGAGTTGGATTTGTTATTTTTGGGTGTTAGAGGTGTTGGTCTGTATTTTGAGTTCCGTTGACCTTTGTACCGGTCGTAGGTTTAAGTGTTTGTTTTTGGCAGAGTTCATGATAGGTTATACTGTTAATCTTGAAAGGGCTGATGCTGCTGGCGCCTAGCGTGTTGTTGTTTGGTTTAGCGGTTGGTAGGTGTTGTTTTGTTTTGGGGTTGGTTTCTCCCTAATTTAATGTATGTTATTTTTTTATTGGAATGTGTGCTTTTTCTTGTTTTGTATTTATCTTTTTTGTTTTTTATAAAATATATTTTTTGTAAAATATATCTTTCATAAAGAAGAATAGGGGTTGGTAGTTGTTGTTTTTGGGGGTTGGTTTCTCCTTAATTTAAAGTATGTTATTTTGTATTGGGGTGAGTGCTTTTTTGTTTTTTATAAAATATATTTTTTATAAAATATATCTTTCATAAAAAATATTTTATAATATTCCATAATATTAGGCTATTTTATAATATTGTAAAGTATAATATTTTATAATATTCAAGAAATATATTTCTTTTATAAAATCTATCCTTTATACAACATATTTTATAAATGAAAAATATATTTTTTTATTTATTTATCTACTATTCTGTTGCAACTGCATTATTTTTTGTTGGTATTGTATAGGGTTTGTTTTCTATTGCGGGGAGTTTCTAGTTGGGACTTGTTTTTACTTAAATGTTAGCGAGAATTAATTACGATGTTTGCATATTACTCCATATATATATATATATATATATATATATATATATATATCAACGGGATTGATTTCTGGCGAAATTGTTGGCCAGATGTAAAGTTTGTTGTGTTCGCAGAAATGGCATGAAAGTTATGACTGGGTTCTCCTGATTGTTTGGCATGGTGCAGAGTCCTTTTCCTGTCTTTGGACCCTGAACACCCTAATTATTGAAGACATTTGATATGGGCCTTTGTGTGGTCTCTGGGAACCTGTTGGAAAATGAATGGCGGCACAAGGTTGCCATCCTCAGTGATCCCTCAAAACACCGTAATTTGGACTGGATATTCGGTGGTTATCAATCTGAATCCTCTGCACTGTACTTAGAGTGACACCCATACTCTTTGAAATGTTCGGGCACGAATGACAAGCAGTGACAATAAACTTGGAATTATTTCGAACTATTGTTTTCATCTTGGTTGATATACGTGTTTTAATAAGCACAACGTTTCGACCAAATACTCCCTGGTACTCATCAGATGTTCATTGATTGTGGAATATCTTTTAGATTATCTCGGTGATTATTGAAACATATCCTCTGAAATCCATGTTGGAATTTGGTTTGTAACTAACAAGCCCAATGATTGAACTCATGACCACTAGGTGATACTAACATATGTATAACCAACTACTATATCCAATGCGCCACTTTAGTGGCGTAATTTTGAAGCTTTTTATATTCAGTGTTAGATGGACTTTTACAACTGGATTATAATCCAGCTGTCAGTTATACTGGATTATAACTGAATTATAATCCAGAGTCTTGGTCGAAGCGTTGTGTTTATTCTAACAATTAACCAAGATGAGAACAAAAGTTCTAAATAATTCCAAGATTATTGAAAATTACTCATCTCAGAAAGAAATGCAAAGGAATAACGAATACAGTTTCCAAATTCTGGGGGAGTGAAATGATGTTTTTTCTCTCAAAGATGATGCGTAGTTGACCCTACTAGACTTCACAGATGAAAAAAATAAAAAATTAACTACGCGCAAAATTACAATGATAAATGGAGACCATTTATCCATCGCAACTAGCATATAAAAAAGTACTGGATTTTCGGCTCTTATACTGGACTAGCAGTATAGCCTGGCGTTGCTCGGGTGTAATGAAATCTTTAAAACTAATCCATGGTCCTGGAGTTCAGACTCTTTGAACGTTGGCACGAAAGACAAAAGAGCAATAGTTGTTTCCAGTTAAAGCTAAATCGTAGATTGAAAGAAAAATGAATGGATGTAAGTCAAAATTTCCTGCTATCGATATCAAATAGGTTTTTTCGTCTTAAACTGAATTTTGATGGCTAAATAGGTCTGCTGTGTAAATGGTATCATGGCTGAAACTAAGAACTACATTTATACCTACTTATAGCCAAACCCGAAGCAAAAACTAAAATAAAAGGGCTGAAAAAATACAGATATACAGGCAGATAAACAGACACACACACAAACATCTTGCCTTTTATATATATATATTATCGATTTTCTGCACTATTGTAAGAACTGCAACCTTGAAACTTCTGAATATCGTTTCTTATGTCTTAAAATTCGGACCACTCCTACTATAACCCGATTTTTTCGATTTTCGATATTTATCGGGGGTACCTCGACACAAAACCTAACTAAGAACACTCGCCGATATTTATAGTACAACTGTGTAAATTTTCAAGAAAATCGTTTCAGCCGTTTTGGAGTGTATAGGCAACGGACACACACACAGAGACACACACAGAGACAAAGTTCCATATATTATATAAGTTCAGAGCTCTACAGGAAACAGACGATAATCTCAGCATTCTTAGAGACGTAGCATATGTACGATTTCTACTTGAGATTTAAGTTTTAATATACGCGCAAAGCAATGAGCTTCCCTGGTTCAACATCCTTTCATTTTGATTGGGGATATATCTGGATCTGAGAAGTTACAATCGATTGCAACAAGTTTACTTTACGAGGCCACTGGCGAGTTAGAACATTCATATTGCTACCATGAGTCCTGAGTCTAAATTTGCTATGATGGTAGTTTCTTTATTTTTTTTATTATTTTTTTTGAAATCAGTTCACTCCAAGCAAGGCATTTTAATCCCACTGTTGCGGAGGGGATTACATAGGGGAAACTGATGAGAAAGAGGAGTTAGTTACAGGAAATGTTAGGAGGAGAGTAGTGGACGGATCAGAATACCGGTGTAACGTGTGTGGAGTGGATGGAGAAAAGAGCTTAAGAGAATGGATGCGAGTTAGTGATAGGAGATGTCTATTGGCTTTACATTTAAATTCCGGGAGATTGTAGCTGTCGGAGAAGTAAGTATATGAAAAAGAATTCCACAGGCGGGAAGTGCTAGAAAAGAAGCTTTTAGAATAGAAATTGCGGTTATATTTTATCGGTTTCACTGTAAAAGTGTGGAACCTAATTCCTAGTCTAGTAGCTCGTGTAAATTCATACCTAGGGTGCATCAGTGAGCTAAGTTCATTGGAGCAGAAACCGTGAAAGTATTTGTATAAGAGGCACAGGGAAGCCATGTCACGCCGGTGAAAACTACATCTAAACTATCACCCGATTCACAATCCACCCACGTCTGTTGAATAGGTGAAGAGGTCCATCCCTTGTTTCCTGTTTAGGATGTGGTTTCCGGTTTTACTCTTTTCCAATCTTTTCACTCTTTTTTTTATTTTATTTTATTTTCAATTGGAGTAGATAGACTAAACTATCGCCCGGTTCACACTCCACCCACGTCTATTGAACAGGTGAAGAGGCTCATCCCTTGTTTCCTGTTTAGGTTGTGGTTTCCGGTTTTTCTATTTTCCAATCTTTTCACTCTTACGTAGCCCCCTGCGCATCAGTGGCGTTTTCGCCTTGCTTGGAACCTTTGAACCTTTAAATCAAACCAACAAAATTAAAATATATGCACCATTTATATAAAAAAAAATGTATCTTGTAGGGATTAATAGCTTACATTTGTATCGAGCATTTTCTATCACCAATAATACTATTCAATTTCTGTCTCTAATAATTTTCATGTATTATTGACAATTTTATTTTTGTATCGGGTTTTTATCTCTTATGATTTCATTAATTTTCGTGTCTAAATATTTTCTTTTAAAAATTTAAAGTTTAAAATTTGAGCAGGTATTTCTTATATTCAGTATTATAATTCATTATCTCCGGTCAATATTTTTTATATAGAAATGAAAAGTTTACTTTTGTTTAGAGTATTTTATATGTCCAATAATATCATTTATTTTAAGTGTTCAATAAATTCCATGAAAGACTAAATGTTTGTCTTTATATCGAACATTTTATACCTCCAAAAAATCATGAATTTTTTGTGTTCCTTAGTTTTCATGTGAGAATTAAAATTTACATTTGTATCGAGCAATTATATCTACAATATTATCATTTATTTTTCATCTCCAATGATTTTTATGTAGAAATTAAATGTTTACTTTCTATCGAACATTGTAAACCTCCAATAATTTCATTCAAATTTGATTAAAATTGGACCACTCCTTCTATAACCTGATTTTTTCGATTATCGATTCTCGATATTCATCGCGGGTACCTCGACACAAAACCTAGCTAAGAAAACTCGCAGACGCTTATAGTACAACTGTGTACATTTTCAAGAAAATCGGTTCAGCTGTTTCGGTGTTTATAGGTAACGGACACACACACACATATACACACACAGAGACCATGTTGCATTTATAAATAAGTTTAGATATATGTTCTGTTATTCAAATACACTAGTTCAACGTACCTTCTTTTTATTTCTTTCATTCTGGCCATAAAATCCACAATTTGTATGAATGCTGGTACAATTGTATAAAAGGTCCTTAATCGCAGTCCCATGTAGGATGCATCTTATAAAACCTGCATAAAAGAGTGAATGTTGCCAAAATGCACGTAATGAAATTTGGATTAAAAACACAGCACTTCTATATAGAAGAGAAGAAATCCTGTTTGTATAAGCGATACGTAAAGTTAAGAGAATGTGGTTTTCATTCGAATGAGTCACCTCAAACAAACACATGAGTTAAGATATGGCAACCCATGTCTGGTGCGTCTTTTTCGTGAAAATTTAATTTAATTATCGGTTTGTATTTCTCTTCAAGTTTTGGAAGAGGTTTTTCTACTTTTTTTTTCTTTTTCTTCTTCAGATTTTTTTTTCAGCAAATGGTAGATTCGAATTTGATTCCAGTCTCAACTTGACTTCAATATCGACTAACGTGATATAACTGCAAAGAAATGGCGGGAAAAGTTGATAAGTAAATCTGAGGCCAAGCAACCTATATTCAACTCACGAAACATCGTGACGTTGACATAGCAGGTGCAATGCAATGGTAATTATATCAAACTGCGGTTCGAACGAAAACTGTTTGGGGTACGGAATTTTGCTCAGCTGATAAATACAAAAAGTGGTTAGTAATTTGAAATGATGAGTAGCGATTGGATCTTAAACGAAAAGAAATCCTAATGATTAATTATTCAATCTTCCTCGTTGGATCAAATTTACTTCAAAAACTGGGAAAAATTAGATTATGAATGTTAATTTGTATTTTGTGAAAATTGACAAAAAACGTAAGTAACTTAAAGAATAATACGCATATTTTAGTTTCTTTGGAATCAAAGGTTTGCATTGCAAACGGTTTAAAAGGGAATGGGGAACAGCGTTTTAATCTCTTAAACGAAGCAAGGCAATAAAGCCTCTAAGGCACATGGGGGTAACTGAGCGTGAAGGAATATAAATAAAATTAAGGAGAGAGAACAATGAATAAAAATGAATTAGGATGACATAGTTGACTCGAAAAGCATGAACAATAAAATATTTTCATAATCGAGATCTTTAAAAGAAGAAACTTTTAGCATAAAACTAGAGCAGTTTTAACTGTCAAAAATGACACACTATAGCCATTTTAAATGTAAAATATTGCGACCTACATGACAAGAGGTTTGCGAGAAAAGAAACTGTTAGCACAAAACTATAGCCATTTTAAATGAAAAATATGCGACCTAGATGACAATTATAGTCATTTTGACTGTAAAATAATCCGACCTACATAAAAGTATAGCCATTTTAACTGTAAAAAATGCGACGTACATGACAAATATAGCCATTTAGATTGTAAATTAATGCGACCTACATGACAAGAATAGGCATTTTAACTGCAAAATAATGCGACCTAGATGCCAACTATAGCCATTGTAACTGTAAAATAATGCGACCTACTTGACAACCATAGCAATTTTAACTGTAAAATAATGAGATCTACATGACAAATATAGCCATGTAGAGTGTAAATTAATGCGACCTACATGACAAGTATAGCCAATTCAATTGTAAAATAATGCGACCTGCTTGACAACTATAGCAATTTTGACTGTAAAATAAGGCGACCTAGATGATAACTAGAGCCATTGTAACTGTAAAATAATGCGACCTAAATGCAAACTATAGCCATTTTAACCGTAAAATAATGCGACGTACATGAAAACAATAGCCATTCTGACTGTAAAATAATGCGACCTTGATGGCAACTATAACCATTCTGACTGTAAAACAATGCGACCTGGATGACAACTACAGCCATTTTAACTGCAAAATAATGCGACCTACATGAAAACTATAGCCATTTTGACTGTAAAATAATGCGACCTAGATGCCAACTATAGCCATTTTAACTGTAAAATAATGCGACCTAGATGCCAACTATAGCCATTTTGACTGTAAAATAATGCGATCTAGATGGCGATTTAGAAGTGCTGCTAAATTTCTAATATTGACGTACTAAAGACAAACACTTTACAGAACAAGTACCAAGGAAATATTTATGGGAAATGTATAGGCGAGAAACATTTCGGTGGTGGGAAATTGACTGAAACCGAGATGCAATGTTGTAACCGACAACGTTACAGACACTTTTTGTTGACAATCCTTAATGCATAGCAGATGTACTTGACTGGATGTGATAGCCTTATCAAACGAATTATAAAAATGTCTTATTGCATGAATTAATCGAAGATTGTCATTTGTCTTGTAATGTTAACAACTTATTTATTATAATGCTTTACACATAGCGTACGAGGCTGAATAACTACAAACTGGTTCAGATAAAATACAAGAATATATTAATAATGGTTATCTTGTTACTAACTGATTTATTCTCAAGACTAGCAGTATAGCCAGGCGTTGCTCGGGTGTAATGAAAGTTCATATATATATATATATATATATATATATATATATATATATATATAGTCATCCGCAGACAGATCTGTTTCGTTGTATCACAGCTCATCAGTACGGTTACACT
Organism: Ascarosepion bandense; assembly: GCA_037127315.1. Classification (NCBI taxonomy): domain Eukaryota; kingdom Metazoa; phylum Mollusca; class Cephalopoda; order Sepiida; family Sepiidae; genus Ascarosepion; species Ascarosepion bandense. The sequence goes on along the minus strand of JBBBDQ010002136.1, from coordinate 663,885 downwards.
CCGATTGCTTTTAACCCAGGATTGAAAACCGACCGAATTGGCGTCAGCAGGCGATTATACCTCTGGGTTATGGGCGCTCGGTAGAAGAAGGCAGACTTTTTCAGCATGTATATTATAATTATACACGCCCAATAGCCAGAGGGCTCTATTTCATTACTGAATGAGCGATGCATATATATATATATATATATATATATATATATGTATATATATATATATATATATATACGCATCTATATATATATATATATATATATATATATATATTATCGATTTTCTGCACTATTGTAAGAACTGCGAACTTGAAACTTCTGAATATCGTTTCTTATGTCTTTGTCTATGAGCGTATCAAATTTGATTAAAATCGGACCACTCCTTCAATAACCCAATTTATTCGATTATCGATGTTCGAAATTTTCTGGGGTACCTCGAAACAAAACCTAGCTAAGAACATACGCAGACGCTTATAGTACAACTGTGTAAATTTTCAAGAAAATCGGTTCAACTGTTTCGGAGTCTATAGGTAACGGACACACACACATACACATACACACACAGAGACATCGTTCCATTTATAAATAAGTTTAGATTTAGATATTTTCCAAAAAGCTGACTAATTGTTTGCAAATCATTGATTATAAGATTCAAAATAGCATCCCTATTTTATTTTGTTAATAAACATAACTCTTTATATGCATGCATTTCAATGATTTTATTATTTGATGTAAAACTATCCGAAGGCGAATTGGCATGGCAAAAGACGCGTTCCAGAAGATGAGCAAAATATTAACACACAGGAAAATCTCAATAGAAACAAAGAAAAGAGTGCTGGATTGCTACGTGATGTCAGTTCTTCAATACGGCAGTGAATGCTGGACAATATCACCGAAAATGAGGACAAAACTGGAAGCAGCGGAAATGTGGTTCTACAGAAGGATGCTACGGATATCGTGGACGATATACAAACTAAGATGAGGTGTTGGAAAGAATGGCAACAAAAAGGAAATTGATACTGAACATCAGGAAGAGACAACTGAAGTTCCTAGGACACGCAATGAAGAAGGAGAGCCTGGAGAACCTGATAATGACTGACCAGATAGAAAGAAGGAGAGACAGAGGAAGGCAGCGGATGACATATTTGCAGGGTCTGACAGGTGGATGACGGAACGGGGGTTGCCAGGAGTAGCAGGAGCAAACATACTAAGAGCCACAAGGGATAGGGAGACATGGAGAACCATGATCGCCTACGTCCTGAAGGGACAGGACACATAGAAAAAAAAAGAATATTCAAATTTGTCCTTTTGATGAAAAATGACTTACTATAGAAACGCATTGCAAATAGCCTACAAGAGTTATTATTTCTAAACCGTGACTGTAAAAATACAGTAGTTCTTGAAATATTTATGCTAGTATCTTTATCATTGTTGTTTAGATCACAAACGATTTACTATAAGAATGCATTGCAAATAGCTTACAATGCAAAATGGACTGCGAATGAGTTAAAATAATTTATTATTCCAAGAATTAGTCAGTATATCTATCTTCGTTCTTATTATAGGAATGTGTTGCATATTGCTTACAAGAGAAATGGATTTTAAATTACTCTATAATAGCAGTATAGCCCGGCGTTGCTCGGGTGTAATGAAAGCTTTAAAATTAATCCATGGTCCTGGAGCTCAGACTGGCACGAAAGACTAAAAAGCAATAGTTGTTTCCAGTTAAAGCGAAACCGTAGATTGAAAGAAAAATGAATAGATGTAAGTCAAATTTTGATTTCCTGGTATCGATATCAAATACGTTTTTTTCGTTGTAAACTGAATTTTGATGGCTAAATAAATTCTCTGAATAAATGGTATCATGACTGAGAATAAGAAATACAATTATACCTACTTAGAGCCAAACTCGAAGCAAAAACTAAAAGGGCTGAAAAATACAGACATACAGGCAGATAAACAGACATACACACAACCATCTTGCCTTTTATATATATATATTATCGATTTTCTGAATTATTGTAAGAACTGAATCCTTGAAACTTCTGAATATCGTTTCTTATGTCTTTGTCTATGAGTGTCGCAAATTTGATTAAAATCGAACCACTCCTTCTATAACCCGATTTTTCGATTATCGATTTTTTATTAGTATCGGGGGTACCTCGACACAAATTCTAGCTAAAAACACTCGCAGACGCTTATAGAACAACTCTGTAAATTTTCAAGAAAATCGATTCAGCCGTTTCGGAATCTATAGGTAACGGACACACACACATATACATACACACACACAGAGACAAAGTTCCATTTATAAATAACTTTAGATATCAAGCAGACTAGTATTTCCAGCTTCATTTTTATCACAGAATTCATATACCGAAATACATTATACATTACTTACAAGAAAAATGCATAAAGTTACTTATAAAAATGCATTATTCCATCAATTATTCAGACCAATATCATAGTTTTTGTCATATTTCTATCCCATACATCTTACTATAGGAATGCGACGAAAATAGCTTACCAGGGAAATTGATTGCAAGTAAGTTACTATGAAATGCACTATTTCATGAATTATTCAGAATAAAATCCTCATTTTTCTTGCTTTGATAACAGCTTACTTAATAAATTCCTTTCAAATAGTATGCATTGGGTAATCTTGGAAAAGTATCACAATAAACACATATGGTTTAATTAAGAATTCACATTAATATCTTTCACAATGTTGGTATAATCTCAAACAGCATACCTTCGAGATTTATATCACACTAGCAGTATAGCTCGGCGTTGCTCGGGTGTAATGAAATCTTTAAAACTAATCCATGGTCCTGGAGCTCAGACTCTTTGGACGTTGACACGAAAGAATAAAACGCAATAGTTGTTTCCAGTTAAAGCGAAACCGTAGACTGAGAGAAAAATGAATGGATGTAAGTCAAATTTTGTTTTTGTGGTATCGATATCAAATAGGTTTTTTCGTCGTAAATTGAATTTTGAAGGCTAAATAAGTCCTCTGTGTAAATGGTATCATGGCTGAGACTAAGAACTACAATTATACCTACTTAGATCCAAACCCGAAGCAAAAACTAAAATAAAAGGGCTGAAAAACTGATTTTGATCAGATCCGGTATCTTGACTTTTATCTATATATATATATATATATATATATATATATATATATATATTATCGATTTTCTGCACTATTGTAAGAACTGCAACCTTGAAACTTCTGAATATCATTTCTTATGTTTTTGTCTATGAGTGTCTCAAATTTGATTAAAATCGAACCACTCCTTCTATAACCCGATTATTCGATTATAGATTTTCGATATTTATCTGGGGTACCTCTTCACGATACCTAGCTAAGTACACTCGCAGACGCTTATAGTACAACTGTATAAATTTTCAAGGAAATCGGTTCAGCCGTTTCGGAGTCTATAGGAAACGGACACACACACAGACAAAGTTCCATTTATAAATAAGTTTAGATAGATAATCTATAAAGAAAATGCCTTGAAGTTTTGGTAGTAAATTTCCATACAAACGTAAGAAGACAGTGAAGGAAAGCGAGAATATGGAGATAGCACTACTTTTAAGAAGACACAGTGTATGAAAAACCTAATATGTGAATTAAAAATTAGACATGGCCACATCTTATTTTTCGTATGTGCCCTGTCCTTTCAGGACGTAGGCGATCATGGCTTTCCACGTCTCTCTATCCCTGGTGACTGTTACCACACCTTCTCCTGTTACAACATGCAACCCTCGTTCCATCATCTACCTGATTGGGTCCTTCAAATATATTATCTGCTGCTTTACCCTGTCTCTTTTTCCCTCTATCTGGCCTGTTACTATCAGGTTCTGCCAACCCTCTTTCCTCATTGCATGTCCCAGGTCCTTCAGCTGTCTCTTCCTGAAGCTCTGCATTAATTTTCTTTTCGTTTCCATTATTTCCAAGACCTCATCATTGCTCACATGCTCGATCCATTATATTCGCAACATCCTTCTGTATAATCACATTTCAGTTGTTTCAAGTTTTTCTTTCATCTTTGATAATATTACCCAGCATTCACTGCCATATTGAAGGACGGACAGCACGTAGCAAATCAGTACTCTTCTCTTTGTTTCTAGCGAAATTGTCCTGTTTCTTAATATTTTACTCCACTTCTGGAATGCTTCCTTCGCTATGTCAATTCGCCTTCGGATCTCTGTGTCGCACTTTCCGTCTTTTGGTATAACACTTCCCACGTATTTAAATTTTTGTTCCTGTTTGATTTTAGTATCCCCGACCCGTATTTTGCATATTGGGCTGCCCTTTTTCCTGATGACCATGCATTCGGTTTTCTTGCAGTTTATTTGTAATCCTTTCTTGTTACTCTCTTCAGCTACCTTCTGTAGGAGGTCTTGTAGTTGTAGTTTCCTGTCTGTGTCTGCTATCAGCATTGTATCATCTGCGTACCTTAGGTTGTTTAAATTGTGGCCTCCGATTACGAATCCAGGCATAACTTCATCAAACAAATAACATATATATATATATATATATATATATATAGGATGTGTTTTAACAGTATAGAAGATATAACACTGAAATCCAAAGAAAAATTTTGATAGCGAAAGTAGTCGTCTAAAAACTAAGCAAGGCGATACCGCTTCTGATACGCAGGGGCTACATAAGAGTAAATGTTTAGACAGGAGGTGAGTGAAGTAAAAGACAAACCAGTTACAGCGTGCCAGAGAAAGGGCAAGAGAAGGATGGGAACATAGGTGTGAAGACAGTTGCGAAAGTAGGGAGAAAAGTTATGACCACGATATACGGGGTGATGTAGAAAGGATTGGAGTCAAGTGGATAAGAGATGGGAATTGACATTGCATTTAAATCCCTGGAGGTTGTAGCCGTCAGAAAAGCAAGTATATGGAAGGGAGTTCCACAGGAGGGAATGGCGAGAAAAGAAGCTGATGGAGTAGAATTGTTGGCTGCATTTGTTTAATCTAAGTGTACATGGGTGGGACCTTGTTGCCAGTATGGTTGCACGAGTAAATTTTTGGGGCACCAGTGACTTACGTTTCTCGGAGCAGAAGCCATGAAAATATTTGTAAAATAGACAGAGGGACGCTACATCCTGCCGTGGAGAAACGGGCTGGAGACGATCTGCCGAATCGAGACCTATCACATTGTAGTGAATGTTGTACTATCTCCAAGCAAATAAAGAACGAGCGATAGGCAACACAAATGAGCTTCTACAGAAGAATGACGGAAGAAAACAATGACGTTGATTTGGAGAAAATTTAAACAAGAAAACATCTATAGTTAGTGCCCGCAATTTAAAAAAAAAATGACATTTCTAGGAAGAGTACGACTTGGCCGTCTCTCGCTATGCCAGAGTCGGCCGAATCGGAGAAAGGGGTTACCGACCCGGGGGCGATGCGCCCGCGCGCAGTGCCTAAACTCGACGACCTAAATCGTGACTAGTTCAAGCAGCGGAATCTCACCGGTGGGCGGTGGGAGGAAATTTTAAGGCTGCATCTCGCTGTCGACGGCAACCTCCCCGATAGATGTTTTTTTCCCCGCCACAAAAGCGCCCGAGCCCCGTAATCTCCCGGTGACGGGAAAATCGGAGACTGGATCGGGACGGACAGAAGAAAAAAAAAAAGGAAGATAAGACGACGAGCCGAAGACTGCAAGCGCCGGCGGGATCAGGTACAGCTAGGCGGCACCAAAGCGAGATTGATTTCTCTCCTTCGGCCGGTAAAAAACCGCTAGGACATATAATGACAATACAGGACCTACATTGGCAGGACATATTTTAGGCAAGAAGGACATAGGAAAACAGCAAATAACCCACGTATGTAATATATAAGTTGACTGACAAAAATATATTCCGGTTGTGGATGGTGGCGACAGTGTGTAACAGCAAATGCATTAAAAGCAATAGTAGGCATAGATATGTTCGAAATCAAAGGCAGAAAATGCAGGCCATAGTTGACAAAGATATGATTGATATCACAGGCGGAAAACAAAAGGCGACAACAGAAACTTTAAAATCAATAGCCGTCAAAGATATGATTGACGTAAATTAAGCGACAATTCAAAGGGGCAGAAATGCTTGAGAGCTATGGGTTATATACGTCTGGGATTTCTAGCCAAAGGCAAGAGAAGGATTCCAAACACACACAGAGAGAGAGAGAGAGAGAGAGAGAGAGAGAGAGAGAGAACAAAAAACTCCCGCTGGTTAATGATTCTCCGACAACTCCTGCGTGAACGTGATTCTCTCTGGCTACCCTATCCTTCCACACTTCTGTCACCTACGGAGAATAAAATATGTTTATATTTTTACATATACGACTTTTGTTCCTCATTGTTTATCAAGATGATTGTTTTTTCTAGGAACAGCGGCAGTATATCAAACCTAATGTTTAGCCGAGAAGAGATTAATCAAGGTTGCTGATAGAAAAAAAAAACACTAAGACTTACAAAGAAAAAAAAAAGAAGAAAATTTTGAAGAGCCATGATCACCCAAATTTGGAAGTGATACGGCACATAAAAGAAAACACTCACCAAAGGAGTCCTTTTTCTTCAGATCTAACCCCGTGTACGCCACAACTTATGAAAACCCCCGAAAATGACGTGTCCATCTTGCTATACAATAGCCTGGTAATTGCCTTAGAGGGCGGTAGCATTTGGTGAATATATATGACGCCATTAATGATCATTATTCAATATTTTCGGCATTCCTATTCACTGACTTTAACTTTTGCTCACGTTTTTAATACACCATCGAAAATATTCTATGCTTTCTCATTTCAGTAAGGTCAGACATATATTATTCAAAACCTTAATTTTGAGAATTTCATAATTTGTTTTTTGTCTATCGCATTTTTCTTTCATTTTTTTAATTAGTTAGCGAAATGAGTATAAAGGCAAGAGAAATTCAAATTTCTTTTTAGTATATTGATTAATGCAACTTTCTCTTGTCTTACTCCGAGTAGATGTTAACTAACACATGAGGCTGGAAAGTATGGTAGGCAGTCTGATAAAAAGACACACATTGCTTAAATATTTTAGTATTGTTGCTTTTGCTGCTATGCAGGCTTTCAATTTTTCTATTGCTGTGTAGCCTAGTCAAATCGTGGATTCTTCTACTTGTTTCCTTAATTTCCAACAAACTTCCTTACTTGATTAATTTATTTTGTTTTTCATCTCCCATCTCCTTCATTATTCTAGCTTTGACCAAGTTTCACAACACGTTTTGTAACTCGAATCACTCTATAGTATCTATTGATATTTAGGCTGACGGCCTATCACGTTGAATACACCGGTTCTCGCTCGATCACCGAAGTTAATCAACGTTGAGCCTGGTCAGAACTTAGATGGGTAACCGCGTGAGAATACCAGGTGCTGTAAGCGTTTAGTGACGGATGTGCGTTGTGGTGCAGTAGATGTCGGCTCGGAAAGAGAAATCGGTGAGCCGAGTTCAAATACCCTGCATTCACTTAAGCACTGGTATCCTTTGGAAAGATATTAATCCGTCCCTTCCCTCCAGTTATGGGTTAAATATCAAGGGTATAACTTGGGGACCCTGCCCTTTAAAAACAAATCTCAATGAATCTTGATACTCGAAACGAAAAAAGGATTAATAAACACAAAACTTATATAAAAACAACAATAAATTGTTGAAAGAAAAAGGTATTACCAGCAATAAATAAATACAATTTAGTTAGCAATAAATGACCCGCCGAGGTTGATATGACATAAAAACCAACCAACCAACCAACACCTATTGATTTTTCGTTCCATTCATCTATTAGATAGCAACCTCCTATTCATAAAGCCTGTTTCCGTTGCAAGCATGCTGACTAGGGTTCGCTTCGTGAATTTCTTAAAGACTCCTCTTGGATTTATAATTTTAACCTTCATACTGAGAATTGTGCCATGGAGATGTCAAAGTTTTCATACATATTTTAATTCCTCCTCGGAAATACTAGATGAAACTTCAATCTTCTACATGGTTCACACTAGCATGTTCTGCCACTATAACCCAAAGGAACTACTATTTCCAGATATTCCAGCGTGATAGTCTTGATCAAAAGAGGCGCCAAAAAACTGCTGCACGTAATAAATGAAAACGTATCTTCAAATAGGCTAAATCTTTGTTTGGTGAAAGAATGTTGCAGTATTCAATGTAACGACTGTAGTCTCCCTGATTACTGGCGGCTCTGTAATATTAAATAAGCGACATTTTCTATTGCTCATGACTTCAATCAATTTCATGTTTGAACAGCTACTTATGATAAAGCTAGTATTTTTGAGCTCAACGTCTGAATAATATGGAGTGTCCTTGCCGGAATTTCTACTTAGAACTGAGTTTTTTGTTGAGATATAACTTTTTCTATGGTTTCCTCTATAATCTCTAATATGTGTGTATTCAAAGCATGGGAACTTGGTGCTAACCTTGTAATAACTCTCAAGAAATGTGTTCTCAAATGCGCATATGTTTTCTCCAAACTGCATAAGAAATTCTTTACTGTCTCTATATTTCCTGTTTGTTGGAAATCCTCATCTGCTGACTCCATCTTTATGAATACAGATTAGCTCTCAGACGCTTTGTTTTAGCATTCTAATTCTTTTTGACAAATTACTAATCACGTGACCCTGATCAATGCTGAATAAGTTAAGCATCTCATATTAAATAAACAATCTGATTTTCGTTTCTCTAGGTCAAATTCGGATGTATTGACGATAATAACGAAGTTGTAATTTTGAGTATCTCGAGAAGCGTTCAGTAGAGTTTGGCATGTGGCTTTTCTTCACAAGCTGAAAAAGTTAGTGTCACCGGACGTGATTTTTAGCTGATTCATTATTTCTTATCAAATAGTAAAAAAAAAAATATGCCGAAACACATTTTTTCTAGATACTTCATTCTAATACAGGAGTCCTCAAAACATCATACCTAGCCCTATTTTTTTCAATTTTTCATTAACCTTGGAACACTAACCATCAATTAGAGTTACACCACTACTAACAATGGATATATCATAACCGATTTTAAAAATATCAAAAAAAAAAAATATATATATATATATAAAAATCTTTTTTTAAATTTTCTACCTGCACGAACTTCATAATTTGTACTTAGAAATAATATTAATAGGAACTGAAAAGCATATTATTTAGGTGAGAACATGAGGTACTTAAAATTGTAATTAAATTGTAATTAAAATAACGTCATTTGCGCTGCGTACTATATACCCATGGTTATTTTTCTCAGGTTAATGATATTCCCGATAGATTCAGCTGTCATTTTGGTATTTATGCAGGTGAATCTTGTCTCAGCGGTAAATCTGATCAGTTGGCTAAGGTTTAATTAGCTACTTATGTTAAAAAAAACGAACTACTATTCTTTGTTAATTGGAGCTGATTACATATAGTTAATTCTAACGCCTTTAAAAAATACTGCTCTATTAATTATCAGTGGGAGCCCCATCGACATTCCATCTGCACGACTGATGCTAACCTTATTGCACATCATCGGGTAACGTTCTCGACTGGCATGAAGTGGAATCCATTGTTAGGTCAGCTGCAAAGAAACATGATTCATTGACTGAATCCAGAATCAGCCTTAAATCACGGCTGAAGTAATTTTCCCAACAGTGTATAAATACCGCCATCTTCAAATAAATTTCTTGGTAATTTTTCGGATGAGTTCTTCACTATGGTACCTAGATTTTATGAATATATCAGTACTAGACTGTCGACGATGTTTCATCAATTTACAGTTGGCTCAGCTAGATGCAACAGTAAATACTATGTTAAAAGTTTCTCTTCACGTATTTCTCGCTTGTGGGATTATCTTGCTTCTCTATATTTTCCCATTTAATATAACAGACAATGAATGGCTATTATGTTTAATAATGAGTTGTTCTAAACATCGTATTTTGACTGTAATTTCAGATAAAAATAAAGACAAAAACTGTCCAAAATTTAGATATTTTTTCTATTATGCTGGTTCTAAGTTTTCGGCTCACATAAACCATCTTCAGATATCTTGTGATGATATAAAACATAGCTATGTGACGATATCAGTCACCGAATAGCAAACGCAGTGCGTAAATTTGTAATGCGATTCTATGACATCACACCTCGTGAGAGACTGAAATGTTTACAGAAATATATGTCCAAATGCATCTACATTAAATCCAAACAACAATCACTTAATACAATCACATTTCAACGTGTCACAACACATTACATTGCATTTGTTATCGTGACTGTTATTGTTGCATAGCAATGTTTTTTGTCAACACAAGAAAAAACCATCTTTGATGGTGAATGTCTTTATGTTAACGTCCCTGTAACCTCTCTGAAAATGAATTATGTGAGCCGAAAGCTTAGAACCATCATAATAAAGAATATCAAAATGATGGCCGATGTTTGTCTTTATTTCCATCTGAAATTAAAGCCAAATGTCAAGAACAGCTCATGATTGAACATAATAGACATTCATTGTCAATTATATATATATATATATATATATATATATATATATATATATATATATATATATCGAGACGACGCGAAGTTTATCGTCCAATGTAAGCCAAACGTCAAATGTTTGTTGTTGTTATTATTATTATTATTATTATTATTATTATTATGATATCTTTCTCCCTCACCTCCTTATTCTCTTCTGCTTTTTCTTATATTTGATAACCAAACGGAACAATTTAAGAGTGATTGAATACTTCAAAGACACAAGTACCCAAAAAACGCTCATATATATACATACATATACACATACTTTCCTGCCTACGTACACAGAAAATCGATCTTACAAGGACTACTACAAACATTTTTAACGACATTGTACCAACCAAAATACATTACGTTTATGTTTAAAAACCTTAATTGATTTACATGTATATAAATTGTTGTTTGAATTTACAATATGATTTTATTGTTATATGTTTCTCTTATAGTGGGGTATCTAACTTACAATGCCAAATCAAACTAATCTGCATCAACAGGCATACACTTCACTATAACGGATAGCCCACTATAATTTATATGTATATATATATATATACACACACACACACACATATATATATATATAGGATAAGAAAACGACTGGATACATCCATATTGTATTGCAAAAACAGAAATTTAATAAAAACTCATTCTCGGAGAAATTATTTTCAAAATTTATTTTTTCTCATGATTATAATTGTCTTTGTTTTTTTCTCCCCATATAGCCACAGCTTTTTAATCATTTATTTGTTTTTAGCTAGTGTCTAGAAACAGCAAACCGTGCATGTAACATTTAGTCAATGTCTCCACTTTATTCATTTCCAAAATATCATCTAATAACGATAAAACCTCTTTCCGAAAACAAATTCGTCGCCTACTATTCATGCGATATTTTACTCATTATGATTAATCCACGGTGTTAAATCATCTGGGTGTTCAATCGCCATATTTGTTGCTTTTCGTTGTTAGTCACGTTTTATTTTCAGTTTTAAAATATTATTTTTAACAGTTAAAAATCAATTTTTTATAAAATATAGTTTTATTCATTTCAGGATTTTTAGTCAGGTATGACACTTATTGTCATACGTGATACAGGCTTATGTGATTGTGTCTCTTTCAAGACATGACTGACTGGGGAGAACATTTTCTCGTAAAAGGTTTCCATTACTTTTTAAGATAGAGTGGATGCCAACCAAAGCCGTAGAAACCAATCTTTCCTACTATTTAACTCCTAACTGGAGAGAGAAGAGACGGATTAATACCTTTGCGCGGAAGTGAATGCAACGAATTCAACTAGAATTTTAACTCGGCTCTTCGTTTTCTCGTTACTAGCTGATATCTAATGCATTACAATGCCCATTTAAGGATAAAGAGAATATTTTCAAAAGTCATAATGTTTTTTTTATTGGAATTAGATGTAAAAAAATAGGCCGTATGTCTGGTACTATTTTATTGTCAGTATTCATAATATAAGATGAACCTGGATATTTGTCTGCCTGTTGTCCTTTTAAGAATCCATCAATTATGTTTAAGTTAAATTTCAGAATATAGCTTTTTGGCCGCAAATTCGTTTTAGAAGCATTAAAAATGATAAGCCATTTCTTTGATGATAAGATCTAACAAAATGCTTGTTTCTGCTAAAAAAAAAGAAAACCTTCAGTTTCTCTTATCAAAAATCAATTTGATATATTGACTTCGATGTCGATCGGAAATTCTCCTCGAAGTTTATTCACGATTCACTTGGAGAATCTCTGTCTGATTTTACACATTCGTCGTAGTCTATACTCAGTGATAAGCTAATAACTCTGTCCATGATTATCGCTAAACTGAATCACCATAAATGTTCCAGAAATCTTGTTAGAAAAATAGACACCCTTTAAATATCCCCTCTCAGGGCGCATATATTTCTAACAAGATTTCTCGTATATTCAGAACAGCAGATGTAAAAATAAATAAATATCTTGTTTGATAAATATATAAATAAATACGGCGCATCTACTCAAATATTTATAACTATTAAAAATAACGTTCAAACAAATAAATTAAAAATATGTCAGATATAATCCATTCTTAAAATTTCAAAACATTCAGTCAGTTTAATGCCATACTTGGGCGATCATGCCTCTCTCTCTCGAGATGACTGACTGGGCAGAAGATTATCCCGCAATAGGTTTCCATTGCTTTCTGCGGTAGACTGGTTGCCAGTCATGACTATAGAACCCAATCTGTCCTGTTATCTAATTCATAACTAGAGGGAAGAGACGGGTTAATACCTTTCCCAAGAGGTATTTGTGCGTAAGTGAATGCAAATAATTCAACTGGAATTCGAACTCGGGTCCCCCGATTTCTCGTTCCGAGTCGATATCCACTGTACCACAACGTACATTATGCTGGGGACTAACATAGATCATTGTAAGTTGTTTCTTGTTTCTTCTTCTTCTTCTTCTTCTTTCTTATTCTTCCTTCTTTTTTTCTTCTTCTTCCTTCTTGTTTCTTCTTGTTCTTCTTCCTTCTTGTTTCTTCTTCCTTCTTCTTCCTTCTTGTTCTTCTTCCTTCTTCTTCCTTCTACTTCTTGTTCCTTCTTGCTTCTTCTTGTTTCTTATTTCTTCTTCATGTTACTTGTTTCTTCTTCTTCTTGTTTCTTGTTTCTTCTTCCTTCTTGTTTCTTCTTCTTCTTCTTCTTCTTCGTGATGTAGGCGATCACGGACATATACGTGGTTCTGTCTCTTGGTATCTCTCCCTTACCCGGCTCCGCCATTCATTCTTTTTTATGTGCCGTGTCCGTTCAGGATATAGATCATCATGGACTTCCACTTGGCTCTCTCTCTCTTTTCACACTGAATATGTTTTCTCCTCCTATCTCTCCCAAACCACACTCGACCATTCATTCTTCTTCTTCTATATATGCTGTTCTTTTTACAACGTAGGCGATCATGAACTTCCACTTCGCTCTGTCTCTTGTCACTCTCAATATTTAACCTCTTTGTATCTCTTCAAAACCCCACTCCGCCATTCATTCTTCTACATATGCCGTGTCCTTTTAGGACGTACACTATAATGGAGTGATACTTGGTTCTATCCCTTGCCGCTCTCAATATTTTTCCTCTTGGTATCTCTTTAAAACCCAACTCCGCCATTCATTCTTCTTCTTAATGTGCCGTGTCCCTCCAGGACTTCAGCGATCAGGGACTTCCACTTGGCTCTATCTTTTTCTGTTTTTAATCGTATCACCCCGAGGAAGGCGGTAACGCCACTGATGTGCAGGGGGCTACGTGAGAGTGAAAAGATCGGAAAAGAGAAAGCCGGAAAACATATCCTAAACAGGGAACAAGGGATGAGCCTCTTAACCTGTTCAATAGACATGGGTGGAGTGTGAACCGGGCGATAGATACATCTATCTACTCCAATTGAAAAAAAATGTGAGAAGATTAGAAAAGAGAAAGACGGAAACCACATCCTAAACAGGGAACAAGGTATGAGCCTCTTAACCTGTTCAATAGACATGGGTGGAGTGTGAATCGGGCGATAGATACGTCTATCTACTCTAATTGAAAAAAAAAACAAAACAAAAAAAAATATGAGAAGATTGGAAAAGAGAAAGACGGAAACACATCCTAAACAGGGAACAAGGGATGAGCCTCTTAACCTGTTCAATAGACATGGGTGGAGTGTGAACCGGGCGATAGATACATCTATCTATTCTAATTGAAAAAAAAACAAAACAAAAAAAATGTGAGAAGATTGGAAAAGAGAAAGACGGAAACACATCCTAAACAGGGAACAAGGGATGAGCCTCTTAACCTGTTCAATAGACAAGGGTGGAGTGTGAACCGGGCGATAGATACATCTATCTACTCTAATTGAAAAAAAAAAAACAAAACAAAAAAAATCTGAGAAGATTGGAAAAGAGAAAGACGGAAACACATCCTAAACAGGGAACAAGGGATGAGCCTCTTACCCTGTTCAACAGACATGGGTGGAGTGTGAACCGGGCGATAGATCTATCTACTCCAATCTCTTGTCGCTCTTAATATATTTTCTCTTGGTATCTCTCCCAAACTCCGCTCAGCCATTCATTCTTCTTTTTTATGTGCCGTGTTCCATCTGGACGTAGGCGATTGTGGACTTCCACTTGAATCTCTCTCATGTCGCTCTCAATAATTTTCCTCTTGGCATCTCTCCCAAACCCCGCTCCGCCATTCATTCTTCTTGTACGTGTGCCGTGTTCCTTCTGAACGTAAGGGATCGTGGACTTCCACTTACTTCTGTTTCTTGTCGCTCTCAGTAGTTTTCCTCTTGGCATCTCTCCCAAACCCCGCTCCGCCATTCATTCTTCTTGTACGTGTGCCGTGTTCCTTCTGAACGTAAGGGATCGTGGACTTCCACTTACTTCTGTTTCTTGTCGCTCTCAGTAGTTTTCCTCTTGGCATCTCTCCCAAACCCCGCTCCGCCATTCATTCTTCTTGTACGTGTGCCGTGTTCCTTCTGAACGTAAGGGATCGTGGACTTCCACTTACTTCTGTTTCTTGTCGCTCTCAGTATTTTTCCTCTTGGCATCTCTCCCAAACCCCGCTCCGCCATTCATTCTTCTCGTACGTGTGCCGTGTTCCTTCTGAACGTAAGGGATCGTGGACTTCCACTTACTTCTGTTTCTTGTCGCTCTCAATAGTTTTCCTCTTGGTATCTCTCTGAAACGCCACTTCGCCATTACTTCTTCTTCACGTGCCCTGTCCCTTCAGAACGTAGGTGATCCTGGATTTCTAATTGCTTCTATCCTATGTTGTTCTAAATTTTTTTCTCTTAAACCCCGTTCCACTATCCACTTGCTCAAGCCCAACAAATAGGTTTCGGGTCTGCTTTCTCTTGTATGTCTATCTGTCCTGTGAGCATTTG
The DNA here is from genome assembly GCA_037127315.1 of Ascarosepion bandense. NCBI lineage: Eukaryota > Metazoa > Mollusca > Cephalopoda > Sepiida > Sepiidae > Ascarosepion > Ascarosepion bandense. The sequence goes on along the minus strand of JBBBDQ010002136.1, from coordinate 648,474 downwards.
TTTCTCCAAACCCTCCTTCCGCATTACATGTTTCAAAATCCTTATTTTTTCTTATCCGTTTGTATCCTCGCCAAAACCTCGTCGTTGTTCACATATGCTATCCATATCATCCTTCTGTAGAACATCATTTATGCTGTTTCGAATCATTCCTTTTCATATCCGAGGTGATCGCCAAGTTACAGTACAAAAATCAGGTTTGGTTGTATATTTTTGAATCGTTTCACCCCAAACAACGCGGAACCACCACTGATGGGTAGGGGGCTACATAAGAGTAGAAGTTTAAAAAGAAGCGAGTGAAGAGAAAGACTGACCAGTTACAGTGGGTGTCAGAGAAAAGGCAAGAGAAGGATGGAAACACAGGTGTGAAGACAGTTGTGAAGGTAGAGAGAAAAGAAATAGAACAAGGTAGAATAAGATATAAAGGGGGATGTAGACGGAACTTGAGTCAAGTGAATAAGAGATTGGTATTGACCTTGCATTTAAATTCTCGGTAGTTGTATTCGTCAGAAAAGCAAGTATACGGAAGTGAGATCCACAAGCGGGAAGTGCGAGAAAAGAAGCTGATGGAGTAGAATTGACAGCTGCATTTGGCTGATCTAACTGTAAGTGGGTGGAACCTTGTTGCCAGTCGGTTTGCTCGAGTAAATTCCAGTGGCGGGGGTACTAGCGACTTAAGCTTGTCGGAGCAAAAGACATGAAAATATTTGTAGAACTGACTTAAGAAAAAGTGCGCCATGACTCAATTCAGTTGTTCAGAAATTTGGAATGACACGCTGTACTGTTTAATATTCACTCCGAACACTCCAAGAAGAATATTTCAGAGTGTTTTGGTGTCAATCTGAGGAGAGTGAAATCTGAGGACAGAGAGAGTTGAATGAGTCTAATGATGATTATGGATATACAGCAGTTTGGAAACTTCACTCTAATACTTCTGATAAGAAAAGAAGTGCTGAATTTTTTGGTGAAAGCTCAAGACATCACAGAGAAGCCTACGGAGCAAGGAGTCAAGAGGCTGCTAGAAGACCCTAATTATAGCAAAAGGACTCTGCCTTATACCACACAAAAAACCTGTCATGGCTGTTAGACAATATCGGTGACGACATCATCCCTTATATCTGCCCAGCTAAACCTCCAGACTGCTATTTCCCTCTCGGAAACCCCGTCCTCTTTTACATTTTCCGTCCCTAGTATCCTCAGCATCTTTCTGTAGAACTATTTTATGTTACAGTATTTACATTATTCGGATTATTGTCCTCATCTAGGCCATGTGTCCAGTGGATATAGATGTAGGTTAGTTCCTGGAACATGACCCAAAGAGCTGTGGGTTCAATACCAGGCTACAGCAGTGTTGAACAAGTAACTTACAGAGTTAAAGGGAGATAACACATGAAAACCAAAAAAGAAAATACTACGTAAAGATTGAATGAAGTGTTCGGTTCGAAATTCCTAGCACCCGCAGAAATCCGGAATATATGACGGCCGAAACGTACAAATAGCAACAAAGACGAGGGCAATAGTCCGAATGATGTAAATACTGTAAATACTACTTCATCTCATAAATATAGACAAATAGAATGATTTATTATTAAACGTCTTACAAAAGACAACAAATATGAGGACAATAGTCTGAATAATGTAAATACTGTAAAGACGACTTCATCTAAGATATAGAGACAAATAGAATGATCTATTATTAAACGTCGTACAAATGGCAACAAATGTGAGGACAATATTCCGAATAATGTAAATACTGAAAATACTCCCTCATCTAAGAAATATAGACAAATAGAATGATCTATTATTAAACGTCGTACAAATGACAACAAACATGAGGACAATAGTCCGAATAATGTAAATACTGTAAATACTACCCCATCTAAGAAATATAGACAAATAGAATGATTTATTATTAAACGTTGTACAAATGGCAACAAAGATGAGGACAATAGTCCGAATAATGTAAATACTGTAAATACTACCTCATCTCAGAAATATAGACAAATAGAATGATCTATTATTAAACGTCGTACAAATGGCAACAGAGATGAAGTCAATTGTCCTAATAATGTAAATACTGTAAATACTACCTCATCTCAGAAATATAGACAAATAGAATGATTTATTATTAAACGTTGTACAAATGGCAACAAAGATGAGGACAATAGTCCGAATAATGTAAATACTGTAAATACTACTTCATCTCAGAAATATAGACAAATAGAATGATCTATTATTAAACGTTGTATAAATGGCAACAAAGATGAGGACAATAGTCCGAATAATGTAAATACTGTAAATACTACCTCATCTCAGAAATATAGACAAATAGAATGATCTATTATTAAACGTCGTTCAAATGGCAACAGAGATGAAGTCAATTGTCCGAATAATGTAAATACTGTAAATACTACCTCATCTCAGAAATATAGACAAATAGAATGATTTATTATTAAACGTTGTACAAATGGCAACAAAGATGAGGACAATAGTCCGAATAATGTAAATACTGTAAATACTACCTCATCTCAGAAATATAGACAAATAGAATGATCTATTATTAAACGTTGTATAAATGGCAACAAAGATGAGGGCAATAGTCCGAATAATGTAAATACTGTAAATACAACCTCATCTCAGAAATATAGACAAACAGAATGATCTATTATTAAACGTCATACAAATGGCAATAAAGATGAGGAAAATAGTCCGAATAATGCAAATACTATAGAAACTACACCATCTCAGAAATATAGACAAATGCTTTTATGTTGATACGCGTCTTATTTTCATCTTTGAGGACATCACCAATATTATCTACGAAAATTTCGTCTGGTTTTATAGACGACTTAATTGTTTTTTTTTCTTCATTCGGTCAAGTTAATTTGCAAATATTTACTATAACTGGTAATCACTAATATTTTTAGGATAGCTTATTTATCAAGAAAAGGAAAGAAATTTCTGGCGAAACACAGAATTTATTGACATGTACAAAAGAAAGTACTACATAAATGAAAGATTTTCTAACTATGAGCGACTTTCCATTATATTGCACTCGTTTTTGCAGTTGTTATGTAATAACAGCATAGCTGTCGTCTGTATACCTACTTTATTAGCAAAAATTAATGGAGGGTATGCAGAGATGTGCAGATAAGGTAAAATAGTCATTTAATAGCTTCACTAGTTTTTTCAGCTACCTTGATGTATTGTTTTATTGCTTTCAGAAAATAATTCCAGGAATCATCATATATCACTGAGCAGATTGGTTACCATATCATTGGTTTGCACCCTTCCCTGTTCTTTTAAACAGGAATTGAATTTTCTTTCCTTGGTCACTGTTTATGATTGGATTTCCGGTGGTTCCAAAATTCTTTTCGTTCTGTTTCAATTCCAGTAGCCATTTGCATATTCGAGTAAAATCGTCTTGCTTGGGGATGAATAAATTAAAATAAAATTAATTATGAATTAATGCACAGACGACATGCATAAAACATAAGTGGAATTCGTAATATGCAATTTTTCTTTATGTATTACTATTGATTTATATAGAAATTGGAGAGCCGAATTCAAATTGTTGATGAATTCGTTGTATTCACTTACATATAAATACTTGTTAAAGCTTTTGGTCCATTAAATCAACCTACATGGGTAAAATAGATGGAAAGCTTGCGTTCTATAACTTTGGTTAACAACCATTCAGTCGCAGAAAGAAATGGCAGCCTACTGCGGGAATAACTTCTGCGCAGGGGGTTACATAGGGGATAGTGATGAGAAAGAGTGACAGATTATAGGGAGTGTCACGAAGTGGCTAACAGAAGGAGGATTGTTGTCATAAAGTGAGGGATCTGTTTATATATTGATTGCAATGTAGAATTGATCCCCATTTTATAACCACATTATAACAATATAGATTTTTTTATATAATCATTTCACCCCAAGCAAGGCATTCCACTGCCACTGTTTCGCAGGGGGTTACATAGGGGAAAGTGATGAGAAAGAGTGATAGATTATAGGGAGTGTCAGGAAGTGGCTAAAAGAAGGAGGATTGTGGTCATAAAGTGAGGGCTCAGTTTATATATAGATTGTCATGTAGAATTGATCCCCCGTTTTATATCCACATTATAACAGGATAGATTTTTTTATATTATCGTTTCACCCCAAGCAAGGCATTCCACTGCCACTGTTTCGCAGGGGGTTACATAGGGGAAAGTGATGAGAAAGAGTGACAGATTATAGGGAGTGTCACGAAGTGGCTAATAGAAGGAGGATTGTGGTCATAAAGTGAGGGCTCAGTTTATATATTGATTGTAATGTAGAATTGATCCCACATTTTATAACCACATTATAACAGTATAGATTTTTTTATATAATCATGCCCAAGCAAGGCATTCCACTGCCACTGTTGCGCAGGGGGTTACATAGGGGAAAGTGATGAGAACGAGTTGTTAGTTATAGGAAATGTCTGGAAGAGGGTAATAGATGGATAAGAATAACGAGGATGGGGATGGAGCAGATAAAAAAGAGCTCGACGGAATGGTTGCGAGTTAGTGCGCTAAGATATGTCTATTGAACTTACATTCAAATTCCTAGAGATTATAGCTCTCAGGGAAGCAAGTATATGGAAGGGAATCCCACAGGTAGGAAGTGCGTGAATAAAAGCTGTTAAAGTAGAATTTGTGGTTACATTTTATCCGTTTCAGTGTAAAAGGGTGGGAACTAGTTGCCAATCTAGTATCTCGTGCAATATCATACCTAGGGCACACCAGGGATCTAAGTTTATTGGAGCAGAAGCCGTGAAAGTATTTATAGAAGAGGCACAGGGAACCCACGTCACACCGGTGAGAGAGCAACTGCAGCCGAGCTGCCAAGTCGGTATCGATCACATTATATATTCCCCGTTGGATTTTGTCCAGAACGCCGAGGTGAATAGCAGGGGCACCCGAACAGATGAGGCAGCACTATTCAATACATGGGCGGATGGTAGATTTATATATGTGCAGGATGGACTCACACGGGAAAAAACTTCCTGGCCCTGCACAGTAAACCGACCTTCTTAGCAGCGGATTTAGCAATGGAATCGATATAATCATTCCCCATGAGGTCCGTTGAGAGTGTGAGGCCAAGGAGGAGGAGTGTTTTAATCTCAGAAAAGCTAGCCTGCTCCATGCTAATAGGGGGGAGGGAGGAGAGATTGTCTATGATTGTTAATAGATAGCAGCTTCATTTTGGAAGTATTAAAATTTAAGAGCCTTTTCTTACCCTAGTCAACCGCGGATTGGAGGTCCTTCTCAAGTTTGGCAGCGAGATTCGCTTTGTCAACCTCAGCAGATTTTTGCTCGAGACAACAGTAAACGGTGGAGTCGTCAGCGTACATGCCTACTTGGGATCTTAGTACATCGGGGAGATTGTTAATGTAGATCAGAAAAAGCGTAGGACATAGAATAGAGATCTGACAGACACCGAAGTTCGTATGGTAGTTTTGGGTGGCATGTCCGTTTAATACTACCTTCATTGTGCGATTAATAACAGGATTAGGTCAAAAATTGTTCATCTATACCATAGCTCCGCAGCCTGCGTAGAAGTCTCTCTCTCTCTCTCTCTCTCTCTCTCTCTATATATATATATATATATATATATATATTCCTGTATAATAAAGTGGATGTTAAGGTTAACCAGTGGCTGCATTCTGTTTCTCGCTGAAAGCAATTTTTAAGACATGTGTGTTTTGACTGTATCTTTTATACATGCTGGTAAATAGTACCTTACTTTTAGAATGTATTTAGTATTAACATAAAATTTATGGGGTGGGTGGTAACTGCTGTGTTTAGAGTTTATTGAATGGTCGAGCTAAAATGCCGTTAGAAGAAAATCGATCTACGCATAATGAATCATTGGCCAGCATATATAGATAGTCGTATCAAAACAACATTGTTTGAAGTATGTATTTAACCATGAAGGAAACGCTGGTTGTTGATAGATAGATAGATAGATAGATAGATAGATCATAATTTTTAAAAGAATTACGGACATGATCTATCAGTGTATCCGCTGATACACATACACACACATATTTATATAGTGACGTAAATTAATAAATATAAATATGGAGGTGCACAAATGTATACTATTATTATCAGGTGTAACTAAAAGATTGATCAACGTATGAACATATATATATATATATATATATATATATATATATATATATATATATATATTAATAAATTTTCATACTATACTACGTCTACGGCACGACTCGGAGTTTTATGCCTTCTGTAAACATCAGGTAAATACTTCAAAATGCTTGAAAAAGTTTGAAATATGTAACTGCTGATAACATAGCGCATGAAGCTCCGAGTCATGCTATAGACGTAGTATAGTATGAATATATATATATATATATATATATATATATATATATATACATGCCGGCATAGATAAACACATATCCAGATTGATAAGAACATACTGAAATTTATATATATAGAAAAGCTACCGACAAAAGCGACATAATCAATGTCTATTCTAACCAGATTTCCAAAATCAAATATAGCATTTTTATAGGCTTCTTTTTAAGAGCACTAAGAATCTGCAGCCCCCAATATTTAGCCAAAGATGAAAAATACATAGAAAACACATTCAGAACCTTACAGTACTCGTATCTTTTTATTCACAACGCGAAATTAAAGGCACATAATATATACAAACACTACAAAACAACATTATCAACAATAATAATTTAAGCAATAACAGATACATTATACTACCCAATAACTCCTTTGCATTTACTCTCCAAAACAATTTATCCCATCTAAACACACAGATAGTAACAACTACCTCGAAAACAATTAAGGATATTGTCAGATCCAAAAACACCCGAATATATATATATATATATATAAATTTAGTGTATCGCGGTAGCAAATAATTTTCTAAACATATACTGTTAAATATAAGAGACAATGAATGTTTAATAAGATTAATCGTATTTGGCTTTAATTTCAGTAGAAAATAAAGACAAACATTCTCCAACATTTGGATATTTTTTTCTTAATTTGGTTCTGAGCTTACCGTCTTAATAATCTCTGTGAAGATGGCTCATGTGAGCCGAAAGCTGAGAACCAAATTAATATAAAAATGATCGAAATGTTGGAGAATTTTTGTCTTTATTTTCACATGAAAGTAAAGCCAAAATACGACGCTTAGAACTGCTCATGATTAAACATAATAGACATTCATTGTCTCTTATATTTTACAGTATATGTTTAGAAAAAATATATATAAAGAGAGAGAGAAATATGAATAATGAGATACATAGACAGTTAGCAGGCTGTGATAGATAGATAGATAGATAGATAGATAGATAGATAGATAGATAGATAGATATGAACAGAATGAGATAGATAGATAGATAGATAGAATGAAGAGAATAGATAGATAGATAGAATAGATAGATAGATAGATAGATAGATAGATAGATAGATATGAACAGAATGAGATAGATAGATAGATAGATAGATATGAACAGAATGAGATAGATAGATAGATAGATAGATAGATAAATAGATAGATAGATAGAGAGATAAAGGATAGTGAGCTATAGATAATGAATAGATTATGATGAAAAGATAGCATTATTGTAACATACTGCCTGAGGAACTAACAAAAAAAGGAAAAGAAAGAACGAAAGAAAGAATTGATTTAATAGATACTGATGAAATTGATAATTGATGAAATAGATACTGTTCTGAGATAGATAGATAGATAGATAGATAGATAGATAGATAGATAGATAGATAGATAGATAGATAGAAAAAATGAGATAAATAGATGCAAAATAAAATAGATAGATAGATAGATAGATAGATAGATAGATAGATAGATAGATAGATAGATAGATAGATAGATAGATAGATAGATAGATAGATAGATATGGATATGGATAGTGAGCTATAGATAATTTTTTTTTTCAATCATATTACCCCGAGCAAGGCGGTAAAACAACTGATGTGCAGAAGGCAACGCAAGAGTGAAAAGATTGGAAAGGAGAAAGCCGGAAACCACATCCTAAACAGGGAACAAGGGATGAGCCTCTTCACCTGTTCAATAGACGTGGGTGGAGTAATAAATAGATTATGATGAAGAGATAGCTTAATTGAAACATACTGCCTTAGGAACTAACCAAGAAAGGAAAAAGAATGAATGAAAGAAAGAAAGTATTGATTATATGTAAATAGATACTATTCTGAGATAGATAGATAGATAGATAGATAGATAGATAGATAGATAGATAGATAGATAGATAGATAGATAGATATTAACAGACTGGCTTAGATAGATAGATAGATAGATAGATAGATAGATAGATAGATAGATAGATAGATATTAACAGACTGGCTTAGATAGATAGATAGATAGATAGATAGATAGATAGATAGATAGATAGATAGATAGATATTAACAGACTGGCTTAGATAGATAGATAGATAGATAGATAGATAGATAGATAGATAGATAGATATTAACAGACTGGTTAGATAGATAGATAGATAGATAGATAGATAGATAGATAGATAGATAGATAGATAGATATTAACAGACTGGCTTAGATAGATAGATAGAGAGATAGATAGATAGATAGATAGATAGATAGATAGATAGATACACAGACAGACATAGATAGATAGATAGATAGATAGATAGATAGATAGATAGATAGATAGATAGATAACAGACTGGCTTAGATAGATAGATAGATAGATAGATAGATAGATAGATAGATAGATAGATAGATAGATAGAGACAGACTGGCTTATATAGATAGATAGATAGATAGATAGATAGATAGATAGATAGATAGATAGATAGATAGATATTAACAGATCAATAGATAGATAGATAGATAGATAGATAGATAGATAGATAGATAGATAGATAGATAGATAGATACACAGATAGATAGATAGATAGATAGATAGATAGATAGATAGATAGATAGATAGATAGATAGATAGATAGATATTAATAGACTGGCTTAGATAGATAGATAGATAGATAGATAGATAGATAGATAGATAGATAGATAGACAGACAGACTGGCTTAGATAGATAGATAGATAGATAGATAGATAGATAGATAGATAGATAGATAGATAGATAGATATTAACAGACTGGCTTAGATAGATAGATAGATAGATAGATAGATAGATAGATATTAACAGACTGGCTTAGATAGATAGATAGATAGATAGATAGATAGATAGATAGATAGATAGATAGATATTAACAGACTGGCTTAGATAGATAGATAGATAGATAGATAGATAGATAGATAGATAGATAGATAGATAGATAGATATTAACAGACTGGGCTTAGATAGATAGATAGATAGATAGATAGATAGATAGATAGATAGATAGATAGATAGATAGATAGCTAACAGACTGGCTTAGATAGATAGATAGATAGATAGATAGATAGATAGATAGATAGATAGATAGATAGATAGATAGATACAGACAGGCTTAGATAGATAGATAGATAGATAGATAGATAGATAGATAGATAGATAGATAGATAGATAGATAGATACACAGACTGGATGATAGATAGATAGATAGATAGATAGATAGATAGATAGATAGATAGATACACAGACTGGCTTAGATAGATAAATAGATAGATAGATAGATAGATAGATAGATAGATAGATAGATACACAGACTGGCTTAGATAGATAGATAGATAGATAGATAGATAGATAGATAAATAAATAGATAGATAGATAGATAGATAGATAGATAGATAGATAGATAGATAGATACACAGACTGTCAGATAGATAGATAGATAGATAGATAGATAGATAGATAGATAGATAGATAGATAGATAGATAGATAGATAAATAGATCGATGATAGATAGATAGATAGATAGATAGATAGATAGATAGATAGATAGATAGATAGATGGACAGACTGGATGATAGATAGATAGATAGATAGATAGATAGATAGATAGATAGATAGATAGATAGATAGATAGATATTAACAGCCTGGCTTAGAGAGATAGATAGATAGATAGATAGATAGATAGATAGATAGATAGATAGATAGATAAATAGACTGGCTTAGATAGATAGATAGATAGATAGATAGATAGATAGATAGATAGATAGATATTAACAGACTGGCTTAGATAGATAGATAGATAGATAGATAGATAGATAGATAGATAGATAGATAGATAGATAGATATTAAACAGACTGGCTTAGATAGATAGATAGATAGATAGATAGATAGATAGATAGATAGATAGATAGATAGATAGATATTAACAGACTGGCTTAGATAGATAGATAGATAGATAGATAGATAGATAGATAGATATTAACAGACAGATAGATAGATAGATAGATAGATAGATAGATAGATAGATAGATAGATAGATAGATAGATAGATAGATATTAACAGACTGGCTTAGATAGATAGATAGATAGATAGATAGATAGATAGATAGATAGATAGATAGACTGACATAGATAGATAGATAGATAGATAGATAGATAGATAGATAGATAGATAGATAGATAGATATTAACAGATCAATAGATAGATAGATAGATAGATAGATAGAAAGATAGATAGATAGATAGACAGACTGGCTTAGATAGATAGATAGATAGATAGATAGATAGATAGATAGATAGATAGATAGATAGATAGATAGATATTAACAGACTGTCTTAGATAGATAGATAGATAGATAGATAGATAGATAGATAGATAGATAGATAGATAGATATTAACAGACTGACATAGATAGATAGATAGATAGATAGATATTAACAGACTGGCTTAGATAGATAGATAGATAGATAGATAGATAGATAGATAGATAGATAGATAGATAGATAGATATTAACAGACTGGCTTAGATAGATAGATAGATAGATAGATAGATAGATAGATAGA